>OX411308.1:166013263-166365575 GCA_948150685.1 Rhaphigaster nebulosa
TGATATAACGTGTATAACCTGCATGTAATTTTCGAATAAGTGTTTCACAGATGTTTAATATTTGTTCAAAAGTAACATGTTCGAATGCTATAACAAGATATCACACATATTTCATTTTTATTAGTGC
The DNA here is from genome assembly GCA_948150685.1 of Rhaphigaster nebulosa. NCBI lineage: Eukaryota > Metazoa > Arthropoda > Insecta > Hemiptera > Pentatomidae > Rhaphigaster > Rhaphigaster nebulosa. The sequence goes on from OX411308.1 coordinate 166,013,391, forward strand.
TATGCCCCATGAAATAACAATCACTTCTGGCTAAAACAGTATTTAATGTATTAAAAAAAAAGAAAAAAGCATATGCTGGCTTATTATCAAAACCACTGATTATGTAACCACTAATTGATATAGATTTACCTTGGTATCTCCACAAAAAAGGTACTTCTTTCTATGTAGCAGCTAACAAATGAGCTTGGTGCGACTGTGAAGTAATAAATCTTAATCACAAAATCCCTCAAGAAGAAAAAGCCGACGGTACTAAAAAATAGTCAGAAAAAAAACCTCTACACAGCTTAAAAATTTATAAGGTTTAATTTTTTTTTTTAATCTCTCTCTGTTGTCTTTTGTTGTGCTCTCGTGTAATAATATTTATGGATGTTATTATTCGATGCGAATCGAACATTACAAAATGGGAAATATTGACTTACTGTTATATATTTTCAATGAAGGTTAATTTTATGTAATTGTATTTGATTAGAATTAATGAAGCAATAAAAATTTCAGGTATCGCTCGGCGTAGGCCAAAAGGGATAAATAATAAATGGATCTCCAAGTCACTAAGGTAGTATCTTATCAGGAAATCGGTAAGGATTATGCATCTTCAATCCAACATTGGGTGATGTTGATTTAAACCAAAGGAGCAGCTAGTAGACCAATATGGAACTCGAAAAATAATTTTCGACACATTTTACCGATTCGTTTTGATTTGCTGATGAACCCCATTGCTTTGGGAGAAAGGGGTGAATGGTTAATTTACTTGATATAATAGCTATATCCTGTTAGTCCGATGCGCTTTATCTTTGCTAATACTGGTCCGATTTTGATGATTCTTTTATTGTTTTTTAGATGAATTAATTACCTTTCATACAGTTCTGTACGTAATTTACCATAAAATGCATACTTTTTAAGCTGTGCGCAAATAACATAATCTTTTTATCGCTGCATTTCCTCGGTGAAGTACTACATAAATGAAAAGTTAAAGGGCTGTAAGGAGAAGACATTAGGCAAGTTTCATCAAAATCGTTAGAGCTGTTTTCGAGAAAATCACGAACAATTGTAATATCCATGATATAATAGCTAATTCCGATTAGTCCGATGCGCTATATCTTTGCTGATCCTGGTCTGATTTTGATGATTCTTTTATTGTTTTTTAGATAATTTAATTACCTTTCATACAATTCGATACATAATTTACCGTAAAATGCATACTTTATAAGCTATGCGCAAATAAAATATTCTTTTCATCCTAACTCTTTCCCTGCAATTCCTCGGTGATTTACTACATAAATTAAAAGTTAAAGATCTTTATGAAGAACTATTTAGGCAAGTTTCATCAAAATCGTTAGAGCCGTTTTCGATTGTATGAAATGCAATTAAATTATCTAATAAACAATAAAAGAATCATCAAAATCAAACCAGTATTAGCAAAGATACAGCGCATCGGACTAGCTGTAAATAGCTATTATATCATGGATTTTCCGACATCAGGCTCACCAATTAATGAGTAACAAGTAACAAGTAACAAGCTACTTCCTAAGTGCCGACGCAGTTCAAAATGGATGTATCCAAATTGAGTCCCGCTAATTTAAATGAGATGGCGAAGAGTACCAATTGAGTCCCACCAAAGATCCAACACTACCCAAACTGAGTCTCGGACCTTTTTCCAGGTATTGGATCCGGCTTATCAGCGGTGCCTAGAAACAGTGAGGTGCTAGGTCCTTTGCCAAATATTTCCTGCGTTCAAGCATAAGTCACTAAGTCCAGTTAGTGAATTTTGTGTATATTTTAATATGGGTTTTTTAAAGTGTTAAATCAAATCTGAAGCGTTTTGAATAAAAAATTCTGTTAATATACTTCATTCCTTAGAAGAATACTCTTTTCATTACCTATAATTCAACGGACACTTCGAACCAATCTAAAATTCAATTATTTCGTTTTAAAATTTTTTATGAATCTAACATTAACTATTTCTGGATCCAAAATAATGTTTTATATTATTTATAACACTTTGAATACGGTCTTAAGTATTCAAATTAAATTAAATATTTTATGGCACTATGATATGCAAACCTGGGTTCTAAACCATGTACATATTATAATATAAAAACATTATGTATAGTATGATCAAGAAATAGTAGATTTCAATTTTAAAAATCATCCAACTAAAGAAATATATGTTCACTCTATATTAATAAATACTGTTCTGATTAAATATGATTCAATAGACCTATCAGAACTCTGTATAATTTAATTATATCAATTCAAAAAATTTATCCCTTCTATTTAATATTACTTTTATTTTTTTTACTACGATTATGGTCAAAACGGTGGTGTAAAAGAACAATATTTACTATTTCTTGATCACAAATAATGTTTTTTATTGCAACATGTACATGGTCAAGAAGTCAGTCTTGCATGGGATGTCATAGTATATTGAATTTAATTTGAATATTTAAAATCTTGTTCAAAGTTTAAGTAAAACATTATTTGTGATCCAGAAATAGTAGATTTTAGAGTAATAAAATTATTTAAAACGAAATATTGAATTTTAAACCTATCTGAAGAATCAATTGAATTATATATACTGAGAACAGTATTATTCTACTGATTGAAGTATATTAACAATTTTTTTTGCACCTATTGGCCGATGCTATTCACCTCTTTATTTCTGCCGAGACGTCATTGATGGAATTGACCTGGGATCCGAGCTATACAAACTCATCAACTTCTTCGAAACAGTAATTGCCAATTTGGAGAAAACTTTCGTTAATACCTCTTTGTTTACCAGCAGTCATATATTTGGTTTTGCTAGTATTGACAAGTACCAAAACAAGCAGCATCATCAAGGGCAAGAAAGGCTTCTTCCACAACAGCTTTTGATCTCCTAATAATGTCGATATCATCAGCATATTCCAGGATCTGTACCATATGTACCAGTAATAATTCAGCATATGATGCAATAGTTAAGCATAATTACTGTTAGTCATAATTTATATTTATTTCCCCTCATACACTTAATCTTTCGGCTATAAATTTCAAATTGCATGCATCTTATTAACTGCAGCAACCTCCATAACATCCGACTGATTTAAATTGTTAAAAACAATACTGTATTCTACTTATGTAATTTTTATTTGTTATTGTTTGTTAAATAAAGTCTATCTTATGCTTCTGGCTTGCTATGCAACCCTTAATTGTGGCTTGATGACTGAAGTCAGAGGAAAACATCTGGTGGACGTTCAAGCAAAATTGTAAAAAATGTATAGTTCAATTCTTCACTTAGCAAATCATTTTCACCTGACAACAAAACTGAATCATACAAAGGTTTATCTAACTTTAATTTCATTCAAAATATACTCAGTCCTTGTACGTCGTTTTTTCACCAGCCAGAAATCATTTATCACACAAAATTCACAGTGACTTATGCTTGACCGCTCGCGATATATGGGAAAAAACCCAGCAAGTTTCACGGTGTCTCTGGGTAACGCTGATAAGCTGGACCCGATACCTGAAAAAAGGTATGGATCCGAAACACAGGTAAACGGGACTCAATTTTCCCTGCATAGAAAACTGACTGGGACTCAGTTGGTACCTTTTTTTGGCATTTGGGACTCAATTTGGATTCTTCTATATAGCACCTATTGGCCGATGCTATTCACCTCTTTATTTCTGCCGAGACGTCATTGATGGAATTGACCTGGGATCCGAGCTATACAAACTCATCAACTTGTTCGAAACAGTAATTGCCAATTTGGAGAAAACTTTCGTTAACACCTCTTTGTTTACCAGCAGTCATATATTTGGTTTTGCTAGTATTGACAAGTCCCAAAACAAGCAGCATCATCAAGGGCAAGAAAGGCTTCTTCCACAACAACTTTTGATCTCCCAATTATGTCGATATCATCAGCATATCCCAGGATCTGTACCATATGGTTAAAGATGGTTCCACTGGTCTGAATCTTAGATTCTTTGATAGCTTTTTCCAGACCAATATTGAAGAGCAGACAAGTCAGAGAATCTCCCTGTCGAACGCCATTTTGAGAGGTGAATCCCTCAGACAGATCGCCCTGAATCTGCACCATACATTCCGTATCGCTGACACTAAATTTTACCAGACGGATGAGCTTAACAGGCACATTGAGGTCTTTCATTGCCTGATACAGAGCCTCGCGTTGAATGCTGTAATAAGCAGGTCTAAAATCAACTAATAGATGGTGCGTCTGTAACTGGCATTCCCTTCCTCGCTCAAGGATGGATCGTAGGGCGAAAATCTGGTCTGTTGTAGATTTATATTTACGAAAGCCGCACTGATATTTCCCCAGAACTCTCTCAACATGCGGTAGTAATCGTTGATAGAGTATGTTTGAGTAAATCTTGTAGGCGCATGGCAGTAGAGATATGCCTCGATAATTATTACATTCAAGAAGATCTCCTTTCTTGTGAATAGGGCATAGAACTGTCTTACTCCATGCTTTCGGAATGATTTCTTCTGTCCAAATCGCAACAAGAAGTTTTTTTAAAGCTTGGAAAAGCTGATCTCCCCCTTTCTTGAATAGCTCGGCAGAAAGTCTGTCAAAGCCTGGTGCTTTGTTGTTCTTAAGCCTATCAATGGCCTCACACAGTTCCTCTTCGTCTGGGTGCTCGATGTCTTCTTCAGGAGTTCGACAAAGGTCCACATCTTCCCGATGAGCTTCCTGTACCCTTACGGTTCGCACTAGAAATGTGATCATATGCTCAGATACCAACTCCTGGAACACGGTCTGGGGATCTAGTCGAACGGATAGAAGGGGCACTAAACTTGGTGAGTTCATTGCAAGGAACCACCTCATAGTCCTCAATGATCCTTCTACTACCCCCACGTTCTCTAGTGCAAGGGGGCAGAGTTGGATAGACGTTACAATGGCCTCACCATCTCTGACTAACCGCCTTTGCGATTGGACCATTCGATCTGATACGAGTTCTGACCACCGTGCGATAGTTTTTGGATTGGTAGAAAATCTAAAGAGTTTCCACGGCATTGACAAGGGTTACAGAACTCGAAGAGGTGATTGGGGTGCTTTCCGATCAACGCTGGAAGAGAAACTGGTCGACGATGAATGGGATGCGGCGGAGACGGACCTCACTGACGACCTGGATTACCGGGTGTCCAGGATCACATACGTCATCCGTGACGCCGCTGAGGAATCCCTCCAACACCGGAAGGCGAAAGCTCGACCTGTCCCATGGTGGACTCCGGCTTTAACCACTATGAAGAGAGAGCTCTACAAGGCCCGGCGGTTGTACCAAAGGTGTAGTTGTGATGAGAGGCGCACTACACTTCGTGCAGAGTACAGGTCTAAAGCCAGGGCAAATCGAAACGAGGTGCGCTCACGAAAGCGGAAGTCCTGGGATGAGTTCATTGTTGAGGAGTCATCCAAAAACCCTTGGGGTATTCCATACAGAGTGGCTCTTGGTAAGCTGACTTCTCTGCAAGTTATTGCAGCGTTGAAGCGTGATGGTACCCAGGCAAAAACTCTTGAAGAATCGGCGAAGATGTTTATAGCAGAGACTTACCCTAGGGACGATCCTTCCCAAGATAATGAAGAGGAAGCATTTGTGAGACGCACTACGGTATGCCCACCTGGTACGGACTTGTGCCCACCATGGGACATATGGGATCTCCGTACCGCCGTGGACAAGCAAAAGACTGGTCGTGCCCCTGGTTTAGACACCATTGACGCGGCAATCTTCAAAAATAGTATCCCCTATGTTGAAGGAAGGTTGTTGTCCGTGTTCAATGATTGCCTGGACAGGGAATACTTTCCAAGATGCTGGAAACTTGCTGACGTCAGGCTCCTTTACAAAGGAGGAGACAAGGATAAGCAATTAGCCAAGTCTTATAGGCCTATATGTCTCCTCCCCGTCATGAGCAAGGTTTTGGAGAACCTGATGTTTGCAAGTCTACGGCCAGTCTTCTCACGAGCGAGCCATGCACGGCAATACGGATCTTGCAAAGGTAGGGGAACCGCAGATGCATTGCTGAGAGTGCGCCGTGATGTCGAGGAGAGGGTAGAGAAGTATGTTATGCTCCTCTTGTTTGACATAACTTCCGCCTTTGATAGCGTTTGGTGGCCGAGCGTGCTCCAGCAGCTGCACAGGGCTCCCAGCAACTTGTATGGCCTGGTCAGAAGTTACCTCCAGGACAGAACAATAAAGATTCGTGGTAGCTTCTACGAAGTAGAAGACACCGTGGAGAGGGGATGTCCGCAGGGCTCTGTCCTTGGTCCTGCTCTGTGGAAATTGGTCTTCGACGAGTTGCTGGGAGTGCTAGAGGAGGAGCGGTTCCCCGCTACTGCTTATGTCGATGACCTGGCTGTTGTTGTTGCCTCGAATAGCAGAGCCAGATTGAAACATGAAGCTGAACGGTGCGCCAGCCTGATAGGAGAATGGTGCGAGCGAAAGAAGTTGAAGATGGCGGGTTCCAAGACTCAGGCCATCCTCTTAAGAGGTACGACTGATAGGGCTCACCCTATTACTATGGTCATCCAAGGATCAAGAATTCGCCCGGGTGAGGTAGTTACCTATCTTGGAGTAAGGATCGGTAGAAACTTCAATGTGACGCCTCACTTGGACTATTTGAGAAGTAGGGTGACCATAGCCCTTAATGGACTCAGTCGTATTGGTGGCGCTTTTTGGGTTCTCAGATACCCAGCAACGATGACCATTTATAAAGGAGTTATAGTGGGTATCCTGATGTACGCGTCTCCAGCCTGGAATCAGGGCCACTCGCACAGACAAAAGAGTAGGTTGGCGACCATCCAGCGGATAGCTCTGCTTCGAGTAACCAGGTCATATAGGACGGTGTCTCATGAGGCGGTGCAGGTCCTAGCAGGAGGAATACCTCTTGACCTCCTGCTGCGAGAAGATTACTTCCGGCACAAGATAAGGAGGGAAGGCCCAACGGATCTACCGGCGGATCTCCGGGTGAGGATCAATGCAGACCCTAGCAGTTGGAAGAGAATCCTTCGGGAGTATACAGTGGAAGAATGGAACCGGCGGTGGGTGACTACCACTAAAGGGGCTACCTTGAGGAAGTTCTTTCCCACCGTCGGATCGCGACTGGAAACGACATGGGTCCTCCCGGACTACTGGGTCTCACAGATTCTCACGGGGCATGGGAGTTTCAGAGCGAAGCTTTTTAAACATGGTATAGACATCGATCCCCTATGCCCCAGTTGTAGTGTACTGGAAACCGCCGAACATATCATCACAGCATGCACTGCCTATGAGGCACTGAGGGCCAAACTACTGAGGGAGACAGGGCTCTATGTTCTGACGGAGAGCGAGTTCCCTCAGCTGATGACCGAAATGAATTATCCGCATTTCAAGAACTTTGTGTGTGGTTGGAAGGCGATAGTGGTTCCAACACATTTTTCCTTGGGAAGGAGAGACAGGACCTTGCCAGAGAGGCCGCCGGACAGAAGACCCAGGATGGGAAGAAGATGATGGTGGCCAAACTGAAGTACCGAAGAGCAGGCTGTGTGCACAGCCACTCTGTTTTACTTATTACTACTGTAATCTGTTTTACTTGCAGCAGTGTGTTGTTAAGCAGAAATGCATAACATCACACTCCTGCAAACACCCGTATTGCCTTCTAGGCAGGGTAGGGTGGAAAATAAAATAAAATAAATAATGCTATCTCGAAAAACCTAACAATCAAAAGTACTACGTTTAAACATAGGGATATTCATAAGTATACGTGGACATCGCCGGATTCACAAACACGCAATCAAATTGATCATGTTTTGATACAACAAAGATGGCAAAATAGTATAATCAACGTGAGGTCTTATCGTGGGGCAGAATGTGGGTCAGATCATGAATTAGTAATCGCGAAACTTCGACAAAACTTAATTTAAAAAAAAGAAAAGAAAGCCGTATTTGTTCCGAAAATTTTGATCTAGATAAATTGAAAAACCCTTCAATTAGAAATCAATTCGCGGTAGAAATCAAGAATAGGTTTGAAGCCTTGGAATCTTTAGATGAGGATCGCGAAGATGTAGACAAGCTATGGATCGGAATTAGGGATAATATTAAAGAGGTAAGTAATCTGTGCCTTGGAAAAAGGGACAATAAAAAGAATAAACCGTGGTTCGATAATGATTGTCTAAACTTGTGCGAAAAAAGAAGAGCCGCGAAACTAAAAGCTTTGAATAATCCAAGCGATAACAATGTTGCTAATTTCCGAGCCTTGATGAATGAAACGTCCAAATTCCTCAAAAATAAAAAACGAGAATATCTTAAAAACAAAATAATAGAGATAGAAACTAATAGAATTGAAAACAACGTAAGAGACATGTACAAGGGTATAAGCAGATCGCGTAAACAGTTTGAACCAGCAATGAATGGAATTAGAGATGAAAATAACAATATCTTGGCCGATCCGGGGGACATTGTGAATAAATTTAAAAAACACTTTGAAAGTATTTTGAATTCGGGAAATAATAATCAATCTCCTCCTTCTGAATATTAGAGTGCTGAACCGTTAATTGAAGAACCGAGTAAGGAGGAAGTCGAAATAGCCATCGGAAAATTAAAATCTCATAAAGCAGCGGGAATCGACAACATTTCCAGTGAAATAATAAAAGCGTGCGGTGAAGCTGGAGTTTCTAAAATACATTTTTTGGTTAAAAAGATCTGGGAAAATGAAAAAATGCCCGAAGAATGGAAAAAATCTATACTTATTCCGATTCACAAAAAAGGTCCGAGGACGGAGTGTAACAACTATCGCGGAATATCACTCCTCCCGATATGTTATAAAATATTCTCGTTGATCCTAACTAGTCGAATCACGGAATATGCCGAGGAAATTATCGGAGACTACCAATGTGGTTTTAGACGGAACCGATCAACTATCGATCAAATATTTTCCTTACGGCAAATATTAGAAAAAAAATTAGAATTCAACGGTGTAGTTCATCAGCTTTTTGTGGATTTCAAAAAGGCTTATGATTCCATTGATCGCCGGAGACTGTATAACATTTTGATTGAGCAGGGAATACCGAAGAAGTTAGTAAATCTAGTAGGGATGTGCATGACCGAAACATTCAATAAAGTTAGAATAGGTAATTATTTTTCGGAGAAATTTGAAGTTCGCTCGGGGTTAAAACAAGGCGATTCCCTTTCACCTGTCCTATTTAATTTAGCATTAGATATGTCGATTCTAATATGTCATTAGAAAGGTAATGCTTACCGAAAGGGGTTTAGATCTGGGTGGTAGAATATCCGTGCTGGGGTTTGCGGATGATTTGGTATTATTAAGTGAGGACGCGGAAACTATAAAACTGAATACAGCAACGTTGATGACAGCTGGGAAAGAGGTTGGCCTCAAAATAAATACGGATAAGACGAAATATATGGTTAGCAATAGAAACAGAGGAGATTTTGAGGATATAGATATAGGAGAAAATAGGTTTGAACACGTTGAGAAATTTAAGTATTTGGGGTCTGTGATTACTATAAAAAACTAAATTCAAGAGGAAATAAAGGCGCGGTTAAAGGCGGGAAATGCTTGTTATTTTTCGGTGTCAACATTACTTAGGTCGCGCATTTTGTCCAGAAACTTAAAACATAGAATATACAAAACTATTATCTTGCCTACAGTTCTGTATGGGTGTGAAACGTGGCCGCTAACCTTGAAGGACGAACAACGTCTTAAGGTATTCGAGAATAAGGTACTGCGTAAAATATTTGGTCCGAAAAAGGATGAGTCAACTGGAGAGTTTAGGAGATTACACAACGCGGAATTGCGGAGCATGCACCCTGTTAATATAATCGAAGTGATATCATCGCGACGGTTGAAATGGGCTTGCAAAGTTGTTGGGCTCAGTAACGAACGAATTCCTAAAAAGTTAATAAACGCTGATCTGACTGGTAAACGTCCGAGGGGTAGACCGAAACGTAGGTGGGAGGATAGTATTAAGAGTGATCTAAGGAATTTGGGTTTGGAAGGTAGTCGGTGGACCGAGATTTGTAGACAGCGATTAGTGGTATCGGCATCGAACCTCCGGGTTCGCTAAGCCTTTTATTATTATATATATATATATATATATATATATATATATATATATATATATATATATATATTAAGGAAACCAGAAACCTCCAAATCATTTTCATGATTTTTTTGTTCAAAAGGAAGTTTTTATTATTCAAAATTTATTTGTTTATTGCATAGGGCTCCGCATTCAGGCCGCTAGGCTCGACCATGTAATCTGCGTTCGTCAGTATTTTACGTTTCGGACGTAGATCAATTTTCAAGTCCAATATTATAATTTGATCGTCATTTTTTCCATTTTACTACTATCCAATCTAGAATTATCGTCATTTTTAAAAATATATGATTTGCTTCATTATCATTAACCATTGCTTTACAGATATTCTAACTATAGTTATCTGAATCTTCATATTTCCCTAAATCAAGTTATTTAATAACTATAATAACAGTCCAATTTTATATAGATAAATGTGAAAATCATATTAATTTTTATTAAATTCTAGTCCCAGGCATTTTACGTTTTGGACGTAGATCAATTTTCAAGTCCAATATCATAATTTGAACGTCATTTTTCCTCTTTTACTACTATCCAATCTAGAATTATCGTCATTTTTAAAAATATATGATTTGCTTCATTATCATTAACCATTGCTTTATTTCACAGATATTCTAACTATAGTTTTCTGAATCTTCATATTTCCCTAAATCAAGTTATTTAATAACTATAATAACAGTCCAATTTTATATAGATAAATGTGAAAATCATATTAATTTTGAGTGAACTTAATTTACAGTTAAGTTAATTTTAATTTAATTTACAGTTAATTTATTTTACAAAGAAATCAATATTTCAGGATAATAAAACAAACCATATAGCTTCCCCAGTTCAACAATGTAAAATCTCAAAAAAGGTTAATATTGAGATTTTCGTGTTAACAGTTATAATAACACTTGATTATCAATGCAATTCATCACAGCAATATCTCGAATTTTTTTTTTACATTCATTTCTTTTTTCAACCGCATAGATCATTAATAATACATGAATAACTCAAAATTAAACTTTTTTGAGATGATACACTATTGTACCAATAATCCTTAATTGTATAATAATATAATGAGAAATATATTGTTAAAATTAAGATATCGAACTCGAAAAATATGTTGTCCAAAACGTAGATGTCATCAAATTGTCTGAATAAACGAAAGAAGTTTGGAAGATGTTAATTAATCATCCTGAAATATAATACTTAAATATATTTATTAATTTATCTTTATTGCCTATGCCGGATATTTTTAAAAAATAAATAATTGAAAAAAATAATAATACAAAAATCCATTAAAAATTCCATTTTGACCTGGCCTTGTAAGTACTAAAGGATAAAGTTGTCCTTTTTTACCTGCTTACGGGTGACTCAGAGAAATCTGTTTTGATCTTTGCAAGTAGCTAATAAACAATTGGTAATCCTAGTCCCAGGCAGATAATGAGAATGGGATCCTGTACCCTTTCTTATTGTTGGCCTGGGATCAAGGACAGGTATATTTAATTTGAGTTGAGTAAAATCTCTTGCCTCAGTCAGGTAAAAAACGTAAGGGTACATATTCATATCTACTCCGAGACTAGACTTAAAACTTTTATTGTGAAAATCATCATTAATCATACTTGCGATTTCTGGTATGCGGTTCATGTATCTAATATATTATATGATATAATATATAACTATAATTGCATAAGGCATAACATATATAATAATAAAAATTACAGGAATATCAGAATTGATTAAAAACCACTATAATATTACCTATTCATCTTAGTTATATTAAAAGCTTTAGTTTTTACCCTACTAAATCGTTTCCTGGTGGATATATATATATATATATATATATATATATATAGTATATGAAAATGAAAAAAAAAATCTGTATAGTATATCGAGAATCTCCCTTCAGCGCGTTTCTCTGGTCAGCCTGAGTGTCAAAGCCTATCTCTTTCAAATACAAAAAAGTCTCCCGAATTTCCCTCTGTATCTGGCCGAATTTGGTATTAATACACAACTTACTCAATTAACACAAATAGTGCCCAACCTAATAGCACATGCCTAGTATATATCTAAAATCATGAACTTGGTCCATCCTCGTCAAATATCCGAGGATTTGAAGCGTGAAAGGTAATAAATGGTGTTTAATTTTATGTGAACAACTGTTTTAATTTAATGTTTATATGTTTGTGATTATGCTGCATGATATGTGATATATATTTTTACCCGGTTGTTTATTTATAATACGAAATCGATTTCTTCGCAAGGTCGTTGCGAACCTTGGAAGAAGATCGGTATAACTCCAAAAGCTGTACTTTCATAAAACAACACTTGAAGTTTCATCATCAAATTTCTACTGATTATGACATTTTTCTTAACAATCGCATACAATAGTTTCATGAACCGATTTGCGAGTAAATGCTTGGAGATAACTTATGTAAGGTATTTTTTTTTAATTTCAAACATACTTTTAGACCTAAATATTTTTGGGTTATGGCTTTGTTTAAAAAACAACTCGTGGTCACACGATGAATATTTGGCATGAATTATGAGGATCTCATCATAAAAAAATAATCATCTCTTTGATTATGACTGCACAAAAATTGGAAAATCATTAAATTTCAAAATATAAGCTTAGATGGCTTTATGGAAAACCTACCTTCATTTATAAATATTTTACTCGAAAGAGCAATAATCTAGAACAAGAATAAGGCTAGAAGATGTTACTCTTAATGTCTCCATTACTTTATAGCAGTTGAATTGAATTGTCCAGAGCCTAAGCAGAAAAGCGTGACTTACTTTATTCAAAGTTTCACCTATTTAATGCAATCATGACCTTGAAGAAGAGCTGACAAATAAACTTCTGCCGGCTTGAAGCCGTTGGAATAAGTAATGGCGGCGGGTCCAATCCTCGTTTTTGAGTCTTTTTGCACTCATTAAAACTTGTAAAATCTAAAAAGATGTAAATTGTAAAGCATAAATATGCACTTCTCACAACTGGTAGGCGCCGAGGATGCAAGATGCTATCTACAATTTGCATTTTGGAATCTAGAAAATGATATTTGCAAAAAATTAAGTATTCGCTTTTTTATCGTTCTCCATTTTTTGGGGATGCTAAAACCGATTATGAATATATCTAACAATTTGTTCGCACTTTTTTGGTTTTAAATTCAGAAGCAAGTCTGATAGCGATAAAAAGTACTTTTGCCTTTTTTTAAATTAGACAAAATGTTTCACTCTATGAGCTCAACCATCGATATATGGAATTAATAATTTTTGATACTTGGCAAGCATACATTTTCATGCTTTACAATTAACATAGTTTTTGCAAATTATAAAAGTATAAGAGCGTAAAAACGGGAAATTTGAACAGTGTCTGCCGCAGAGACACATCGGCTTGCAGGCCTGCATTTCTGTAGTTTGTTTATAGCACCTAGATTGTGATAGCATAACATTGGACTATAACTAAAGTAAAATAAATATTTGATTGTTAGTGATTATTTTAGAATCTGAGTTGCTGGATCCTTTAGTGGAATGATTCACATCACTGGCTAGCTGTTGTCTCTTTGAACGGAGTAAGTTGATTTCAGCTATTTTATTTCCAGAATGCAATAATGGATTGATATCACCTTCAAATTGGCGAATAGTTTCTACCAATATGCAAGTCAACATACATCTACGTATTGTACATATAGATAGCGCTAAATGAAATATATATTTTATTTAGAGCAATTTATATCCGATTTGGCTATGGGTGAGGACAATTTATTTTAAAAGAACTAAAAATATCTCTAGTAATGCAATAGGATTTATTAAATAATAATAAGGACTGGGAAAAAATTAAATTAAAAACTTAAATCTATTAGAATAATTTACATATTATATACAGTTATTCACAGAATATATTTACATGGTTAATAATGTACATAATATACAATACTGTTATATTTGACTAGAACAATTGTCTGAAAAAAATTCTTTATTTTTGATAATTTTATACAATCTTATTCATCTATCTCCATCATTGGTATCTCTTCCGAAATACACTCTTGAGGCGCCAGACAGCATTCGATGAATCTGAAAAGATCTGTATGTCAATATCAAACATATTTTGGGATATCAGATATATTATCCTTGATATTATTTAAAGAATTGTTCAAGAAAAATTAATACAATTTGCTTACAATCTTTTTGGCTTCACCCTGCTTCTTAAAGAACTTAAACCATGCCTAATCATTGGCGTTTCAATATAGTTCACATTTGAAGTACTCGGAGAGACTTTCAGGTGACAATTAGAAGTGATCTGAAAAAAGTAATTAATGAAAATGTATTTCCACCATTGAAATATATATATGGATATTCATAATCTAAGAATGTCTATAGAACGAAAACTCACTTCAAGCCTGGCAATTTCTTCGCCAAGAGGAGTAACACCCAGAGGAGAACCACAACTGTCTGGTGATGGTGACCAATTCATCGGTATCGGACTATTGGTCGTTTCTAGTTCCATTTGTTCATCAATTATAATCTATAAGAAATTCATAAAATTAGTTAAAAAATTGGCACAACAACTTATTCGTTTTAAATCACTATTTTCCAAATCTTACCGAATCGGTATCCATTTTGATAAACTCGAATACGGGATGAAATAGTAACGTACACATTTCTTCGATGAGTTATGAGTTACACAGGTAAGGAAGGATGGTCACGGAATGGTAGATCTCCAGCCGCCCCTTCTTGGTTAGGAGTGGGGATGAATGGCGCACCCTATTGGTCCGTACATCCCGGAAGGGCTGTCCAAGGATAAGCTATTATATTAAGATCATTTAAACAACCGTTAACCATAAAAATTTCTTCAAATTGAATGTCAACTCTATTACATAATAATTTTGTTTTCATATCTTTTCATACATGCTATCACAATCAAGAATAATTGACTTAAATATTCAAAAGTGAACAGGAGATTTTAAATCATGCTTCGGAAATGAGAAAAGAAAAATTGATTTACTTTTGTAGAAAATACAATAATTCATAATAATAATAAAGCTCCTATTTACTATTTCAAAATGATATTTTACATAATTACGAATTTCACATTTATTATATTTAATTATCATATTTAACGTGTCAATAAAATTTAATGAAGCTTTTAAATCTACCATGCCAATACCTGTAAAATTAAACGAAATAACTACATAAAAAATTAAAAACACACAAATATAAAAATAAATAAATTAACATTATTTACACATCACATGTTTTTTTTTTTATTTTTTGTTGTAGATACCAATTTCTTTGTGGCTATAAATTGGACTGAGATCGGCTAGAATTTTTTTATTTTTAATTTTTTAATTTTTTTATCCAAGATTTTTATTCTTAAATAGCAAATAAATAAATTAATTAATTTGCATGTACAATAAATCAATACCATGAATTTAATATTGAGTCTCTAGAATTAAATATTCTGGTATTTGGTATTTATAACTTAAATATTGATTTAAATAACATTTTAGATTTGGGTCTAAATTGGAAAACCGGAAGCGGTACTTTACTTGAAGGTCATAATAAGCTTACATCAAAAATTATATTAAAATATAATGTAAAACATCTCAAATTTGGTAAATAAGACTTTTTATATCGATATGAATGTATTTATTATATTTTTGTTAAAATTGGTGAGCCAAAACGGTACTTTACTTGAAGGTCATAATAAGCTTACATCAAAAATTATATTTAAATTAAATACATCCAGGAAGTCATATGTTGTCCACAGTAGATATTTAATTGTAGATACCAATATTTTTGTGGCTATAAATAGGACTGAGATCGGCTAATGATATCCAAGATTTTTATTCTTAAATAACAAATAAATTAATTAATTAATTTGTATGTACAATAAATCAATACCATGAATTAAATATTGAGTCTGTTGAATTAAATACTCTATCTCTTTTCATAATTAATTCATAAGCAGTTAGTTTGAACAATTTTTTTTGTCGTTATTTCCAATTTCAGCTTTCTTACCTCTACTAGGTCAGGAAAATATTATAATCGGATGAAATTCTTGATATTCAGCTTTCAACGGATGCATTTAGCAAATGCCACCGAAGAATTTTTCAGGACAACAGCTTTTCAAAAATAAATTCAAATGCATTATTGAAAAGAAATGCATATTTCAAGACTTAAGTTAATGAGATTTTAGATTGGTCCATAAGATATTGAGTTTTCGAGTTATAAAAAAAATAAACAAAGGTGAAGCGGTTTCCAAAGGCACATGGACCGAATACTTTATTGAGCATATGTATAAAGTTCAATAATCTATATCTTTTCCTCTTGTTGGAAGGACCAATTTTTACATTGTGACCCATATTGTTTTTTATGGTAGTATACCTAGAGTATACTAATCATAAATAGGTAGTATACCTAAGTCATAAATATTACCTCTCAAGGGGGTAACTGTCTAGTTTATTGCAGCCTCTGTTGGGCCACATGGTGCTCAGACAAAGCCTTTACAAATCGTTTCATGAGGCTTTACTTTATATGTAGAGGTGGTAAGAGCATGTTTTTTGGATCTACGAGGTTTTTGCATAAATTGTTCTTCTCAACAGAAGAACATTCCTTTTTGTATTCAAACTAAATTCATTCATCATACCGGGAATATCTGAGCAGTACACTAAATCACCTTCTTGTTAAAAAAAACTTGGAAAATTGTTGCTCTCTCTTCCTGTACACATAAATGCTGGTTCCAACTGCCAACAAGTTATTTTCTTTTAGTCTAGAGCCAAGCAATTCAGCTTTTTCTTTCGTTAAGCAAAGATCCTTAACCAAGTCGTTAGGCTCGATTTGAGTCAACAGTTTAGGCTCTACATTTTTTGTAAAACATTGGAATTCTTCATCATCTTGTTCATCTAACTCAGATTGTACATCAGAAAATACTTCCGTTGGAATAGAATTTAACTAATCTGGTGATTCAGGGACCAGTAAATCTACACCGTGCCCTATTGGTTGGATGGCGGATGGAAGGAAATTGTGGGTGGTACAGCTTTTTTAATATCATATTTGGATTCGACACCCTAAAAACTATAGGAATAAGGTATTTTCAGTACAAAAGTTTTTTCATCGTTGGCCTGTGTTATACCTTACTGTTGTATACCAGGCATCACGCCTGAATTTGAACGATCTTTGGGATATTTTTAATAATTTGCAAAGACTGTTACACTAGTAATCATAACAAGAGTACTGATGACGAAAGTTCCTAAATATTTTTTGGTTTGAATGTTTTTCAATATTATATTGACGTTGTTTTTTTAAAAAGGCTTAAACGCTATAAATTCAAAATTTAAATTTCAATTGATTTTGTGAAGTAAACACCACCTCTATTGATTCCCACTCATGATATATCAAGAAAAATATTGGAAATGGTCTAAAAATCGAATATTGATGATGTAAGCAGCAAATACTAACGACTCTCAGTCGTCACTCTGGCCTTAAACAGTGCTAGAATCTTTTTAAATATATTGCGATTATAAAGGTTTTGCCAGTTTAATAAACTCCTACACTATACAAGAAAAAAAAAATTGTCATTAGGGGAAAAATGGTTTCAAGTGTTTCCTGTAAAGTTTGCTAAATGGAGCTTACGCCTTTTTCAAAAAACGACATTGATATATATTTAATTTGAAGTTACGCAGAATTTACCGGCACTTGCAGTTTAATTTTTGTTGATATCTTCCAAAGAAAGAGGCTGTGTTTGGCAATAATATTTGATTGTTTTATTATCGTTCCCTCAGGTTTAAATTAATCCTTTGGCCTAAAAAATCAGTTTTGGGATGAAAAAATAGATCACAAAGCGCAAAGCGCCTATGGATGTTAGAAAAAGAAACCTAACAAAAGGTTAATCATTTTCATTGCAATAGGGTTAATATTTCTACGCATAACTAATGAAGTAAAACAGTAAATTAAGTAACAAAGTAAATAAAACAAAATATCCTTATTTATTTATATTGTTAATCTGATTTCAACAAATGAAATCTAATTTCCCAAATTGATGAAGTATTCAACAATGGAAAGTTCTGAAATATTCAAGAGTCAGATAAAGATAAGAAAGTGTCAATGGACTATTTACTTATCTTATTTAATGGCTATTTTTAAACGATAAATGACAAAGCAATGATAAGCTTGGTATTTTATAATTTAATTATTCACAAATCAATTTATTTATGAAAAATATGAAATTAGACAAAAAAAAGTGATCAACGTATTACAATACTATAAACATTCACAAATAAAAAAATTCCCTTAAGTAAAAGTATTAAATCCTCAACCAAAAAACCCAAAGCATGTAAAACATATTAAGAAATACACCCCTTTAAATACATCAGTAATCAGGTAGAAGTTTTTTAAATAGTGCAACATTGTGTCTTATAACAAATTATAAAAAATACAATTAAAAAAATATCGGCTACCTGTACCTCATTAAATCAGGGTAAAAAAAGCTTATATTATTATTGGCGTCGCCATCAGAAATTTTCTAGTTTTTGTAAACTGTCTTCCATTATCTATTTGTTCCCAATGGGTAAGTCTTCTGGATTCACCTTGATCCTGCGGTATCCAAGGAGCTCCCTTAATAATGTACAGAAATACAAAATTTATCTGAAATGAAAGACAAAAGAAAATAATAAACGTTTCTCCTATGAATGAAAATTTGTTTATATTCACAAATATTTTAACAAATTACCAAATTGTGAATTAAATTGGTTATAGTCCAAACTAAAGGTACTGTAAGTAATGGTACAGACAGTATAATCAAGTGGAGGAAAAGCATTCCAATGGTATAGCTAAACCACATTCCTCTACTCTTTAACCAGGATGTATTAGGATTAGAATCTCCATGCCCGCCGACCAACATCCCTAAAATAATAGAATATGTAATTAAATGAGCTGAGAATGTAGAATTAGTTATGAAAAAATTTGATCACATATGCATATTTCTAAATCCAAAATTACGATATTGTAATATCGGACAGTGAAATACAGAGAGACCACCAATTATATCATATCTATTTATTTATAATATATATATATATATATATATATATATATATATATATATATATATATATATATATATATATATATATATATATATATATTATTAAACTACAACATCTTAATGTAAATCATCAACATACCGAGAACTTTTAGTTTGAATGACAGAAGAGACAATACATAATCATAGCTTTATAAACACAGGGTAGGTTTCATTAGTGCAGCCATCTGCATCTGACAGTTGGAACTAGACGCTTAAATTTTACCGTTCTGTTCATCATTTTTCTTATAAATTAATCGTATTTCCCCAGCTAACATTAGTTATTATAAATATCTTAAAAATACTTAAGAAGCATAAAATTTTAAATCATCAATAAATTTACAAATAATTGGCTTTATTGATTCAAATTTTATGAAGTAAGAAAATTAAAAATAAGCAGAAAAATGATTGGAATAGTTAATGAAATAGCGGAAAAAGTGCAATTAATTTTTATTAAATGTTAAAATTAAAAAGTGTTTTAGCAAACAAAAATACTGTTAACTGTCTACTGTTCTGTTACTCCTCGTTGCCTTTTGTTCTAAATGCTGGTAAACCTTAATTGTATTTGGTTTTTATCCAAGATGATTTTTATATTTTATGTAATGTTAATCT
This sequence comes from Rhaphigaster nebulosa, assembly GCA_948150685.1. Taxonomy (NCBI): domain Eukaryota; kingdom Metazoa; phylum Arthropoda; class Insecta; order Hemiptera; family Pentatomidae; genus Rhaphigaster; species Rhaphigaster nebulosa. Next base: position 166,033,152 of record OX411308.1, read on the forward strand.
TTTAGTGGCCATAGCGCATCGGATTAACCGGAAATATCTATTATATAATTGATTTTACACTTGTTTACAATTTCTCGAAAACTAATCCACTAATCCGCCAATCTGTTGTCAACTCTGCAATAATGTAATTTAAGAATACAGAAGTGGAAATTAACTTAATAATTTCTACTTCTATATTATTTAATGGAACGAAAATGTTACCATGGAAACTAAACCGAAATTTTTAAAATATACTTTCAACTTGACAAACTTTAAATATATAGGTAGTTTACAGAATTGTACTAAAATTGTTTAAAAAAATGTTTTATTGCACTTAAGTGGGAGAAGATTTGAAGAAGTGAATGCTGATGAGTTTATTTCAAGTATTGTTTATGTGAACTCTTTAAAATTATATTAAAAATATAATTATTATAGGACGGTAAGGGAAAGTTGTGTGATCAGTAAGGCACCGCACCAGATTTTTTAATTATTAATTTTAATTCATTCACTGTATATATCATTCTTTTTTATTTATTTTTGTATCTTGTTTATTCAGCCCTGATGACGACTTGCAAATTGAATCGAAGCGTTGGTTACTAATAAATAGTTTTTACTATTTGTGATCCACTTTTTTTGACCACCTCCCGGACCATCTTATTGCTTCATAAAGTTTTACGATCAATTGATTATTAAATATTAATTTTTAAACATTTTTTTTCTATTTTTCTCTGTAGTACCTCCTCAATTCAATTTGTTTAAAAAATATATATAAAAATAAAAAGCTTAATCTATAGCGGCCATTGTTTCCAATTGGGAACAGACCTAAATTGATACTAATTTATTTATTTTTCACTATAACTGGCAATCCTTACATGAATATTTAGAATGCCAAAAACGTGAAACAAAAAATAAAATTTGACTTGGATATGGATTCGGCCTATTAAAGGTAAAATAGAAACCAAACAAAGAAAGGTGAACGTCAAGTAAATATTTGAAGTTTAAAATGTCGAAAAAATTCATTGAGAGATAAACATTGCCGAACTATTAAATAACCATCCCACACCCTATAGAAATACACGATCATTGCCCTTCCTTAAAACGTTTATTTATTTTTTGAGTTACCTAAAATAAACAGCTATGATTAACTTAAAGTTATAACATTGGAAATCATATTTTAAATGTACAGAAATATCAAATATCAAGAAATATCATATGAATAAGTAAAAATATGTAACTAAAGAAATATATATATATATATATATATATATATATATATATATATATAAATATCCATATATCATTCAAGAAATATATAAATAAGTATCACTACAATAATGAAGAAATAAAAAAAACCGTTGGTTTGATTCTTAATGCCTGGGGAGGTCGGATGTACAACGTTATAAGGAATACAAAATAACCTGGGTGAAAATATATTTAATAACTAAAGAAATAACTTATTTTTTGTTTTATTAGCTTTCCAAACTTTAAATATTTCCAGAAAGCTATAAGTAAACTAAAGTTTTACTGTTCTGAGCAGCTTACGGCAGTAGATAGACTACTGACATCAGAGAAGGATCCGGTACCTAAACTTTTTTTTTTTTTATAACTCTCATTTATTTATTTATTGAACATTATACAATCTGCCACACTCAAGGGCAATGAGTATTAGGGATGAAGTACCCATTTACACTGTATATACAACTATGCATACAATAAAATAATTATAAAGGAAAATAAATTGATAAACTAAAGGACACTAGTGATAAATAAATATACAATGTTAACAAAAGAAGAATAAAATAAAATAAAATGAATATAAAATAAAATAAATTAAGAAAATAAAATGAATAAAAATTCTTGATTGCATTCATACATATATACATATTTACATTCTGCCCAGGGAATCCCCAGCCATGCCCTGCCCTCCACTTGTAGATGGCAAGGCAAGACTCGAAGAAGTCCCAGCGCTTCTCTCTGAGCCGCGTCACTGGATCAAGCCAGTGGAAACTGAGTGAGAGCACTAGGGCCACAGTCGCTCAGGACTTGAGTGGAGGATCTGGCCATTGCCAGGACTCCAATAGCATATTTACAGAAGGTCTCGTGGCCACTGCCGCTTCAACCTACGAGGAGGATTATAGGGATGGCTTGAGCTGGATAGGGATTGTGCTAAGGGATTAGGATGGCAGCTAAGGTTCTGGTGAAAGTTTGAAAATTTAGATGGAATAAGGTCAAGTACAAATGGGATGTTTAGGTCATGATGTAAGGTCTTGTTTGAAACATAATAAGGAGCGTTGACTATTGTTCGAAGGACTTTGGACTGAAAGGATTGGATACGTTTGATGTTCGAAGATTTTGCTGTCCCCCACAGTTCAAGTCCGTAGGTCCAAATAGGTTTTAGTATGGTCTTGTAGATTATTAGTTTGTTGTCTATTGAAAGATGTGATGTTCTGTTCAATAGTCTATATAACTGGCCATATCTTCGGTTGAGTTCTTGTCTCTTAAGCCTGGTATGTGGGTTCCATGTCAGTCTTTTGTCTAGGAGGAAACCAAGATACCGAACTGTGTCGGAGGTGGGAAGTGGAATGGAATTGAACTGGACTGGAGGACAGGGTCTGCGACGGAGTGTGAAGGTAACATTTTTACATTTGGATTCATTGACTTTGATGCGCCAATGGTTGCACCACTGTTCAATCGAGGAGAGGTGTTTTTGGAGATTAAAGGATGCTACTTCAGGGTCTGGGTGAGAAGATAGGATGGCTGTATCATCAGCAAATGTTGCAAGGAAGGTATCGGGGCTTGTGGGAATATCCGCGGTGTACAGGATATAGAGGATAGGACCTAAGACGCTGCCTTGTGGAACTCCGGCTTTGATTGGATAAAAATCGGAATATTCAGTGCCGCAGCGAACTCTAAAGGTTCGGTTAGAAAGATAGGATCGAAGGATTAAGTATAAGGATTGGGGTAGATGGATTTTGAGCTTGAAAAGCAAGCCATCGTGCCACACCCGGTCGAAAGCTTGCGCTACGTCCAGAAAGGCACTAGTGCAATATTGCTTGCTTTCAAGTGCATGGGATATATGGTCCACAACGCGAAGACCTTGTTGGACCGTGGAATGTCTAGGGCGGAATCCGAACTGGTGTGAAGGGATTATTTGGGATTCAAGGAAGGGTAGGATGCGTTTGAGAAGTATTTTTTCAAACACTTTTGAAAGAATTGGAAGCAGGCTTATTGGTCTATAGGATGAGGTATTATTGACAGGTTTGCCTGGTTTAAGAAAAAGGATGATTGTAGAGTGTTTCCATATTAGGGGAAAGTGGGTTGTGCGAAGGATGCAGTTGTATAGGTAGGTTAGGAATATAATTGCTTTTTTTGGAAGCTGTCGCAGGATTTGGGATGTGAGGAGATCGTGACCAGGGGATTTTCGGGATTTTAATCTATTTATAAGGAATTTGACCTCAGAGGGGTTAACAGCTTTAGGAGATGGAGAGAGTGGGATCGGTGAGAAGAGGAATTCTTTTATTTCAGCTGTATGGGTGGGGTGGTGTTCAGGATGGGGAATGAATATATTGGATAAGTGTCTGGCAAATTCCTCTGTTCTATTCTCATCTGACGAGGCCCAGGAGCCATCATCACGTCGGAGGGGATGGGAAATATGGTGGTGTTTAAGGATTTTTTTGGTTATTTTCCAGAGGGAGTTATCAGTGGCAGATAATGAGGAAAGGTAGGAATTGTAGGATTGGGATCTATGGGTTGCTAGTTTCTTTTTAACCAGCCTGGAATAATAATTGTATGATTTCCGATCGTCAGGATGCCTGGTTCTCTGCCAGAGGATCCTAGAACGTCTTTTGCTTTGGATAAGATCTCGGAGTTCTTGAGGTAAAGGATTCTCGCGGTCTTTAGTGGAAGAAAGGGGTCGGGATGCTGACCAAACTGCTTGTTGGATCAGAGTGGTATAGGAATTTACAGCTTCATCTAGGTCTTGAGGGGTTTTTAGGGAGACTCTGAGGTCTATTTTATGGTTTATGATCTGACGGAAGCGGTTCCAGTTAACTGGGCCTCTGATGAATGAAGGCGGAAGTGATTTTGGAATAGGTGATAAGGAAAGGGTTAGGACTAGAGGGCTATGGTCTGAGGAGAGGTCATCTAGCCGTTGGACGGAACAATTTAGTGGCCCTAGACCTTTGTGCATAAAGAAGTCTAGGAGATCGGGGTTGCGGTTGGGATCGGTTGGCCAGTATGTAGGAGTATCGGGAGAAAGGATATTACAGGAATGGGAAATAAGTGCAGATAGCAATGTTCGCCCTCGGGTGTTTGTGGTTCTGGCTCCCCACTGCTGATGCTTGGCATTTAAGTCTGCACCTATAAGGAATCGATGTCCTAAGGAGTTCAGGAAGGAATTGACCTGCGATTCGGAAAATTGGGTTTTTGGTGGGGAATATGCTGCAACAAATGTTAATGGAAAAAGAGAGGTTTGGATTGATACAGCCGTGGTCTGAAGGAAGTTGTGATTTGTTAAGAGGACCATGTGATGGGAGAGGGATTGATGAATTATGGCTGCGGTGCCAGCGTGCGCAGTTCCATCGGGATGATCAGTTCGATAGATTTGGTAACCAGGAATGCAGAACTGTCGTTTGTTGGTTAGTCGGGTTTCAGTTATTAGTGCTAAGTCAATGTCTTTGTCTTGTAGTAGGACTGTTAGTTCGTTTATATGGTTTCGAACGCCATTCGCATTCCAAAGGAGGATGGATAAGGGTTTAATGGAATTCATTTAAGGGTTTCTTGAGGGAGGAGTAAAGTGGGATACAAGATTGGTGAGGAGTGATATTAACGGGATGACAATGAATTTCAGTTCGGAGAGGAAGGATGTCAACATACTGGTGAGATCAGTAGCAACTGGGGGGGGAGGAATATGGAAAATTTGGTGTTGAAAGGATTGTTGAGGATTTGGTATGTTTTGAGGGACGGGTTGCTGAGGTTGTTGAGGACTTAGTTGTTGCGGCAGGGCCTCACGTTTGTTTTCCTGGTTTCTTCCTCCTAGTAATTGGGCAAAGGACACCGTTGGAGCAATGATTTTGGATGGTTCTCGTCTTGGCTTCGTGTTTTCTTCTCTGCCTCCAGGTTTCTGGAATTTATTCTTCAGATTTTTATATATCTGGCAGCCTTTATAGTTAGCCGGGTGATCTTTTGAGCACAAGGCACAACCTGCCGGGGTTTGCCTCGATTTGGTGCATACATCAGTTCTGTGCTGCTCGCCACATTTCACGCATCTGGGTGCATGGTGGCAATAGGTTTTGGTGTGGCCATAAGCCTGGCAATTATGGCACTGAACTGTGCTTCTTTTGGTGTGTGGTTTTTCAACCTTGATGGCAGTATAATAAAGCCTTCTCACTTCATACATTTTTTCGACCCCTGGTGTAGGGTCCAGATCTACGAAGAATAGAGGTAGGGCTATTTTTCTGTTTTCTTCGGTATTATCTTTCAGGACGTTAATCACCTGACGAACCTTGAAGCCTAGAGCCGTGAGTTCTTCTTGAATGACTTCGGCTGGTGTTTAGGGGTGCATGTTCCTAATTACCACCCTAAGAGATCGCTCTTGGCGGAGGATCCGGTACCTAAACTAGCAATATATTATGAACCTCACTTTCCTTAAAATGGATAAGACAGTTTTATTGACAGAATTCTCCGTTCAAGGATCCGGCCGAGAGGTTAAAATTTAAAGGGCATAGATTTTGCCCAAGCCCAGTCGTCTTGAACCAAGATGACAGATAGTCTATAAAGGTATCTTCCAGGCAAGACTTAATCCCTTTGAAGAAAAGTAAGATCTGTATTATATTGCCACTTCATATACCTGATCCTTCAATGACATCAGTCCCATATGTAAATCTGCTCAGATAAGTAAAAGTACAGCTATCTAAGAAATATTTAAAGATTATATATATATATATATATATATATATATATATATATATATATAAAATAAATATATAGGTATAATTTCAAAGCTGTTTCTGACCTAATACCCGACTTTTTTTTTAATACAATATCTGAAGGTCGGCGATGAAATATATCTAGTAATTATATATATCTATATACTATATATAATCATATATATTATATATGGAATATATCTACAAATTATTCTTAGTTTTATATTTCTTTTGCCTTACTATTTCGACTATTTTGGAGGCTCAAAACTTTTTTTATTCCCCTCAAAAAAACATTTTAAATATCAGAAATGGGATAGTCCCCTCAATAACTGAACTATTATTACTATCAAATAATACGGATAGAATGATCCTCATTCATTCTAAACATATAGGACAAATAAATTAATAAATAAAAAATATTTGAAATACTTTTTTCAATAAAATTAACTTGCTTTCAATTAATATCCTCTTTTGTGGCCGGCAACAAGAAATTTAAAGGTTATTACGGAAAAATTGATATTCTTAATTTTGTTTTATTTGTATGTACCTATGCTCGTATAAGGCTTCGAATCTTACCAGAGATACATAAAGTATTTATCAGCACTTTAGTATTAAATAAGTAAAACTTCATAAAAACAAATTGAAATAAACTTATTAAATTCAAATAAAAGACAAAAAAATGGTGCTATATCGTCGTCGCAATTCCAAAGTTGGTAGTCCCATTATTTGCTCCTGCAATATTTGACGGATTTTCGCGAATTTTTACAGATTTTTAGACTTTTGGCACAGAACGAAAATGTTATTATTGGATCACAGAATTATGGCATATTGCTGAGAAATAAATCTACAAGTTTCTAAAATTACAAACATCAACATGCGATGTTTTTTACTCATTTACGATACCATTCTTTAAAAAGGATCATTACGTTTCAAATGACTATTAGTTATAGAGTTGAAAGAAAAAAAATTGGTAAATGTTTTATTGGAGTTTCCCAGCGCAATTTTACAAAAAGGATCGCATAATAGGACACTTTTCTCTATTTATCATAAAGTGCTGCAGTATGGTCCAAGTAATACTATATAAAAATTGAGGTAAAATATTTTTATTCCAAAAAAAAAAAATTTAGTGCTGTAAAAATCGTATTGTTTATTTTTCTCAGATGAAAAAAGCTTGTACGCATTTTACGGTACAAATATTTTAAATTAAAATAACTTCATTTTTATACTGTGTTACTTGGGCCCTCTGGCTTCTGAAGCTTTAATTAGTCTCATTACAGCGAACTCTTGTAGTAAATGTATAGTTATAGAAGGTGGGACATAAAAATATTATTTTGCTTCACTCTGGTCTTAGACTACATATAAAAAAATCTTTCAAAATCATAATGAATGAACAAGAAATATGTAATTTCTCTCAATCTCTTGGATTAATAATCTAATAATAATAATCTATTGGATTAATATCAATGGATTAATAATTGTTTCTGGTCTATGCAATCGACTCTTGATGATACTTATATAACAATGACTTTTTTAAAATTACGTTAAGGTGATGTGCGTGCATTTTCGGAGTAAGTGCGTAATTATCTCTTTAAATCCCTACCCGTCTACTTGTAAGAGCTGCTCTTAACGGAGCATGAAGCCTTAACACTGATGTATCAGAAACCAGCTTAGAAAGTTGGCTAAGGTAAAGTATAATGAGTTGTAAAAATATTAGTTCCAATCTGTTGATAAAGTTGTGTCTTTCAACTTTTACAGCACAGCTTTATCGGTGTTTATCTACCAGTAGACGCTTTTTTCTTTCTTTTTTTAACGTAAGCGGAACCATCAGAAGCTGTTCTTCAAAATACTTTGTGATTTTTACTTCTCTCTGACAGTTTTCTATTTTGTATGCGGTTGTCCGCAGTCACCCAGCAAAACACGATAGTAGGGGTATGTACAGACGACTGGTGTGTATCAAGTGTACATGGTGTAATGACCTTACCATTACTATCATGTTTTCTCGAGGCAACTACGGACTAGCGGATTAAAACAAAAATTATTTTTTTCAATAATTTATTCAATTATATTCCAGATCACACTTTCATAGCTCAATGAAGATGGTAAAATCTCGGACAGGCTTAACGTCTTCCAGATACCTTGTATGCAATTACACCTACTCAGTGATATTCAATTAAATTACCAATTTCATCGTGATTGAAACTTAGGCTTGTATGTAATATTTAACCGTCTAAGGAACATTTTTTTTTTAAAAAGAGGAATCTCTAACTCAAAAAATAAAAAAATTTACATTCCTGTAAAGTCGAAGTTTGTATACTTTAGTGCGCACTTACCCCATACATCCTACTTACTTAGACTCGGTAGAAAATAGTCTTAAAGCATTTTAAAAAACAACAACGTTATGAATTCCAAAATCAATCCTGTTATAGTTGAGACGATGATTACCAAAAGGTACTAAATCCATTTTTTGAAATTTAATAGGAAACGCAAAAAACCTTCTATACTTTATCATTGTACCAATTTACCTGAATCGTTTTGCAGAAAAATCTGCAATTAATTTTGTTACAACTATTACAACTTTTTTTGGTCGTGAATTTTTGACAATATAATACTTTTTGGAAAGAAATGTGGATATAGTACTTTTTGGCAAGAACTAAATGGGATATAGAACTTTTCGAAAGAATATCACATCTCTTTCAGTAAATTAATGCTTACAAAATTTCTTTTAATTATTTTGGTTGGTAACGTAAAATAATATACGATTTAATAAATTTTGGCATGATTTTTTCTGATAAAACCGTAAATAAAATACATTTTTTTTTAACTATGATCTATTTAGTTTTGTTTATCAAAAAAATAAATTTATTATAAAAAATGATCTATTTATATTTATAATAATAATTCATAAACTGAGTGCAAACAATATTTAATATAATTTAAGACTGTTAACATAATTATTATATAATTACATACTTTCCAAATTTGATTTTATAAATAAATGAAATACCGTTTTAGGAATAATATTACTAAGCTTTTGAATTCAATATACCCTGTGTTGACCGAAAAATAAATCATAATGTCCGTAGGTATGTGGCTACCTGCTTAAAAATTGTAATCTTTAATTTAATTAAAGAGTAAATATTTTTTCAAAAATTACTAGGTTTTTATTTTGTTCCAAAACTTTAATTCGAGTGGGGATACTTGAAGCGATGATAATGTAACGAAGTATAAATTTCCGCGTTCATTAATGATCAATATTTTTCATGAAAAATTGTCAATTTCCATTCAAATCCTTAATATAACACTATAACTTCCCGTTATGCGTGCGTCATATCTTTAAATTAATATTATTATTATATTGGAGTCTTTTCACCGTTTTCACATTGTTATTTTTTCATTTGGACGTATCAGATATCCTTTTATTTCCATGTATTTGGAGAGACAGAGAATGGAAAATTCCAACAGCTTCCGAGATCTGGTTCCATTATTCCATTAATATATGAGTTTCAATAAATTTTTAAACCGACTTTATATGGTAGTAAGCAGAAATATTATGAAATAATATTCTAATCTAAAAGAGTACATATAAGAATCGAGGTGACGCATATAAATATTGAAAACAACTTTAAAACTGATTAACAGATAATAATCACTTACAACAATCATAGGGTAATTCAAGTAGTACTAACTGAACCAATGAAAAGTCACAAAAATGGTGAAAAACAATAAAATAGTACGGAAATTGTGGTATTCTGCTGTCAAATAGTACACTTTGAAAGAAACTGTACGTTTCTGTAGGATACAGTACGTTTTGGAACGAAATGGATTTAGTATGTTTTGGAATGAAATGATGTATGTACGTAGCACCTTTTGGAAATAATTACAAATTTCAAACGTGATTTTATAGGACTTCTGCTTTTTTTTTTTTTTTATGAAATTGGACGGTGTAATTTGATAAAACTAAGCCACTAGAATACAAATATGTCAATATATCTATTTCGAAAAAATTGTCCTTTAGTACCTTTTGGAAATCAACGTCTCAATTGTCGTACTTCACTATTTTTTTATTCATAATTCAATTTTAATTAAAAATATTACAGAGCTATTGAATCATAGAATAGAGTGGATATTCTGAAAGAGATTTTCAAAATTATTTTCAAATGTGGACCAAAGCACTAATTTTGAGAAACAGTTTGAATATATTGTAGCGATACTCGATTGTTTATCCTCAACGGTCACTCACCGCTGAATTATGATTTTTATTCGGATTCTTCATCTCTTAAGACTTCAAAATATTTTCTTTAAATTGAGAAATTACTAGAGTATACTCGACTATCTATGACGCATGCTTGTCTTTTGAAAATCATTCTACAACATTATTTGCAACTATTACAGCTTAGAACTAAATAGTTACCTGATCACACCTGCCTTTTGGAATAATGCCTATTCTTTGACTATCTTGAGTAAATATTTGCTTTGCTAACACTACCTACACAAATCGAAATACCTACTGTGAACGCACGTAAAAATGATTATATTCATTGTATTTATTTTGATATTCATTATTAAAAGTATTATTTATGGGTTCAACATTGTATTATTCCTGTTTTACACCCCTTTAGTATCTTCTGACATTGTTAGTTTAATTTTTCTTTAGTATAATAACTATTTTATTTCGTTTAATTTATTCATTTTTCAATCTAATGTATATACCAACCCTACAGATTCTTCGCACATATTCCTTCAGCTGTAGTATGCTTATTATGATAATGAAAATCATAATAATTAAAGACATGAGTAGATGAAGGTGGTATAAAACAAATTTTTCATACATTGATTTTATCTCATGAATGAAAGTTTTAAGCATTACCTTTGCCTTTTAATACTAACCATAATGTATTCTTGGTTAATCGCTTGATTTCTCAATTGATCAAATAGATCATGTCTTTAAATAATAACATTAAAAAAAACTTTATTAGTCATTTTCTCAAAACCTTAAATTTGTAACATAACATCTTCATCCACTCATATCTTCAATTAAATTTCTGCACTCTTTAGAATTTCATCCATTCCTGATCCAAATAGTTAGCGAATGAAGAAATCTCCACTAATCTTTATATCGGAATGGGCATAGTTGACCGTAGGTGTACTTTTGAGAAGTTGGTGAACACAACGAAGAGCACATCAATAAGTGGAACTTATTGATGTGCTCGTCATTAATAAGTTCCAGACATTAATGTGCTCTTCATTGACCGCACCTCCTGATTAACTTTTTCTTAATCTTTATACCCTTTGGGCCACTTGGCCTCTAAAGATTTGATCTTATCATCAAAATTACTATGAGTATCAAAATTGCTAGCAGCAAATGGTCCTGGCAAATCTTTGTAAAATTATAGATCAATTTATGAACCATGGGTCTTTTTAACTAGTACTTATTACAAAAACTTTCATATTACCATTAGGTAGATTTTAAGAAGTTTTCTACGATCCTTATTTAATTGTAGTATATTTTTCAATAGATCGTCTCTATCATGTTCAACGATTAAATATGCAAACATGGAATTTCTATATTTGTCGTTTTGAAACTTTCTAGTTAAGGCCTGCATTATGGCAAAGTCTTGAATTAGTAACCCCCTAAGTATTTACTTCTTCTACCTTTTGGAAGTTTGGAATTCACGAATTTGCCACAACGCATGCCTCAATTAGCGCGTTTTAAAATAACATTTTACATATTTATTAGTTGGACATGGCAGAGAGGATTATGTACTAATAATTAATACAATAAAATTAATTTGTTGTTTTCTATTATTAAACCATGAATAATACATTTTTTTCTTCACAAATAGCAGTTTTAATAACGAAGAAACAATTTGCATAACTGTTTACAAAGTACTTACATATTAACAGACGTACAGTATGTATCATTTATTATATCAACGATTCGAAAATGTTTAGTATATTAAGAAAATATTTAAAAGGATTACTGTTTTCATCATGTTTGATGCTTGATCCATAGTAAGAGATGATGCTGCACATATCTTTAAGGATATTCACTCTCAACTCCGGAGGAATGGTTGCAAGGTAAGATTCCATGGCATCTCCATAACTATTTAATATTTTTCTCCTCTTTAATCTTGGATCTCTGTTCAATGTTGGAACCTAGGCATATTATAGAGTCAATATGAGTAATGGTGTTATTAATATGGTTAAAAATAAAGAAAGGTAAACATTTATGTGTTAGATAAAATTTAAATTAGATATTTTACTATAATAAATACGGTTTCGGAAACAATTTAATAATATTCAATGCAAAGCCAAAGCTATTGTTCAGATGCGAAAAAAAAAAAAAATAGGAATAATATTTAATTGACGTACCGATATTAGAACCATACCAACGTTGCAGATATTCATTTCTTTTTTTTAATTAAAAGACAATGGTAGATTTCTTTGATCTGTATTGATTAAGTAAAATTACCCTTCGACTGAGTTCAATTCTTCGCAACTCATGCGAAAGTATCGGGCGCAGACCGGAGAAACCATGAACAAACATGCAGTAATGTTGTTCAACTTCTTCGATATCCTTCAATGCTTCCGATCTAATTTCGAGTGGAAACGATTCCAGAAGCCTTCCAACGAAATTCCCCAATATCGATAACTCTCTATTTTCAGCGATATCCATGTCTCCTTGTATTTCACCTGAAACGCAAAGATACAAATGAAAATTTTGCTGTCAGTAATAAAAAAATAAATAAATAAAAAGAATATTAGCGAGCATTGTTAAGAGAATAAATGTTTATATTTTCTCAATTTGTAGATTAAATCAAATAAATTCTAGTAAAAAAAAAATTAATTATAAAAATAAATAACTATTGTTGGCACATGGTTTAGAATGGACCATGGGAGATTAAACAAGAAAGTCTTTGACAAAATCCGTGAATACAAGAGCGTAGGAGGATATGTAAAACAAATGAGAGAGCAAACAGAAAAATTAGAAATAACAGACGAAAATTGCCTGGATAGAGAAAAATAAAATAAAATAATGCGGAAAAAATTAAAATAAATCAAGTTTCTTGTGGAAAATAAAGAAAAACCGAAGGGTACTGCGTGGTCGACTGAAAGGAAGCAAAGACACACAGAAATGATGAGAAGATACTGGGAGAAAAGAAAAGCGAAAATGAGAAAGGAAAAGTAATGATCTTCGCCTGGTCTTAAAAGGTCGTTTCGTGAAAAAAAAAAATAAAATAACTTCCTACATACAAATGCATTTAAACTAATAATGATATCAAGTTTGAATAACTTTTATATTCTATAATATATATTTATATATATATATATATATATATATATAAAGATAAGTCTCTGTCTATTACTTATATGATCTTAATAATATTTTGCAAGGTTGTTGTTATATGCTAGTTGGAAATTATGACAATTTTACTTCCAACCTGGAAACTTTATTATCCAATATTAGTACATTAGTTAACGCTTCGGGGTATATATATATATATATATATATATATATATATATATATATATATATATATATATACACACATAAAAATATAATATAATATATTTAAAATATGATTTAATAATAATAATAATAGTAATAATTTAATTTGCCTCAGACCATACGTTTTGGCCAATCACTGACGCATTCCATCCCCACCACATACACCCATTGACAAGGCAGTAAACGGTGGGTTGTATATGTTAATAAATATATATATATAATATTTTTGTATATATGAAATGTACATATATGTATAGTTAAATTACTAGATAAAAACAATTTATTTTTTAAATTAAATATATAGCTTTTATTTTCATTGAACTAAACTTTAATTGAAGGTGATATTATTGAGGAGAAAATGGACCTTAAAATTTAATTATTTTCAGCAATAATTGAGCAAAAAACTTAATTCCACTTAGAAAAGGCTTGTTTACGTCAGTTTCTGTCCATTCTTGTAACATCTACCTGTTGTAATACCATTTTGTTTTCCTTTCCTTCTTTTCCGCAGACTATGAGAGATCTATTTAATGAAGTTATCTCATGTATCTATATACATGCTCCGTGCTCTGAGATCATACAGCCTTTTAACATTATATTTATGTTAGGTATTATTGTTTTTTTGTTGTAATAGATTATATTTAAAATAACACCAGTATAAAATTAATAGAATTCGGAAAGTGAAACACATAGTTTTATACACGCTTATAAACTTTTCAGACAGACAACACGGATTAAATAATAATAAAATGAAAAATATAAATCAATCTATCAATCTATCAATAGACACCAGAAAAGAGCGATTTTCAAAGATAGGCATGATGTTTGTCAATGTTCATTGAGCATACTGTACAGAACCTGCAGTGGCACTTAGTTTCATTTTTAATTTCCATTTTAGCACATCTCAGTTACTTTTCATATCAATTCATTTTGTATTAAAAACAAAAATGTTTGTATTTTTTTATATATTTAATTTACACCCGAAGGTTGTTTTTTGCTTATATTCCTATTGCTTTTTAGTCTATAAAAAAGTTTGTAAAAATTTTTATAATGTAATTAATAAAAGTATATGCCTTTGTATATCCACACACCCTTTTTTATCACTCATTATCATATTTTAATTTTAATTATAAACATTTTTTATTTATTTAATATTGCAATTAAGGTTTTAATAACATAAAAATTAGTAATAGGTAGATTAAAAATAACCGCATGATATATACACAATTAACTGCACATTTAAGTTTTTCACTACAAAGTTTAGAATTTTTGAAGTGAAAATATGATCTCTGGTCATCAGCAAGACTAAGAATTCACTTCGCAATATATCTGCTAGCCTACCATACTATATTAAAATGTCTCTTGGACTTTCTTAAATCCTTATACTGGAAATAAAAAAATTAAAAAAAAAAAATTTATTGAAATATATATTGTATGTATATTCAAGTGTTATATACTGATACTATTGTAATTTAATTTGTGTGTGTATATAATATTTATATGATGCATGTTGTTTGTTTTATTATTCAATTTCAGAAAAATGTCCTGATAATCCATTGACGCCAAGAGGAGCAGAGGGCATTTACAAGTGAGTTCCATTCCTTTCTTTTTGCTGTAATCACTTTCGCCTCTTGCCAAGTCTTGCTGGTCCGGCCCAGGTCCTTTTGTACCGATCTGCGCCACGTCTCTTTGGTCTTCCTCTTCTTCTTCCTCTCTGAGGATTCCATTGAAGAACTTCTTTCTCGATGGCACTATCTGGTTTACTTAATGTGTGTCCTACTTACCTCCATTTCTTTTTTCTTATTTCCAGGTGTATAGGAAACTGCTAAGTCGTACTCCTCAGCTCCTCGTTTGAGATCTTCTCTGGCCACCAGTTCCCCAGGATTCTTCGCAAGGAGGGATTGATGAAGGTCTGAAGAGGTCGGGTAACGGTTTTCTTCACTTTCCATGTTTCATATCTATAGAGGAGAACTGACTTTACGTTGGTATTGAATAGCCTTATTTTTGTTTTCTTGGACAGTTTCCTTTTCTTCCATATTGGATACAGCTGAACAAATGGCCCATTAGCTTTTTTGATTCCACTTTTGACATCTTCTAACGAGTCCCCTTCTTTAGTGACCACGCTTCCCAAGTAGACGAATGATTCCTCCTGATCTACGGCCTTTTCCTTCATGACAACTGGATTCCGACATCGCTCGTTCACTTGCATTTCTTTTGTTTTGCGATGTTGGTCCGCAGTCCAACTAGGTTGGCGATTCGGCTAAAATCATCTAACTTGTGCTGCAGATCGCTGAACAGCTGTGCTAGAAGACATAGTTCATCGGCGTAGTCGAGATCCTTCAGCCTTTCTCTTATATCCCACTGGATTCCACGTCTTCGTCGCCCATGCGTAGCTCTCATGATGCCGTCGAGAATAACGATGAAGAGAATTGGAGAAAGCACACATCCTTGTTTTACACCAGTCTGGATTTTAATTGGGTTCGCAAGCAACCGCTCACGGATGACTCAGCATTTATATCCATCACATGAGCTCCTAACAAGGCTGATTATCTTTTTAGGGATGCCATACGTTTCGAGGATTCTCCACATGATGTCCTGGTTCACTGAGTCGAAGGCTTTTTCAAAATCTATAAATGCCATGTGTAGGGGGCTTCGCCACTCGACGCTCTGCGAGGATGATTCTCAGCGTGTTTATGAGATCGGTGCAGCTGTGTTTCTCCCTAAAACCTGCCTGCTCCTTTCTTAATCGAGCCTGCAAAGCCTGTTTAATCCTAATGAGGATTATGCGGTTTAGCAACTGGCTAACAAGTGGAAGCAATGTGATCCCACGCCAGTTCGTACACTCGGATACGTCTCCTTTCTTAGGTTTCTTTACAATCAGCCCTCTTTTCCATTCAGCAAGTATTTTTTCCTCCTACCATATCTTCTTGAAGAGGGTTCGATAATTCGGGCTAATACTCAAATGTCGACTTTCAAGACTTCAGCAGGAATGCCATCGATTCCGGGATCTTTTCCATTCTTCATTTCACCGAGGGCCACAGTGATTTCATCCAGTCTGGGCGGGGATTCGTCAACACTAGGGATGTCAAGAGCCGGCATACGAAAGTGGGGTTCCTCAGTTTCTTCACTGCTCCTGTTCAGTACTACTGAGAAGTGTTCTTCTCAACGCTTCAGCTAGTGAGTGGTAAGGAGTGTACCATTCTTGCATTTAATTGGCCAAATCTGTTGGAAATTTTTCTTTCGGAGAGTTCTTGTAAGCTGTATAGCTCCTTCGCGTCCCCAATGCGCGCAGCCTCTTTGATCCACTGTCGCTGATCCCTCCGAGCGCTCTTTTTTACCAGTCGGTTCGAGATATTATATTCTTGTTGTGCTCTAACTTTCTGCGATCTGGTTTTGCTTTGGCTGACCTTCTGCTTGAGCCGCTTTCTGTCTCCTTCCAAGTTTCATTGGTCATCCATTCCTTCTTCAGGTGGTTTTCATAGCCAAGTTTCGCTAACTTTCAGGGTGCTTGATAACATGATTCGCCAACAAACAAACAAAAGTCGCGGATAAAATCATGTATTTAACAAGTTCAATGAGAAATAACATTTTAAAAAATATATTAATGAATTTTTCTATTATGAGATAAATTAAACTGATCTACAATTAATAAAAGTAATTCAGGATAGTTACCGTAGTAAACCTGAAAGCACTCACATCAGTGTTGAAGAGGACTTAAGAATCAAGTTGAGCTCCATCAAGGCTGATGTATTGATGCTCTGATTGTAAATATACGATCTGCTTCCTTGAAAAAGATTGATGCTTTTCTTACAAATGTCCAAATTTCTTACTTTTGATTGATACACTATTGTGTAGAGAATTTTAGGCGTTGTTATGTGAATCATACGGTTGCAGTTGTTATGTAAAATCGATAAACTTTTGATTGCTGATTGATTAAATCAGTTTGTCTTTTTTTTATGAAGACGAACATTTAATACTAATATCATAAGATCAGGCAGTGCAGAACTCAACTATGGAAGGGACCACTCTCAAGGCTCGAATTTCCGATCACTTTTGGAGAGGCCTGGTACTTAGCGAGACTTGGGTTGCCGAAAGAGGGCTCATCACAATTCTTTAAATATTTCTTTGTTTTATTGATTATTTTTAGTAAGTAATAATTTGTTTATAAAATCGATAGTTACAACTTTTGAAATAACTAAAGTTAATACTCATCTGTGATGTTGGGACTTGTATGTCCCAGTTAATACCTCCGATTTTAACTCAGGCCAACAACTACCAACATCCGGACATTTCAATGGGCGGCCGCGACTAGAAAGGGGACTGGAGGCAAAAGGTACACTTACACCGGACGGCAAAATTCGTGCGAAATTTTATTTTTAGGTTAAGTAAAAAATATTTGTATGTATTTTTTATTTGTGTTGACCTTATTCCGTCGATAAAATATGTTAATGTTATGAGATGTTGATATTTATTTCTAAATATATTACCTAAAATACTGTTATAAAGCTATTCACTTTTATTGGGATGGATATAAGATGGGGCGGCAAAATTAAGCTACTACCTTCCCTTCCCCCCCGGAACAAATCCAAGGAACCCCTACCCTAAGTACGTTATGCAGTTATCTGAAAAGTGGGTGGTACGGTCAAAAAAGTTTAGGTTGTAGTATTCATCCCAATCGACTATGATGAAGCTTCCGATCTTCTTTTAGGTTAACTAGACTCCTTAAAGACTAAAATATAAAATATACTAGGAAATGACCAGAGCAGAGATCCGAGTTTAACTGGTGTGGCTTTGCGAACATTGTTACTAAAATCACACCAGTTAAAGTTAATAAAGTTATGCCTTCCGGCTACCAAAAACATGAATCTTTGTAAAATTGTTCTGGGGATTTATAGTGATCCTTTTTTAATCTCTTTTTGATTGATTACTATACATTTTTAATGAATTTTGGTTGATTCCACGTGAAAAATACTTTTATAATAGGACAATATAACAGTGTTTATGGATTAAGTACGGACAATATAGAAGTCAGCTTTATTATGTTCTTCAAGATTGTAATGCCCTGAAACGTAGAATGCTGAAATGTTGTAGAAGAGTGTTGTAATGGAAAGTAGATGAATTAAATGTTCACAAGTTTTAATTATTGTTAATTAAAAAGTATTTCTGTTTAAAATTTGTTTCTATGTTTAAATATAACTTTTTATTTTATTTTTCTATACCCCCTTCGTCTCTTCTTTTTTTTTTCCCCTTATAGTGCATTATCATTTCTTTTCCCTTCTACATTAAAAATAGCATCTACTTAATTGAATTACATAACAGTTAATTATTTTAAAGATATTTTCGAGAAGCAAGTATCTAGGCCGGGAAGTATTTAGAAATGTTATTAATCATTGTTTTGTTTTTTAGGTTTTTAATTTAAGTAAAATTTTCATATTAAAAAAAATACATATAACTATTTATAATAATTATTAACAAAACATTGATTGATATATCTGATATTTTTGTAGATCACAACAATGACTTGTTTTTCAATATCGCATGAGTCTGGTATGTAAATACATTTGTTTGCCTTGTTAATTTTTTCGGATATATTTAAAAATATTTAATTTGAATTCATTTTTTTTTCTTATAATAATAATGAAAATAAAAGTATTTAGAATCATATTTGTATATGGAATATTAAGTATGCGACATTCACGACTTACGCGTACTTTGCTTATGTTCAAGGTGTCCGTTAAACCTGTAGGGAACCAGTTTGTAGGCAAGACCAGTAATAAATAATGTCTAGCAAAAGCTTTATTACACACCCAGCGGCCGTCTTGAGGATTGTTGCCTACCCACAGGTATAAAGGAATAAAAGATAAACCTAAGCTGCCCTCTGAAATGTATCGGTTGGCCCATGTGATAGGAAGAATTTTAGCAATGTTGTTGCCTGTTCTAGAAACTTGTTGAAACCGGTTCTATTCCACAAAGAAACCGGTAATAACTGTAAAAATGTAATTTTTTCCTATGTTTTTCATTTTTTTTTTTTTTTATAACTGTTATACACGTCTGAAAGACTTCGTCCAATATTATAGAACATACCATAATTTTAATTTTTTCTTACGCCACACGGAAGTATTTCAAACTAATTTCTTAACCAAAAAAAGTAATTTAATTCATTTATACACCAAAAACTTGAACCTGGTATACTATATTTGTTGACTGGCCGGAGCCTAAATAATTATTTGATTTGAAGCATAATTTAAAATTTCTTATCATGCATTTTTTCCAACAAATGACGAACAGTTTATTAAATATTGAAATTGGCTGCTCAGCTGTTTAAATCAGTCTTTTATAGATAATAGTTTAAAGAGAAAAAGAGCCGAAAAGATAAATATATTTTTATCCTCAAGAGCTTAAACATGTAAATCCATTCTATTTTTTATATTAATATTAATAAAATATTATCTCATGTATATTTTTGTATTTATTTTAGCATCACATCCCAAGTTGCTCTCTATACAGAAACATTTCATGTTGGTAATCAACTGAGATGAAAGAATTTATAAATACTAGTATACCCTAACGAGAACTCTCGCATTAGATATATATCCTCCTAATTCTTAATGCATTCGAAGTATAAGCGATATTAGGGAACTATATTTATTCGTATAAACAATATAATATTATTTAGAAATTTTATTTATCACACACATTTGGTGAAGCTACATAGTTTGTATTGACTACGTTGAAGTTACAGTTCATACTTAATAAATAATTAGCTTAGCCCACTGGAAAACATATCTTCAGTTTAGCAGTTAGGCAATTAAATATAACATTTTCTATTTGTAGTATTCATATTTAATTGTGCCCTTTAGGGTAGGACAGGGGAAACAATATATGATTTCCCACTCATTAAAAGTGTTTGTAAACAGACTCAAATTGATAAATGATAACAGCATGTACGCAAGATGGCATAGGCCGTGCGGACCTATATCTTGCCTTATCTCAAAAACGATAGATTTTAGGGCTTTGAAAAGGCTGGAGCAATATGTTTCCAAGGAGCATATATGATCTTAATGCCCGCGTCAAAGTCTTTAAAACCCAACTTATCCCGTCTCAATCCGCCGACTCTTAATAGTAAAATCTTTGAAACCTCCCAGTTTTTTCATCACTTGTATTTAAGTCCTAGTATGAATTTAAAAATTGAAATCAGGATTCGTCACTTCGTGAAATTCCCTTTCTTTTGATACCTCACTCATCAAAATCAATCACTCCTGAGAGGCGGAAAAGGGATCTATACTACCGTAATAATATATAGTAGTGAAGTAATTTTTAAAATTTAAATGGTTAATATA
Source organism: Rhaphigaster nebulosa (assembly GCA_948150685.1). Taxonomy (NCBI): domain Eukaryota; kingdom Metazoa; phylum Arthropoda; class Insecta; order Hemiptera; family Pentatomidae; genus Rhaphigaster; species Rhaphigaster nebulosa. The sequence continues at coordinate 166,053,905 of OX411308.1, forward strand.
TTTAAAGAATCCAACATATCAAATTTCATTTAAAAAAAAATAATAATAATATAAAAATCACGTTCTCTAAGAAAATACAGCTTAAAGTTCCATAACTCTTGATTAAGCAATATTAATTTTAGATAAACGAATAAATTTTTGATGTTGTCATTAAAACTAACTGACTAATTTAGTAATAAAAATGATTCAGCCATATGTAAATATAATACTCAAAGAGAATAGGAAAGATAAATAATCCAATTTTTAATCCATAATAGTAGTTTTAATATTAAAAAAATATAAGTACAATTAAATAGAATGTTCATATATACACAGTATACATATTTTTACAGTTATATAAAAAGAATTGTTACAAAATTTTAAAAATATCGACAATATTTTTTTCTTAACATTTTCGATACTTTGCCCCGTGATAAGATATGATGTCGCATATCTCTCTCAGGATATCTACTCTCAAATTCTGAGGAAGAGCTGCGAGGTAACATTCGATGGTATCTCCATAACTCGCTAGAATTTTCCGCCTCTTCAGTCTTGGATCTCGGTTAGCCTAAGCATATTAAGAAATAAGTAATACAAGTAGTGACCTTAATTTATTCATATAAAAAAAGTGAATAATTTTACAATGATTAAATAATTGTTAAATTGTTATATCAATTTTTAGATTTAGATTTTAAATTTTACGTAATACTATAATATTACCTGTACATATTTTTTTTATTTTATATTTATATTTATACAATATTACCAGCATATGTTTTATATACATATTTTAAATATATTATTTTTTTATTATATATATATATATATATATATATATATATATATATATATATATATATATATATATATATATATATATATATATATATAATTTTTTTATAATGTACACAATTTTTTATTTATATTTTAAATTTTACATAATATAATATATAATTAATATACAACTACACCTACCCTTCGACTATGTTCGATCTTCCACAGCTCTTGAGCAAGTACCGGCCGCAGAAGACCTGATGATTTCTTGCTATAACGGTCTTCAGCTTTTTCGATTTCTTTTAATGCCGCGGATCTGATGAGGATTGGGAATCCTTCCAGGAGCTTCCCGACGAAATTCCCCAGCACCAAAAGTTCTCTCTTCTCATCCACCTTATTCATGTTCGACGAATCTGAAATCTAAAAATTCAAATAAAGTATTGATCTTAAAAATAAAATTTAAACATTAGTTGAAATTATTAAAAATGAAAATATATTCGCAATTCGTAGAGTAAATCAAGTCTATGTTAGAAAAGCTAACAGGATATATTTTATAGTTAAATATCCCCTATTATGTAATATTTAAATTCAGAATAGTTAAATACAGTATTATATTAATAACTGAAACTATAATAAAAAAAAACTCATAAAAAACACACACCTGATTCAAACAAACTCTTGGAACTGTCTGGAAACTCTGTTGGATGGGAACTGAATACAAATTGGCAAATCCACAGAGTTATATAGCCACAACCAGGGGGCGGGGCTAGGAATTTTGTTTCAACCAATCACAACCTCTGAAGCCCATTCGGCGCCTGCGAGTTTTCCCACCGATGGTACAGAGGTGGAGGGAAAAGTTGATTGAATACAAATTTTCATTGTAATATTTTTAATGAATTTGAACATCATAAACTTTTATATTAAAAGAAAATAGAGTGAACAAAAATACATTGCAGGTTATTTCAGGAGATTATTGAAAAAGGACCTAAAAATAGTTTGTATATACATTTAGGCATCTTGAAAGTGAAATATGTCTGTCGAAAAAATTTGCAATACTTAAATATTTCAACGTTAGGGGTAACCTTGTTTCTTTATAATAAAACTGTTTGAACCTCATAAAAATCAACTTGATGGATAAATGCGAATTTTCAAAGCACACCATGTTTGATCGTCTTCAGTAATGAGTACTTTTATGGAGGTGATTGGAAGGTGCTACATCACAAACTCTCGTATATCCGAATTGAATTTTTGAGGCCTATTCGTGTTTGTGCCTCTCTTCTCATCAATCGCCTATCCAATAATGATTTTAGTTTATTTTTTTTAATACCTCTCAAACATTTCTCTCTAAATATTTAACTTTACAAAATAGTTCCAAGTGAGGTTTATTTGTAATTTTGGCTTTGATGTAAGCTTCGGATATTTTGCAAGACCGAACTGTACATCAACTTCGGATATTTTGCAAGACCGAACTGTACATCAACTTCGGATATTTTGCAAGACCGAACTGTACATCAACTTCGGATATTTTGCAAGACCGAACTGTACATCAACTTCGGATATTTTGCAAGACCGAACTGTACATCAACTTCGGATATTTTGCAAGACCGAACTGTACATCAACTTCGGATATTTTGCAAGACCGAACTGTACATCAACTTCGGATATTTTGCAAGACCGAACTGTACATCAACTTCGGATATTTTGCAAGACCGAACTGTACATCAACTTCGGATATTTTGCAAGACCGAACTGTACATCAACTTCTTTTCTAGGGTGAGATACTTATGTAATTTTTCATGATACATTTTCTTTCCGGTTTTGCATTTTTAAATATTGTAAAACTGCACTCATACTTGTCAACATTATTAAATAATTAACTTTAAAAATACTACAAGAGAACGAGAAGAAATAGCCATAAAACATTTTCAGTTTTATATATGTTCCGGAAGAAGGAGCCATAACACCAGACCAAGATTTGTTTAAATAGTTGCAACAATTGAATGGCTCAAAATATCCCAATTAAATTTTTACACGACCATTTTGAGACCATAAGGAAGAGATTAAGACTTTCTTTTCTTTTTTTCAAAAAAGGACCTATAGAACTGAGGGCCACATTTCCAGCCACCTCCTCAATTACACTTATAGGACAGTAATTATTAAAATTATGCAAATACAATTGCTAAGTTAACAGATAGTTTCAATTTTATTTTGATATTAATTTGAATACAGATTAATTTTTAAGATAAGTAAGATAGGAAGAATGAATTTATTAATTTCATTATTTCAATTTCAAATTTTGGAAACGCTAAGATTTTGGGATGCATCAATGTTTCTGTTTTTCTGTAAACTTTTTATTCAAATCTTATAACGAATTGCTGAAATAAGAAGTGAAATTCCACACTTTTCAATTTAAAAAACAATGTTGTGCCATTAAGAATTATTATAAATTTGAAACATTGCTAAGCACAAATGCCACTAAATTAATTTTAATAAAAAATGGATACATACAAAAAAGATATCTATCTATTGCTGCTAAAAGTGATAAAAAAGTGCAAAAATGAAAAGATATAAGATAATGATTGTACTTACAGATCAAAAATATTTTTCAATAATTTGTAAGTACAATTTAGTTACATTGTGCTTTTCAAGAAAATTTAGTTATATTGTCTAAATAATTTTTAAATTGTATTCTATTTGTTTGTAATTTTCATGTTATATAATTATTTACGGAAAATTAAAATAAAAAAAAAACTCGTGTTTTATTCTAGACCATGAATATGAGAACATTAATATCATGAAACGCCGCGAAAATAGGTATGGTTGTATATTCATTGGCTAAACCTTGAGACCCTCAAAACACACACGCACACGCGTTAAAATTTATAACTTAATTTTTGTTATTTTTTTTGTGAAGTAAGTATCTTCCTCAAATTTTCTGTTAAAAAAAAAAATAGAATTATCTCGAAGTTTCGGGAAATTCTCCTATCTTCCATCAGCACATATCAGACAGAATGTCTCCTCTTGTCCTGATGCTTTTGGAATTTGAACTCTTTATGTGAAACCTTTCTGGTTCATATGCCTATTGCTGACATAGACTCGAGTTGGAACCTTTCAGTTAAAGGTTATTGGCATGCTTGAATTGTGAGAAATCGATATATTACCATAAAAATAATAATAAAATAAATACATTTTAAACAAATAGTATAGGCAAATACAATATTATTTGATTCCGGAAAATTTGATGTTTTCAACAGCTATAAATTAGTTTTACAGTTACAAATTAGTTTTATCCCCCAAGTCAGGTAAGTAGTCGTCTGGACATGCTTTTGATTGCCTATTGCTGAATTTTCAAACCGGCATCAAAGAAGGCTACCAATTTGTATTTTAAAATATAGATACTATTTAAAAAATGAAGAAACCGAGTCATTTGTTACTAATTTATTTATTTCAATATTTACACAATAAATTAATCTTCTTTTTAGAAAGGATCCATAATAAAATTATAATTTTATGCTAATAATGTGAATAATAATCTTATACTAATATGCAATGCACGTACACTAAAGACAAGAAACTAACATCATTACACTTGGATATAAAATTGTACGTAATCAGCTTTGTAGAGGAAAAAATCAGGTAGAAGACTAATCATTCCTTATTTTCCAAAACTAATCAATTATCTTAGTTTAAATTTTTGAGGTTTAATTAAGAAGCTTTGGGGTATGTTAGTTTTGTGTCGTGAAATGCGATGAAGATATAGGCGTCCAAAGAATAATCAATTGCATTGTTGGCTGGAGAGAAACGTTGGGTGCAGTTTTTTTCACAATTAATTTTTTTATTGGAATAACGTGTTTGTTGTGACTCATTGTATAGGAAAGTTAAGGATTAAGTTCTCATAGATAGTGATAATTGATTAGTTTGAGAAATTAATCCTTTAATTGAGAAAAAAGTCACACATCAAAGACAACTTTTTAAGAATTTTTTTTCAGTTTTATTTCTTTTGTTCTTTAGAAGACCTATTAAATTTTTGATGAATTTGTGATTTGTACTGTTAATTACATTGTTCATATTTTAAAAGAATATTTATATTAATAATTCACTCATAGGTTAAAAAAGAACCACTATAAATCCCCAAAACAGTTTTATTAATTAAATTCTAGCAAATTTTATTAAATTACTTTATAAATTAAAAACCACTGGGGCGTTTCGGCCTTTTGATTGTTGGAAATTTTCAAATTTGTATTATGCGTGGACACCATAGTCTACAAATAAATTAATACTACTCGTTGAACTAACTTTTGATCATTTAATTTTTATTCAAAAAGTTATTATTTGGCCAGTATCGTCAAATTGGCGAAATTCTAACTCATTCTAAAAATTCATAACAAAATATTTATTAAAAACAGAATCAAATAATAAGATTTTTAAAAAAAGGAGATCATATACAAGTTTTTTTTTCTTTCTATAAACATTGCATGAAAATTGTTAGACGAATTGTTAGGTAGAATTCGAATTACCTTCAGAAATATCTATCACTTTTTTTCATATTTTTCATTATTAAACAAACCATCTCATCTCACTTCATCGATCCTTGTATTTTTTTATGGAACAATTTAACAAAATTTGTTAGAAAATTGTTATTGGGATTTATAATGGTCCTTTTTTAATCTATGATTGATTGATTATTATAAATTTTTAATGAATTTTGGTTGATTCCACTTGAAAAATTACAACAGAAATTTATCAGATTTTTCTTCTTTTTTTTACGCAGTTTTAATTAGAATGTTTACTAAAATTTACTAAAATATTATATGGCATTCGACAATTATTAGAGATTAGTTGAAAAATAACGTTTTTTTCTTTTCCTAAATCTCCTTCGTCTGTTCTATTTTTTTTTCTTATAATACATTATCATTTATTTTTCCTTCTATAGTAAAAATAACATTTATTTAATTAAATTACATAAAAGTTAATTCTTTTAAAGAGGTTTTCGAGAAACTAGTATTTGACCCGGGAAATATTTAGAAATGTTATTATTCATTAGTTTGTTTTTTTCTTTAAGCTTTTATTTTTAAGTAACATTCTCATGTTTAAAAACAAATTAAGTATATACCTATTAATAATAAAGGAATGTAGAATAGAAACAAAAACAGATTATCGAAATGAGTAAAACATTGATTGATATCAATGATTTTTTTTTTGCTACACTACAAATAATTGCTTTCCATTAACCTGTCTGTCCGGTAAATACATTTGTTTGCCTTGTTCTAAATTTGTTCAGATATATAAATATTTGAAATATTTAAATTAAATTCATATATTTTTTGTTACACTGATCATGAAAATAAAAGTATTTAAAATTATATTTCTGTATGAAATGTTTAATATGCTGGCAGCAAGGTTCAGAACATACACGCACCTTGGTTATGTTCAAGATTTCCGTTAATCCTATAGGGAACCAACCTGTGGGCAAGGCCTGTAATAAATAATATCTAGAGAAAGCTTTATTACACACCCAGTGGCCGTCTAGAGGATTGCCAGCGACCCACAGGTACAAAGGAATAAAAGATAAACCTAAGCCGCCCTCTGAAATATATAAGTACCGTTAGACCCATTTAGCTCAAAGAATGTAATAACTTTTGGGAGTTGTATCTGTTCAATGAACTTGTTGCAACCGGTACAAAGAAACCGGTAATAAAAATAGTGAAAATCTAAGTTTTTTCCTATTTTCTTAGATATTTTTTTTTTAAATTAATGTCTTTATAACTTTTATACATATCTTAAAGAACTATGCACAATATTACGTAAATTACATTCATTTTATCATTCATTAAGTATTTTTTTTTTTTTAATGAATAAAACGGATATAGGTCGAAACGTCAAATGAATTAAGCTGTGTTAATTCAACAGGAAATTATTTAATACCTGAAGGCCTTCAATTCGTGCAACTATAAGACATTTTTTTATTATTATCCATATTACAAATAAAAGGCATTTATAATTGATGAAATTTTCATCATAAAAAGTTATAAGCAATTAGAAATAATAGCTCTTGGAAAACTTCATACAAAGTTTTTACATAAGAATTTTTCGTTTAGTTACAATTTTATATATATATATTTTTAAATTTGTAATTGTATTTAATGCTTATCATTTTAAGTTACATCTATTAATCAATGCTCCTGCAATTGTTTAATTTAATTAGTTAGTGACATATAAACTACTACCTATATCCAGCACGTAAAGAACATTATATTGCAATACATATTACAATTTTATGACGTAGAAACAGGTTCATTATGACGAATTCAATATAAAAATCTGGAGAAAAAAATATTATTAAATATTTATGATTTACTGCAACTAAAATAATGTAAACTTTAATGCGTCTTATGACCAAAATATTTGTCAAAACTTTAACTTGTCAAAAATAATTCTACAAATTTTTATTTATTATCTAGGACTTTCAGGCAATCGGAAGATTTTTTTTCTTTATCTATTAAAATTTTCCAAAACACAAATGAATTCTTCTGAAAAGGATTAATAACGTACCATTCCGAATTTTAATGCAAAATGTTTCCATTTTGTTATATACCTTGCATATTTTGTTTTTTTTTTATTAAAATATAAAAAATAATACAATACCGAAGTTAGTTGGATTATTTGTTCCTTTGCGGGATAAAGGACTTCATATATAATAGAGAATTCATATAAACTATTCAGATTACTTTTTTTAAAGATTACTTGTTTAAAACACTTTTCCACTTACAAATATCCCTATTTAAGCCAGATTCCTCAACAAGTGGTAAGTTTTACAATTATTTTAGTATAGTATTACTAATGTACTGTAGAACTATGATTATTGAAATCGAAAAAATCATTTTCAATATGTCACATTTAACTTTCAATAAATCTCAAAAACGTATAATTTTTCATTAAAAATTATATTTCTCAAAAAAGGAAAAACCATTTGATCTATGGATGAAATTGTTTGCTGTATTGCTCTGTGCATGATTCCTTTGAAAAATCTTGAAACTGTTCGCGTTTAGTTTCAGCTATTTTTTAATTTTTTTAAGAACATTGTATACAGTTGTACATGGTAAGCTGAAAGCTTGAAGGCCTAATCATTTATTCCCTACTGCACTTGTGGACGGCCAAAATAAGATTCGGAAGGAAGCTCCAAAATTTGGTTTTAAGGGTACAGATGAAAAAAAATGTAACTCCATTCATCAAAATTAGTCAGAAGAACGAGATTAAATTATAAAATCATATACTTTTCCCCTGACCAGCTTTTCTGTTAGAAAAAGTATTTAGACTGTTTTTCCTGAACAGTACACACAATAGACAGCTATTAAATTGCGCCAAAAACACGAAATCGAAAAAGAAATGGATTTATACTGTTTTCCTTTGTAACCTTCAATAATTTATTTATAAAAATTTTATTTTATATTAATTTTTTTATTTAAATTTTAAGAATTTAATTTAGTATATATAATCATTATTTTGTAAATTTGTCTGTGCCTGTTTTACATAAGTACTTTGTAATATGGATAGATTTTTGTCATGGCTTTATATACATTAGTTTAGTTGAATTTGATTCAGATTAAGTGATGTTTTAGGTACAAGGAATTTAATTTGTTTGAATAAATAGATTTATGTTATATGAATTGCATTATTTCAGAAGCAAATACAACAATTTTTTACCTTGTTAAATAACAGAAAGAAAATTATATATTGGAAAGTGAGATTTTGGCTCTGTCCAATCTCCTTTTATTGTCGATGTACTCTGCGTTGGCACTCATCTCCGTCATCCTTTTTTATAATTGTTTTGTTTGTCTACAGCTTGTTTTCACCTCACTACATTCACAGGTTGTTTTTATTTTATGGACAATTGTGAATAAAATCAGAATGATAAAAAAAAAAATATATATATATATATATATATATATATATATATATATATATATATATATATATATATATATATATGATAACATTTCTAGATCAGTATAAGAAGACACACATCACTATAATTATTCAATATAAATCCACAATGTGATAGATAGCAAGTTCTTAATATAAAAAAATCTGAAATTTAAAACCATTAGAAGATTTAATAGCTAATTAAAATTAGTAGTGTCTAATTCCTATCTTTATGTATATTAAACAATTTTTTGTCAAGTATCCCTTTGTGTAAAATGAGGTAATTAATTTAAATAAAGAATGAAGAGTGGAATGGAAAAAACATTTAAAAAAATCGAAATTAATAATAAATGATATACTTTTATTTATAAAATTAAGAATAAAATGAGCCAGTCACGTGCATTGATTCTACGCTTACAAATGATTTAAAAATAAACAGAAATGAAAAAAGGACATATTGATGATGTTAGCTTCTAGTCTTCGGTTTGTGTGAGTCGATTGCAAAACTGGATGCGATTTCATTGATCTTCTTGAGAGCTTGGACCCTGTAAGGCAGGGGAAGACATTCCAAGAAGCTCACTACAGCTTGGCCGTAGTTCTTCGGCACATTCGGCCATCTCCTCATTGGTTCTACATCCAAACGAGGAACCTAGGACAAAAAAAAAAAGAAAGAAAATTATAGCCTGCACTAACATCGGGTAATTGGTAGGGATATTGAAAAAATATGGATGTACCGATATATTTCTTAAAATATATCGATATTTTGTATCTCGATATATCGTAATAACAATATTAAAATTAGAGTATCGATAACCGATGTTTTTCTTACGAAGGAAATGTAGAATAAAATATAAAATAAAAAGTTTCTCAAGGACAACAGGTTCGACTAAGAACCATAAAAACTATTCCTATAGTGGCTGTGTTCTGGGGCCGTCGAAAGCAAAATATCGACATTGATATCACTTAACAATATCGATTTCTTGATAACATCGGCATTAAAATATCGTTGATATTTTTCTTAAAAAAAAAAAAAGTCTAAACGAAATGGCGGAAGATTAGGAAATAATTCTTGATTGAGATGAATCCTGCTGGAAATGAACTATGAATAATAAAAACAATGTCGATTCGAAATATTGATGTTTTTTTATTTGTCGAACTACTATTTCAAACCTAATAAAAAATTATCGATATATATCGATATTATTTTCGAAATTCACATCACTAGTAATTGTGTTTGAGATATTGTACAGGAGTCAAATTAACCAATGAGGATTTCTGAAAAAATTTATTAATTTTTTCTTTTACTTATCTTGTACTATATTCAGAGAGTTGAAAACAGATTATTGTTTTAGATGTGCATTTTTTTTTTCTTTTTTAGCGCCCATTTTGCAATGGTCTGTTAGCTTATTTTGTAATTTGCAGTGGTTTGCGTGAAACTATGTAGCTTCTTGGTGTTTAAAGATATTTGGTTTATGCAAAAACCATATTAAAGAGCATAACATGCACACAATCTTTTCTAAAATCAGGTATTTCCGATCTAAAATATGTCAGAAGGGTGACACTTTAAAAATTCAAAATATTCAGAAAAAAAATCCCTTTATTGTTCTGTAATAAGTGTTGTGTTAAAATTTCATCACAGAGACTATATATTAGTTTTTTTAATATAGTTAGACATTTATAATCAATATCTATAATTGTAAGAAGCTCTATTAAGTGCAGATATTACATTGACTGTAGTAAAAATCTAAAAAAAAAATTGTTTACTAATAACACTAGGTATATCCAAAAAAAGAAAGACTAGTTTTATCTTTTAAAATACATTTTTAATTTTAAAATAAAAGATTTTTAATATATTTTGAAAATGTCAAAACTTGCCTATTTTTTGTTTTGTTTATTTACAATTAAGTAGAGATCTGAATACTTGACAGAAAATATTGTGCATTTTATGCTCTTTATCATAGTTTTTATTTGAACCAAAAGATTTAAAAACAAAGGAACTAGACAAAATAGTAAATAAAAAAAAAAATGAATATTTAAAAGATTATTGAATATTTGTTTTCAACTCTCTGAATATATTACAATCGTAGATAAAAAATAATAAATTTTCTTAGTAACCTTTTCAAATTTAATTGGCTTATTTGGCATGGAGTGACCCATAGTTCAGTATTATCAATATTTTAAATAATAATTAAAATTGTATATCACTGCCCTGACCATCTTCAGCTGTTCGATGCGAAGGAGCTGCAAGCTTAGCTTCGGACCGTCCTTGCGATGTTCCTCCAAGTTGTTGCTGTGCCGCTCCTCCAGAATTTGGATCTGTCGAATCGCCTGGCCTCGTTCTCGCAGAGGTAGAGACTCTAACAGACCTCCGATGAAATTACCTAAAGTTTGAATCTGTTTGTCTACCATTTAGTATTGTTATAGATCTAAAAACAATACAATCATAATAATAATAAAATATCTCTATATAAAGATAATGAAAGATTAGGTATTTTTTAAAATATAATGTATTGTTGTAAGAGTGTTCAAAGTAAAATATTATCTTCTAAAGTAAGAGTGCGAAAATCACTTCACATTTTAAACGAAATTATTAATTTCATAAATAAACGTATTTTCGAAATGTTTCGGAACAATTAACAATAAAATTATTACATATAATAATATAATTTATAACGGAAGAATTATTTCTAATTAGTTTAATGTATATGTGAACAACTTTTCTCCTCGTTTCTTTATTAGAATAACATACATTAGTACAAATGTTTCGAGGTATTTACCTCATTTTCAGGGCCTCATATAATTCTTATTGCATTGCAATAATCATTAACAATTTTTGCATGCATTTTCCTATTAATTATCATTTTATCCGTATTAAAAATACATATATAAAACTAAACCTATATTTTTTAAAGTGTTATTGTTTAAAACTGTTACTTTTGAAAACCATATTATTCTTATACATCGCCAATCAACTTATCAGTCATTAGTTTAAATTTTATTAGAGTTTAATATCATCGACAGCAAGCATAAGATAATATTTTTTAAATTTCTTTTTAAATTTAAATTTCTTTTATGTTTAGTTCTATTTCAAAGTGTTTTCCTCATTTTCGGGGCCTCATATAATTCTTATTGCATTGCAATAATCATTAACAATTTTTGCATGCATTTTCCTATAAATTATCATTTTATCCGTATTAAAAATACTTTGTCAATTTATTAACAATACAATTTTTAAGTATTTTAATAGGAAGTTTGTTAGTTGCAGTAATATACCAGGTAATGTGATGGTGATATGTAACAGCATGCCAAAATAATAAGTATTGTTAATAATGATAAAATGATGATTAATAGAAAGATATATGCAAAAATTGTTAATGAATATAGCAGTATTCTAAGAATATTAAGATCGAACCCTGAAGATGAGGCAAACACCTCGAAAAGTTTTTCACGTATATTTTATACATAAAATTATTCTATAAAATGCCCGATACTTAAGTACTTACAAATATACATACCGGCTGTTTTTCTAATTATTTAAGTAAGAATCAATATAAATTTTATTTAGAACTAAGAATAAACCAGAATAATAATTCTGGTTCCAACATATCTTATCTAAACTTAATATGACGGGTTGGAATCAGATTTTACTTGAGACTTCTAATTAATGTAGGATCTTCTATGTTTTAGTCGATTTTAGGAAATAAATGTTTTATATATTAAATCTAAACGCATTTTATAGTTTAATTTATATTTATTTTTGCTGTCATATCTTTTATAATTTATAAAATTATATCTTTGTTATTAGCCCTATTCTAAATATATTAGTGTTTATTTAAATACACCTTTTTTGATTTTGAATCATAATATAATGTTTTTATGGGATCAGAAATATTTTATAACTGTGTAATTTATATTTTCCTATAACAAGTAAATACATGTAGATATAAAATAATCCCTGAATATTACGGTACAGCGAATCAGCACATTAAAAAAAACACATTAATGTTAACCTTACCAAAATTTAACGAAAAAATGATAATCTTAAAAAAAATTTATTTTCGATATTTAAAATAATGCGAGTTGAAAAATGCTATTTGAAGTTAGATATCAAAAACTCCCTACAATATTCTAAACAAAATCAGCTATAACTAAATATTTCAAAATAAATCAATTTTTAAAAATGCAGATTTTGATTACATACCCTTAAAATGCCAAGATATTCTGATGCTTATAAGACTGGACCAGTACGAATATGAAATTCTTAAACTCTTGTAGCAGCAATAGCGACCAGGAAGGGATAAGGAAAATGGAGTATTGTGATTGGTCATTCACACTCATATACCCCCACCACATTCCACCGCCATGCGTATCCTAAACTTTGAATATTCCTTTGAATTATAAATGTAGAATTGTATTTTATTTGTATTCTTAATTTTTTAAACAATATAGTAAGGTCGTGGTTTTATATAGTTATTAATTTATTTTTAATATTTAGGCAGATCCATCAATATATGATTTAGTCTTTTTTAAGCCTCACTTGCGTACTTTCTACAAAAATAAATCGCCAAGACATTTGCATCAACATGCATTTGCATCAACAATAACTACAATACCATTGGTAGATTAAATATTCTTTTCATAAAATAAAAAAAAAAAAGTGACCCTGCTTCTAAGGGGTTACCATTTTATTCACGTACATTAGAAAATGTAGAATCTTGTAGTCAAGAGCATTAAAGCGTTTTGTTGGTCATCGAATTCTCCACAAATATACATTTTGCTTCGTTAATTTGTGCATATATGGGAGCAGTAGAAAAAGGAAATAGGACAAGTTATTTATTTTTTCGGTGCTTGAAAAAAATCTTTAAAGTTTCCTGAAATTTTCCTCGATGAATATGAAATTCATATATTTTTAACACTTTGGTCTTTACTTCGTAGTTTTGACTCAATTGTATATCCCAAACACAAAGCCTGAAGTTTCTAAAATAGCGGCCATTAACTAGCTAGTAAGCGTTTCACCAATTCAGGCATCGTTAGGACAGAAAAAAATATATTATCAAATGTATTCAGACAAAATGCAGCGCATCTCACATCAACAGTCTAAAAAGACACGATAAGAAACAGTAGCTCACTCCAAGACATCAACACACATACTGATTAGGGATTGATAAATTATTTGCCGCTTCTATAAATTTAGCAAAAATCTGGATTGGATTTGAAGGATTTTATTATTTCAAGTGCTTCATATATATTTAATTTGAGACTGTTTTCAACGTGATGTATTAATTTAACTCCTGAATCTTTGATGAATTTATGATTATTTTCATTTAAATGAATTGCTATTCATTTAAACCTTGGTGAGTACCAACATGTATTTGATTTCTTGTCTTAATTAAATTCATAATTCTTAAATGTTTTATAATACTGATTTATATTAATCTAATTTAATATGTATAATAATACCAACTATATTTTGAATTGCTTATTTTTGAATTTTTTGTGTTTCTTAGAACTGAGGATGAATGTATAACATTCGAAACTAGTTTTCAATAAAACAAATTTATAGAAGTGGTAAATAATTTATCAATCCCTAATTAGATTGATCCTTCTATACCATCATGCGGATGTCAACTGACACATACTGATTATTCAGAATGATCTTTTGTTGGAAACCATAAAACAAACAACACTCAATTTCGCCGAAGATGTGCAACAACCAACATTCCAAAGTGTTAGAGAAATTTTTAAATCTCCATTTCAAAATTTTTCGTTATATATTTTTTTCTGTGAACTGTTTATGATTTTAATATTCCCACTTTATTAAATATTGTTTTTAAACTCACAATCAGTTCATAATTTTATGGGAAAATACCTTTTTTTTTTTTTATTATTGTTTATGTCACTAAAATTGTAAGGTGAAGAAAGCAGATTGATATACATTTAAAAAAATAAATGTAACGGACATGAATGGAAATATATTATTATTATAATTATTTTTTTTTTTTATGAGACCTAATAGAGACCACGCAACGATTTCAACTTATCTTTCCTTGTTGTTTTCTCTTCCGTTCTTTCCAGTATTCCTTTATAATTTTATCATGTCTCATTTTACTTTCCTCAGACCACTTTGGACCGGGTCTCCTCTGGATTTCCCCTATTCTCAAAACATTATTTTTAAATATTTATCTTTCCATAGTTTCCTCTTCTCTTATTTATTTATCTCCAAAACTTTCTTGACCTCTTGAATCCAGCATGTTGTCGGATTTTTTTTCCAAAGGTATCTGAATATCGGTTTCGTTTAGCTGTTATCCGTGAGTCCAAAAAATAGCCATTTCCCTCTTTTTATTGTTTTTGTTATGCTTCTATGTTTGTATGATAGCATATTTTCTTATTATTTCTTATATCCATTGTCCCTTTGTTTTCATGAGACAATTTAAGCTAATTTCTAATAAGTTTTTTGGCGATGTAAAAGGTTTTCAAAAGGAACAATTTTATTGTTTAAATAAAATTCAAAAAGATTTGGTGTATTTTATATGATGGAAGATTACATTTTTTTCCATTCTCGACAAACAATCAGTAAATAATTTAAATATATATATATATATATATATATATATATATATATATATATATATATATATATATAAATAGCCTATTGTGTTATTAACATAAAATAAAAAGTTAAAATTAATTTTAAAATGTTTGGAATTTGAAAACCAAGAAAAGGAATCCAACAAACTTTTGGTACCTGAAAGAAAAGAACAAACCATAGCCATAAATCTAAGACTGTAAAATTTATAGAGGAACTAGCAATGCATGACACTGCAAAATCCCTAACCATGGTTCAGTCACCAGAGGTAGCAAAGTTCCTATCATAAACCGACATTGAAGAGTTTTAGGGATTAGATAAAAAATCAAGTAACCTTAACTGCCTAAGTCTCTACCTGAGGTATTGCCAGTGGACATACTTTTCTATTCTTATTATTATGTTGTTTTTTTGAGATCTTATTTTATTTTTAATTATCACATAAAATATAAATGTTATTCTAGGTTAATGTAGGGATTAATTTAGATAGATTCGTTAAGAACGCAAAAGGATTCGAAAAAATATGTATGTGGTCGGTTCAATTATAACAAGGATGGACAATTTCAAAACATATACAAAAAACCATAACAGCCATTATGCAGATATAATCAATAGATTTAATACAATATAATTCAGATAGTTAAAAATACATTAGTAAATAATGTTAACTAATAAAAAACAACCATGTTGAATCAGCAGGTATAAGTAACACTTAGAGAGGTCAAGAAGAGAGGATGAAATAGGAATAATTAAGATTAGAGCAATTAAGATTTATTCCTCGAAAATACATTGTGACAATAAAATATTTGAAGAATGTAACTCCTTTTAGAAGTTTTATAAAATAGTGACTATAAATATAAATTTATGACGAAATAAATTGGTAGATTATTATATAATCACGAAAAGGAGTGGGGAAGTATAATTGTAATACAAGGCATGAAATACATAAGGTACAAAAAGATATAAAATAATTGTTAGTTGATAATTTATATGTTTTTAAAAATAGGCAGGTGATTACTAATAATGTTGTTCTGTGATTCAAAAGTCGTCCTGAAGATGGGGTAATTCCTCGAAGAAAAAATAATGTGAAAATTCTTTTAATAAAACAGAAGCTTCAGGAAAAAATAACTTCATTAAACTACCCAAATAAAATTAACAATTATTCTTCTATAAAAAAAAATATGGCTATAATAATATAGTTTTTGTTCGATAAGAATAGAATTTCGATTTTCTCCTTAAAGTGGAGGGGAGAGCTCTCTACATAAGCCCCAGAGTACGGGGAAAACCTTTAGTTTTCAGTTGGCCATAGACCGATATGGGCAGTTCTGCATCCCCTGACTCACTGCGTCCTCTAAGTGGTTCCCTTCCGGGTAATGAGGACGAGCGTTGCGATGATATTACGTGCATAAAGGCAGGGCGCTTCAAAGTCTCCTGCTACTTGTGCTACAGGGTTTACCACAGTGGCTGTGCAGGACTTCCGGACAGCGACTTTAAACGGATCCGATGTTGCGAGAGCATACCAGGACCTGACGGATTCACGAGGGTAGCGAATCGGAACAAGGTGCGCTGCTGCCTTTGCGGAAGGTACTTCTTTAAGATGTATGCACGCATGACCGACTTCGATACCTTCACCTGTGTCCCCTGCATTATGAACTCCACACCTGAAGAAGAGTCTTCTCCGCAGAAGAAACCGAAGCATTCCTAATGTCTTATTTATTTTCGAACAGAACGGCAAGTGTGAATAAAACATACATTTCATTACATTGCTTTATTTTAAAGTTTTGCTAAATTTTTTATGCTGATATTCTATCTGCCTCAGGTCAGCTTTAGCGAGGGCACAGCGAGCACTATGAACCAAATCAGATCCAATAAAAGATAAGCATATGTAAAGTAGATTGTGATTTTTGTAAGAAAATATTATACTACAACTGTAATGTATATTGTTTAAAAAATGATTCATTTGCTATAAGCAGTCTTAATGTAATGTTCATTTATATGTTCCATTTATATAAAATATAGTTTCTCTAAAACTACATCGTTAATTCTTTTATAGACCCCCTGAAATCCTCTAAAATGAAATAAGATATAAATATTTGAAAATTCTTTATTTTACACATTTCAGAAACGTATTTATTTCATTTTAAACATAATTTTATGGCATGCACCTGAAACAATATCGTATCTACAGAATAGAAGTATAAAAATTATATGCATACTGTTTGTAAGTAATGGAAAATTACAATGTTGGTTAAAGAACAACATTTATTTTTATGGCTTGAAGGCCCTCTGATTTAGACCAAAAATCTGTAAACATTGTCACACACATTTTATTTAGATTCCAAGAGACATAAGGCTATTTTAAAATTTTTTTTTTAAATTTTGTATACAATAAATTGCTGGTACAATGAGTGATTGGTAATATTCAATATCAAATTTAAAAAAAAACAATTTCCTTAAATGTATGCGACAATGTTTACACATTTTTAGTATTAACCAATATGATTATATATATTGCTATTCATATGTTGGTTGAAGATCAAATTTTTTCTATGATTTTGACGGTGTTCAGGTTTAGCCTAAAAGTGTGTATTGTCGCATAGATCTTATTGAAGTTCCGATTAATATATGGTTATTTTCAAATGTGTTTTAAAATTGTGTGTGTTATAAATTTCTGGTGCAGTAAGATATTGGTTCACAATATTTAGCTAGGTGCTCCGGGGTAACTGAGCCATGATTTTACAACATGAACTTGAATTGCCTTCATGAAATTGAAATTTAGGACAAAAACAAGCAATTATTTGATATTATAAAAGCAAGATAATGATATTAATAAATAATGCATGATTATTTGGCAATAAATAATCCAACAAAATATAAGCCAAAATAGGTATATTTTTAACATTATGTATTTTTATATGAATATATACTTTTTCTTGCCATATTGGCCCAGTTGTTCCGTGAATTTGGGTTTACTAGACCACCCCAGGATATATTCTATATAAGCACTGTAACAATAGGTCCACTTACCCCAGACAAAAATCTGGGGTAAGTGGACCTATTGTTCTTTTAATTGATTTTGAAAAAAATATTGGTATGATAAATTTTTCGATTTAAGCACACATTCCGGACATATTCACAGCCCCATATCTCAGTTGCTTTTCCAAATATTCCACATATTGAACAGATAATTTGAAGGAAATGTAATGTTCTTTAATCTCGGTAATTACAAAATTTAGCCTAAAATGCTCTGAAAGCGAATTACCGAGGAAAAACTATGTGAATGTCATAAAAAAAGAGCAATTCGGATAAAATACAAAAAAGTTTTAGAGATAGGGCCTTTTAGCTTATGACGGCAGATCATGGCAGACCCAACAAACCTACAATTCAATTCAGTTAAGACTAAATATGTAATTTTACCAAAAGATTGACAGCACATGAATTATATCAATATATATATTAAATTGTGCTAATAAATTTTTTTTTTTTTTTAATTTTGTTTAGAAAATTCAATAATTTATTTACTGTTGCATATTTATATACGAATTATATAAGAATACATTTATTTATTGAATATTTATATTATATAAATATATTTAAATGTATATAATGGGACTTTATCCGCATTGCTTGTGTAATGCAGACATTATTATTATTATTTTGTTGTTTTGGTTTTAATACATAATTCTATAATTTATTATTTTTTCTTTAATTATTAATTAATTACAAAATTATTTTATAACTATATAATAATTATTTTATAATTATTAACTATAACTGCAAAATTTGAAGTTTTTAACTTTATTTTCTATCTATTATTTTCTTAAGCTTATTTACTATTATTATCATTGTTTTGTTTTTTTAATAAACTTTTGTTTGTATTTTTTTATGAAGACGAATTTTAAATATCAATATCGTAATATCAATAATTACGATATCAATGTAGTGGTGTACCCAGTTATCTGAAAAGTTGAAGTGTTAAGCAGAAACATAAAGTCTGGAAATCTCTGTCTTATATTATTGTTATTCTATGTTTTATTTTTATTTATTTTATTTATTTATTTTATTTATTTATTTTTATTTTATTTTTATTTTTTATTTATATATACGAAGTGTATAGTAAGGAGAAGTATTTCGATCGTGAAAATTTTCGAATTCCAGTTTTCTTCGGAAATACACGTTTTAAGGTCTCCTGAGTCCAAATGACCAAGTCTCGCAAAATGGTCTGTGTCTATATGTATGTGATCAGTCTAGTTCAAAAACGGAAAGCTGTACGATACTGAAATTACGTATTTAAGGTTGGCACATGCATGTGATATTACAGCAACATTTTCGTCAAAATCGACTAATCGGAAGTGCCACTTTATATAATCGATTTTACACATTTTTACAATTTTCTCGAAAACAGCTTTAACGATTTTGATGAAACTTGCCTAAATTATATCTCTTAAAGAGCTTTAACTTTTCATTTATGTAGTAAATCACCGAGGAATTGCAGGGAAAAAAGTTGTGATGAAAAGAATATTTTATTTGGACATAGCTTAAAAAGTATGCATTTTACGGTAAATTATCTATAGTCTTTTATGAAAGGTAATTAAATCATCTAAAAAACAAAAAAAGAATCATCAAAATCGGACCAATAATAGTCCTACACTATACAAGAAAAAAAAAATTGTTATTAGGGGAAAAATGGTTTCAAGTGTTTCCTGTAAAGTTTGCTAAATGGAGCTTACGCCTTTTTCAAAAAACGACATTGATATATATTTAATTTGAAGTTACGCAGAATTTACCGGCACTTGCAGTTTAATTTTTGTTGATTTGTTGATATCTTCCAAAGGAAGAGGCTGTTTTTGGCAATAATATTTGATTGTTTTATTATCGTTCCCTCAGGTTTAAATTAATCCTATGGCCTAAAAAAATCAGTTTTGGGATGTAAAAATAGATCACAAAGCGCAAAGCGCCTATGGATCTTAGAAAAAGAAACCTAACAAAAGGTTAATCATTTTCATTGCAATAGGGTTAATATTTCTACGCATAACTAATTAAGTAAAACAGTAAATTAAGTAACAAAGTAAATAAAACAAAATATCCTTATTTATTTATATTGTTAATCTGATTTCAACAAATGAAATCTAATTTCCCAAATTGATGAAGTATTCAACAATGGAAAGTTCTGAAATATTCAAGAGTCAGATAAAGATAAGAAAGTGTCAATGGACTATTTACTTATCTTATTTAATGGCTATTTTTAAACAATAAATGACAAAGCAATGATAAGCTTGGTATTTTATAATTTAATTATTCACAAATCAATTTATTTATGAAAAATATGAAGTTAGACAAAAAAAAGTGATCAACATATTACAATACTATAAACATTCACAAATAAAAAAATTCCCTTAAGTAAAAGTATTAAATCCTCAACCAAAAAACCCAAAGCATGTTAATTATTTTATTAAGAAAAACACACCTTTAAATACATCAGTAATCAGGTAGAAGTTTTTTAAATAGTGCAACATTAAATGTCTTATAACAAATTATAAAAAATAAAATTAAAAAAAATATCGGCTACCTGTACCTCATTAAATCAGGGTAAAAAAAGCTTATATTATTATTGGCGTCGCCATCAGAAATTTTCTAGTTTTTGTAAACTGTCTTCCATTATCTATTTGTTCCCAATGGGTAAGTCTTCTGGATTCACCTTGATCCTGCGGTATCCAAGGAGCTCCCTTAATAATGTGCAGAAATACAAAATGTATCTGAAATGAAAGACAAAAGAAAATAATAAACGTTTCTCCTATGAATGAAAATTTGTTTATATTCACAAATATTTTAACGAATTACCAAATTGTGAATTAAATTGGTTACAGTCCAAGCTAAAGGTACTGTAAGTAATGGTACAGACAGTATAATCAAGTGGAGGACAAGCATTCCAATGGTATAGCTAAACCACATTCCTCTACTCTTTAACCAGGATGTATTAGGATTAGAATCTCCATGCCCGCCGACCAACATCCCTAAAATAATAGAATATGTAATTAAATGAGCTGAGAATGTAGAATTAGTTATGAAAAAATTTGATCACATATGCATATTTCTATATCCAAAATTACGATATTGTAATATCGGACAGTGAAATACAGAGAGACCACCAATTATATCATACCTATTTATTTATAATATATATATTATTAAACTACAACATCTTAATGTAAATCATCAACACACCGAGAACTTTTAGTTTGAATGACAGAAGAGACAATACATAATCATAGCTTTATAAACACACGGTACACATTAGTGCAGCCATCTGCATCTGACAGTTGGAACTAGACGCTTAAATTTTCCGTTCTGTTCATCATTTTTCTTATAAATTAATCGTATTTCCCCAGCTAACATTAGTTATTATGAATATTTTAAAAATACTTAAGAAGCATAAAATTTTAAATCATCAATAAATTTACAAATAATTGGCTTTATTGATTCAAATTTTATGAAGTAAGAAAATTAAAAATAAGCATAAAAATGATTGGAATAGTTAATGAAATAGCGGAAAAAGTGCAATTAATTTTTATTAAATGTTAAAATTAAAAAATGTTTTAGCAAACAAAAATACTGTTTACTGTCTACTGTTGTGTTACTCCTCGTTGCCTTTTGTTCTAAATGCTGGTAAACCTTAATTGTATTTGTTTTTTATCCAAGATGATTTTTATATTTTATGTAATGTTAATCTTTTAGTGGCCATAGCGCATCTGACTAACCGGAAATGGTAATTATATCATGGATTTTACACTTATTTACAATTTTCTCGTAAACGGTTCCAACGATTTTGGTGAAACTTGCCTAATGTCTTCAACTTAAATACGTTTAACTTTTCATTTATGTAGTATATCAACGAAAAAGTGCAGAGAAAAAAGTTATGACGAAAAGAATATTTTATTTGCGCTTAACTTAAAAAGAATGCAATTTATGGTAAATTATGTATGGAATTATATGAAAGGTTATTAATAAAGTATCTAAAGTATCTAAAAAAAAAAAAATCATCAAAATCGGACCAGTATTAGCAAAGTGGTAAATACAGTATATTTTATGAGGAGCATAAAATAGATGGATAACCGAGCGCATCCGAAAGAAGATGGATGCGACCGAACTTCCTCCCACCAATTCGCCAATCTATTTTAAACAATACGATCTGTAACAAAGTAATTTAAGAATACAAAAGCGGAAATTAACTTAATAATTTCTACTTTCACATTATTTAATGGAAAGAAAATGTTTCCATGGAAACTAAACCAGAAACTTTTAAAATATATTTGCAACTTGACCAAGTTAAAATATATAGGTAGTGTACATAATTGTTGTACTAAAATTGTTTCAAAAACTCTTTTATTGTGCTTAAGCGGGAGAAGAAGTGAATGCTGCTGAGTTTATTTCAAGTATTGTTTATGTAAACTCTTTAAATTTATATTAAAAAGATAATTATTATAGGACGGTAAGGGAAAGTTGTGTGATGCGCGCAGCGCACCAGATTTTGTATATTGTATCCTAAAACACATTAAATGTAGCTAAAACATTACTTATCTACTAATTAATTATACTTTATTACTCTTATTATCTTATTTTATTTATTCTTTATTATAGTTTGTTGTTTATCTATGTAATTCTTGTTATTACAGAGTAAATTAATAGTGCCTTATTATTTCTATATTACCTTAAACTGTAATTATTTTCATAAAGAAGGAATTAAGTATATTCTGTAACATATATGTAAAATGCTTGTTAGTTCTAATTTGTATGCATTTTTCCTCATATACTAAATATTTTGGCTATAAGTTTCAAATTGAGTACATATTATGAACATTGCGGCCTCCACAACACCCGACTAAATAAAATAGTTCTAAAAAACACTGTATTTTAGTGTTTTAATTATGTTATTCTTTGCAGCGACCGATAGATGTTGCCATCTGGTCGAACAAAACTGTCATTCTTTGTTAAATAAACTATATTCTATTCTATTCTATAAAACACGATTTATACATTTTTAAAGAAAATTACATTGTGCATACTAATAATGATATTTATGCTCTCCCTAATCAAGTTGAACTTAATTGCTGGTAAGTTTATCGGCAACTTAATTAATAGATATTTTTTAAAAGCCATTTATACAAAAGTAATTAAACATAATATATTACAGACTGAAAGGCCTACTGACAAATTTAAAAAATGGAACGTTTTAAATTTATTTTTTAATTCATGTTCAAAATAATACAGTGTATTTTATATGATTAAAAATCTATTTTTTCCTTTCTTGAAATATCACTTTTTAATATTTTTGTATCCTAATCATAAAGGTAAAAAAAAGTAAACCAATATAAAATACTCTAATGTGTTATTAACGTAAATGAAATAGTTAAAATTAAATTTTGGAAAAAAAAAAAAGTTGTCTGAGGAACTTAACAAAATTTCCGTGATACCTGAAAGGAAAGAATAAACCAAGACAATCTATTTTATGGAGGATTACCTCAAGGATCTAATGCCAAACCATTTGCAACTTATGCCTGTAGCTCAGTAATCCCAGGTAGGAAGGATAGGGTCGTAATAAATCAACACTCAACAATAATGGGGCTCTGAAATTCAAGTAAGATTAACAACTTAAGTTTGTTCTGCCTGAGGTATAGCAATCAGTCAAATTTTTATTTTTACATATTTTTTCAGATTTCACCCGTTGATAATAAAATCAAAACTATTGTTTTAAAAAATATATATCATTTTTAGTTAGTTGTCATTTCCGATGAAATTCTAAGGGGGACATGGATCCAATTTGTTAAAATTCGTGAGGAAAACAAAAGTATTCCAAAATAAATTTCGGAAGTGAAGATATGTGCAGTCAAAGAACCATCCATTGTAAATGTAATTTATTTATTGTTATTCTACAACAATTCTATAACAACATATTTATTAAATCAAAACCGATCAATTTTTTTTCTTATATGGAGAGGACCTACACAATTCTTCTATAAAATTTTCATATAGAAATAATATTACAAAAGTAATTTTTTTTACATCCGTGAGTGTCATGCGTTAATTTTTTTCGGCATTTCGAGTTCAAATCATTTTAAATTATCTTTAATTGTAAAAAAAATACAAAATTGAAAATATCAAAATAGTAGGGCTGAGGGAAAAATTCAGATTTCATTAATGTATTGGAAAAATGTTCTACTTTTTTTTATTATCTGATAAAAAATTTTAGGTATCCATTCACATCGAAGTATTCAATAGTGATTTTAATTTTTTTTTCAACTAATTTTATGAATTTGATGTATCTCTTGTGTTAAAAGTGAGTCCACAAATTTATTTTTAGTCATTATAATATAAAATTCATTATAAATAATAATAAATAAATAAATAAAAAAAAACAAGAATAGAAAATAAAATAAATTGTAATCATGCATGTAAAATTATTTATAGATAAGTATACAATAGAACATTGAGAATTTAAGAAAGAGAAATGAACCTATATTGAAACCGACGAGTAAGTAGGTTCATACAACTAATTAAAAGAAATATAAAATAAAATAAATAAGGTATGTAATGACAAATAAACATTTAACTAACAAAATATAAATTAACACATTCATATATCAATTATAAATCAAAAAGTAAATACAAAAAAAAAGGAAACATATAACAGAAGAAAGTAGCTTCAGCCAATAGAGAAATCAGAATTAACAAATTTACATTAACAATCCGTACAATTTATAGTCGAAAAGTATATGTTTAAAAGTTTGTCGAGTCTTTCTTGTGTTTGTCAAATGAAATGATTTAATGACATACTGAACTGAGATTTTTATGCTTTTGTCTCAATACATAATCTTAATTAGGTTGAGTCTTATTTGCTCGCTCAGTAAGATGTGAATTTCCTAATTTTTGAGAGAGTCAATTGATATTTTGCTGTCAATATAAATAACCCGGGGTGGATCTTAGGATGTAGTCTGTGACCTAAATTACTCCTAGTTTTTTCTGCTTGATTATTCGAAAAGTGTGGTTCTGGTCTATTTTGTTTGTCATAGTCAATGTGGTTATGCTGAGATGCTAAAGAGAACCTCATTTTTTGTTCTTGTTTGCTTCCGTCTGTATAAATAGGAATCATACTTATTCAGAATTTCCCTATTAAATAATTATTAATTTAGTATGTCATGCATTGATACTTGATTTACCATAAGGAATCGACAAATATCACAACAATAATCCAAAAGAAAATCGACCTAATCTTGCAATATGAGTGTTGAAAGATTGGTAAAAGAAATCTTACTCTTGTTGCATCAATTTAAACAATATATACTAATGTAAAGAATAGAATATGTTTGATTATCAACAGGACTGGAAGAAAAGTTTAAATTAAAAACCAAAATATTATATAGCAATTTAAAATTTTATTTTACATTTTATATATACGAGTATATAAACAATTTAAGAGTTTACATTCTAAATTTACACTATTGCAGCATTTGCCAGAAATCATTCAAATGATTCCAATACATATAAAAATTAAATTCGTAGTCATGTAAAATGTTTAGTTATGTTGATATGATGTGTTCTTATTATGTTAAATCAATCAATGCATGCCCTTCTTCAGTAATACATTCCGGAGGTGTCGGTGAAGTTTCAAAACGTATCTGTAATATATAAATAAAATCAGTACCAATTTTACAAAATTATTTTCTAAAATATTCAATACCCTTATCGTCAACATTTCTAATACCACGTTTCATTAAAATGTTATTAACATGTTTCAAAGATTAGCTCAGAAAATGTCAATGAACAGTAATGAAAGAAGAAAACAATTAGTATGAAAATATAAGAGTGTGAAAAATATACCAACATTATAATGATGAAATAAATAATGTAAATGAAAAGAATGAATGACTATGCATTATCTGTGAGATATAATGAAATAATGTAAGTAAAAATAACAAAATAAGGAAGTCAGAAATAAATGTATGTAAAATAATTGATAAAATTAAATAACCATAGGGTTAATATCATATGTGGTTGAAAAATAAACAAACATTGAACATTTTAGGAAGTTTTTTGTTATTTAAAGGTGAAAATGCTTTTTCCTGGGTGACGAATATGAAAATCGCATTTTGCATATTCGATAGTTGGACAAAGAAAGGATGTAACAGCAATTGTTAATAAGATATTCCGAGCCTTTTCCACTGATGTGCTCGAAAATATTTTCTCAAACAGGTTCCTTAGAAATTTTAATACATTTTTTTTTCGTTTACACTTATTGCTTGAAATGTTTAATAGCATGTCTCTATTAACTGATTCTATATAGATATCAAAATGTTATTCACATTCATCTTAACAACATTTTCTATTGTCCAATATAAATAGTAGATATCGAAAAATCATGGACATGTTTGTGAAAAATATGTTTACTAATGTTAGTGGCATTTCGCTATTTACTATTGTAAAAAATAGTAGGCATCAAAATATTATTAACATCTTGCCAATAACAATGTTTTTGGAAATATTTCGGTGTTAATACATCTTAAAAATCAATGTCAAACATTACCTTGTTATATGGCATTCGATGGACATCCATGTGCTTCGAAAGGCCGCCGGCAGTAGCGAAGATCATATCACAGACTTGGCATGTAAAATCTTCTTCATCACAACCATTTTCTTGATCATACTGTCTCTCATCGTCACAATTGGGCAGTTTATCTTCGCCCATCTTTAATAAGAATAAAAACGAAATAATTGATATAGTTTTTTTATGGGTGTTTATACTAATAAATAACAATTTAATTCATTATAGAAAAAATTACAAATAAGTAGGAACTTAAGATAAACAAGAAGTGTTTAATAAAGAAAAATCGACAGAGTTATCATCAAAATAATATAAGTATGTAGGTATATTAATATAAATTTAGAAAGGTTCTAGCCGATTTTCATAATAAATAAAATCATAGATAGTAAGCATCTAAAAATAGGATTAAAATAATGATGATAATTTTTGCAATAATAAGAAACAAACCAAGTAACGAGATTTTGAATATGCTTTTAGATTTAAAACTTGAATATGGGTAAAAATGAAAAAGGTATAAAAATGAAGATGATTAATCTAAAAATGGTTATTAAATTAAATTCCAGATACGGATTGAAACTATGGAATATAAAATACCCTTTTTGAAAACAAGCTAATATAATTAATATGTGTTAAAAAAATATAGAGAAATGATTAATTTTAAATTTACCTTACGTTCACAAGATAAGGCACAATAATTGAGCTGGATAAGAAATATGCATTTCTACTGAAATTTTTGTGTAAATAAAGTAGATAATACGATGATCTTACCCATGGAAATGGAGATTTCCAATAAGTGATTCCATGCACTTCATGGTGGCTTACGAGGCATTCTTTGGATTTGAATAGTCTGTCACAGAAATTACATACATGTCTCTTTGAGCGTCGTTTCTTCTTGATCTCTGAGAATCTGAAATCAGAAGAAAGATCATATCAAACACCTAATTAAACATTATATACATGTAGTATACTTCAATTACAACAGCTGATAGTTCAAGAAAAAAAATAAAAATTACAATTGTTTTGGTCGCATTCGCCTTCTAATAATCGGAGGTTCCAATGACTTCTCTATTGGTAGCAATGGGTCGCATGTTGTTGAACATGTAACCATAGTTCTTCTCGTTAGGGAAATCGCATCGATAGGTTGGAGATCACAAGACTTCGTTCTTTTGTAATCTAAAGAGGAAAATTTTGCATGAGACGCTCAATTTACATTTCTATGAGCTAACAACAACTGGTAATTATGTATAAAAAGTACTTACATTTAAGGCGTCTCGTAGATTTTACTCCCCGAAATGTAAATGAGGAACTACGCTGTGGTGTCATATTGATACATTCCTCGTGTTCATCAATTAGAATCTATAAATTTCATAAAATTAATTAATAAGTTACGGAACTATTAACTTATTTAAAAAAGTATATATTCTTTGAAACTTACCGTGTACGTTGCCATTTCTGGATACTGGAATTCCGAATTACTGTAACTAACGGAGCACATAGCCGACGTTGTGTGGCTGAAGTAGAATAAGGCCGGTCACAGACACACTGAAAGGAAAACAACGGCCGCCTCTTCTTGGTGGGGTGGAAAAGGTGGAGGGGGTTGGAGGACACATCACATTGGCTCTTGAATTCTGAAAGGAGTGTCCATAAATAAGACTAGGTGGGTTGATGCTGGCAACGATACCGTCATTGGCAATATTGACAATTATTTTCAACAGCTTTGTGTTCATTAATTATATCCTAAGTTTTAAAAATTAAATTCAACTTTCCAACTTATATAAATATAAAGTAAATGCAAACAAAATCTATTTTTTTTCTATGAAAATGTTATTACAAGCATTTTTTTTAATTCCTAACACAGAAAACTCTCGTTACAACGAATTCAAAGGAACCAAAAAATCAGTTGTTCGTTATGACGAAGTTTGTAATATTCGAATAAAAACAAAAATGAGTAGGCTAATAATGTAGATAAAAACAAAGGTATCTGTTATTTAAACCTTCTATTCTAGATTCATAAAGACTACACTTATTTATAATAATACGTAATCCGTAGAATCAATCCCATAAATAAAAAAGCAATCAAATACGAAATAAACAATATGTATGTATGTATTAAAGAAAAAACAAAGACGTATAAGGATAAATATATAGATTTATTATATATAGATATAAAATAAAAAAAAATATATATATATATATATATATACAATAAGAAAAGAGAAAATACAAATTTAACGAAACAAAAAACAAATATTTTTCCATTAAAATGCTAAGGATTGCAAGTCGGAAGCGTTTCGGCGGAGATGAGATTGAACCGTCAACAGCACCTTATCAATTACATTCTTACAACATACTCATACAAGACATGACTACAAACAACACTCGCAGAAGGCTGAAGAGGAGCTGGATGAGGGATCTCTTAGCCTAACAATATATAATAATCACAACAAAAAATAGTGCGGCCAGGTACTACTCTTTAACATACGTTTCATTCCACGAGGTCATATTTTTTTGCCAGCAAATTCTCTGGTAGTCTCAGTTGTGAATATAATAATATAAAGCCAATTTTTTTTATTTATAATGATCGATAACGTATAATTTGGAATTCCATACTTCTCCGCGATCTGTTTTTTTGCCAATATCTCCGATTCCAAATCTTGTAAGATTTGTAATTTAATATCGAGGCGTATCGCGTTTCGTTTTCTTGACATCTTAAACGAAATAAGAAAATTTAAAATCGACACAGAACCTTTCATTAACTT
This sequence comes from Rhaphigaster nebulosa, assembly GCA_948150685.1. Lineage (NCBI taxonomy): Eukaryota > Metazoa > Arthropoda > Insecta > Hemiptera > Pentatomidae > Rhaphigaster > Rhaphigaster nebulosa. The sequence goes on from OX411308.1 coordinate 166,083,519, forward strand.
GTATCACACGAATCCGAACTGACAATTTCTTATAAGTAAACAAAACGAAAAGGGGTAGAGCTTCATGGCATTCGTAGAAATTAGGATTTTCGGACAGGTAAGAAGAAAAAAAGCATTCCGAGTGTTTATTGTTACGAATTATTCTTGTTGAACCATTATCCAGGCTGTTAATGCGTATGCTTTATTTACAATGAAAAGTTTTTCTTTGTAATCAACTGATACGAACTTGAAATTTCGTTGTAACGGAATTATTTCTCCCCAGAGGGTCCAAAAGTAGTTCACAGTTCGTAAGAACGGATTTCGTTCGTTAAAACGAAGGCACTAAGAGAAAATCAATGCATTTTTCTTGAGGATTCGATTTTGGTTCGCTTTAAGTAGAAGTTGGTTATCCGAATTCAAAAAAAAAGTTTTACTGTAACCAGAGAATTTTGACATAATTTCTAAAGCTGTAACGTTTTGCAGTCAGCTTAAAAATAATTGAACTTCTCAACAATAATTTTTACAGTGTGCACAAGCTATTTGTTCAATATTAAAAATATTTAATATTGGACAAATAGACGAAATAATGACTTATGGAAATAAACAGACTTAAGGAATGACTGCCAACTATAAGAATTACATTAATAATTTAAAAATATGTACATTGTTGTTGTGTTGTTGAAATTTAGAACGAAATTAGAAAATTGGAATTTAGAAAAAAAGAGAACACAGAGGATGAAAGAATATTTCGAAAACTTTCGTTTGTTAAGGGGGAAAAAAATGTTAATATTATAAAAATAAAGATATTTTAAGGAACGTTATTGTTTGCTCACTAATGAACATTATAATATAATTAATATATCTCTATATAAATTGGTGGCTCAAAAAGTGATCCTGAATTTGGTTACTAGTTTCCGAAGACAACATTATCTCAAAAACGACACTCGGCATCATTACGTCCATCTATTGGTACACACTTATTTCTTGTTTCCAGGGGTCTCTTTCCATTATTATTTGTCGTTTTCTATCAAAAGTAACAAGTTCCCAAGAAATTTCTTTGTGTTCCGTCGCAACATTAGAACTGTCCATGTCTTTACGCTTTATCTAGTCATTGGAATCGGCATTTTAAGCGGAAGAATCTACTTAACTTATATCTTATTCTCCTGCTGCAGACTTGTTCAGTTCATAAATGGAGAGGAAAACAAGTAGTTTACACTCAATTGTAACACTTAAAATAAGTAATAAAATTGTTAATGTAATAAAATTTGAGTGGAAAATTCGCGTTTATTACCTTTATCACCGAACCATATAATCTCTTTATTAAATTTTAATATAATTTTTGATGTACGTTTTTTGAGGGCTTCATGTAAAGTACCCCTTCTGGCTCACCAATTTCAACCAAGACCGAGCGATGAGTTAGGTGTTTCACCTCTTATTCCTCACAATTGCCAACATTCTTCTGCTAAACTCGATGAAAACCTATTTATAGAAGAATCAATTAAAAAAAAAAGAATTACGAGGACTTTCTTCAAAATCAATCTTCAGTTAAAAAGATTGGTAAATATCACCGATAAAGGTAAACAATAGATTCCAAGTATTATGTGAAACCGATCATAGTACTAGCTACTAATAACCCGTCTTCTTCAAAGCAAAACACAGCCCTAGATAATATCATTAATCATTATTAATAATATCAAACCAATTAAAAGTAAAACGCCCCAGATATTTCTACATAATGCAAATAATTACCACTTACTGTTAACTATGTTCATCAAGGATTCACTATGTCTGAGTCCATTTACAACAAAACTAGCTAGTGAGAACACTAAAAGAATGTTATCGACAATATATATTATAGAAGGTTATTGAAGAATCACCAAATATTACGATGAAAAAATCGAATATTATACCTTTTCTTTAGAAAAAATAAAACTCTAAATGTTGTTTTAAGAAAAGTGCCATACTCTATTACCAAAGATGAGTTGAAGAACGAATTAAATTCTAAAATTCTTCAAATATTACACGTTTTTAGAAATTTAAATAAGGAAAAAACCTACGCCACTCTGTTCAGTCTCGCTAGTCAATAATGAAAAAGCCAAAGATATTTTTCAACTTAACAATTTATTTTCTGCTTATTTATATATTCATTTATTTTATGCCCTCATTACCGTAGAGCCAAAACATCGAAACAATGGTATATCCATGTATACCAACTGGCAAAGATATGGTCAGACAAAAAAATATTGCTGACTGGACTCCAGGTATGTTAAATGCAAAGATAGACATTATTATTCAAAATTTCCTCTTAAATTTACTGATAAGCCGTATTTTGTTAATTGTAATGAAGCACATGCAGGTTGCTCCTATTATCAATCTATTAAAAATAAAATGAACTCACCCGATGAGCTAAATATGAATAACAATAGAAAAGAAACCGCGTCAAATCGTAAAAAAATTAAGTGAACCACCAAATTTCACATACTCTTCTGCCTTATCACCTGGATGACCGAACCTAATTTTTTCAGACGAGGGTGCACAGCTGATATTTTAGATTTTATGCTAACTAAAAATATCAGCCAACCTATATCAGTTCGTAAGATAACTCCTTTGAATTCGGATTTAATTTAATTTATTCTTCAACTGATATTCAAGAAATTCCCTCTTGAAAGCCAATGATGAATGGAGTGATTGACTGGGACAGGCTCAAAAATTTTATATTTCAAAATATTTGCCTTAAAAACAATCTTCCAAACTCAAGATATTGATGATAACATAAAGCATCTATCGGAGTTTATAGCCAAATGCATTGGTGTTTCAACTGTACATGATTTCTGGATTAATAGAAAAATGTTCTTAAATAGCGTACCGAATCCAATCCTAATAAAAATAGAGGAATAAAATATAGCGAGAAGAAGGTGGATGCGAAGTAAAAATCCTCAATTCTAAAGTAAATGGAACTATCTCAAAGGAATAATCAAAAAAGGACTAGAGGAATTCACTATGGAAGGCTACAAAAGGTATTTGTGCGTATCCCAGCCTGATAGAGAATGGTGAATTCATCACCAGCAACAGATAAAGCTGAAGCATTTGCTGATTTTTTTAGATAACATTCCCTAATACAGAATGCGAAAGAGGTCCGACAAGAAGCAATATATTAAATGAGGATATTGATAAGATTGTACAATTACCCCTAACAACAGTACAACTTCCGCTGGAATTCACGACCCCGAAAGAAATTCAGGAATAGATTAGGAAGCTTAAAACGAAGAAAAGTTCTGGTCATGATTTGATCTCAGTGATGGCTATAATAAAATTACCCAGAAAAGCTGTCGTTCTTATAACTTCAATTTGTAATAGCTGTTTACGCATTGGATACTTTCCTCATACATGGAAGAAAGCCAAACTGGTTGTCATACGTAAACCAGGTAAAAACGCTAAAAAATTCAGCAACTACAGGCCTTTAAGTTTATTACCGATTTTGGGAAAATTAGAAACATTCAGAAAAAAGCGCCTTTCTTCTTTTTTTCAAACTATCGACATTATTCCGGACTTTCAATTTGGTTTCCAGCTTGGTCATTCTACCTCACACCAACTGGCAAGATTATCATAATTTATAGTGAATGGCTTTGAAATGAAAAAAAAAAATACGCTAGTTACATTTCTTGATTTTCAACAAGCGCTTCCGACTTGCAATCCTTAGTATTTTAATGGAAAAATATTTGTTTTTTGTTTCGTTACATTTGTATTTTCTCTTTTCTTATTGTGTGTATATATATGTATATATATATATATATATATATATATATATATATATATATATATATATATATATATATACATCAGTCTGGCCAGAGACGGCAACCAGTCAACTTCGTACCTGTACTTCTTTTTCTCTAAAACCTCATTTTAGTTATTTTACCATTTTTTTTTTTTTGCCGCCTTCACGGACCACATAATACACACAGCAATTGCCGCGTAATTTTTCACGGCAAATGCTGTAATCTCAATGATAAAGAAATAGAGGCGCTTAAGTTACAAAAAAAGACGTGGTACTGTAAAAAATGCGACCATGCGAAAAAGTCAGGCCCGGTAAGAGAAAAAACGCCTAGTCCGTCCAGGAATTCACAACAGAAATCCTCTGAACCGTCTGCGGCTGATATACTCGCGGCAGTAAACCGGCTTAGTGCTCACGTGAACGAGGACATCAAAAGCATTAAGTCATCGCTTGAAAAATACGGTGAGCTAAGCTTTGAGCTAAACGAGAGGCTTTCGAAAATAGAAAGCCATCTCGAGGGCCAATCGAAGCTGATTGAAGATCTGACCTCCGAAAATAAAGTTCTAAAATCAAGGGTCGGTGAACTGGAAGTCAGACTCAATAAGGCCGAACAGGGCCTACTATCCAGGTTGGTGGAGGTGCGAGGCATCCCGATCCGCGCGGGGGAGACTCCTGCGGCTCTGGTTGCCAGCGTGGGAGCCGGCCTCGGTGTCAGGATTAATATAGAGGATCTCGACATGGTAGAGCGCCGAAGACCGAAAAAAGATGACCCCCGACCGCCGCCTGTCATTGCCAGTTTCGTCAGGCAGTCTCTGCGGGACGAGCTAGTGCAGCGGAGAAAAGTAAGGAGGGACTTCTCCACCCGAGATATTGGCTGGCAAGAGAACGATGCTCACCGGATATATCTCAGGGAAGAGATGATTCCCACTAATAGACGCCTGTACTGGCTCGCTCGACAGAAGAGAGCGGCGGGAAAACTAAAATATGTCTGGTTTGCGGCCGGAAGAGTGCGCTGCCGGAAGGATGACGGCCACCCCGTAATTTACATAGACGAAGCTCAAGACCTCGATACGTTCTGCTGACGTTTTGGCACCCGTCCACCCACCGGTCGGATTTGGAAACTCTCAATGGACCCCAAGTTCTATGTTTCGTGGCGAATTTATTTTTTCTATATTTTTCATTTTTTTTTTTTTTTTTTTTTTTTTACTTCAATAGAAGCACAATTTTTATCTTCTCATGTATTTCTTTATTATATATCTCTTTGTTTAATTGTTAGGTTCATTATTCACTTTTTTTCAGATTTTATTCTACAGCTCGTCGTTGTTATTCCCATCTTTCCGCTAAATACTGTATACAGTCTAATTTCCCATACTATCTAGTGTCCTAAACTCCTGTCACGTTAACTCCCAATCCTTACCAGCTCATTATGATGAATTTCTGCAGTATTTTACCCATAACTTTTACCATACCATTGCAGTCTCCGAAACATGGCTAAAACCCTACATTCCTTCCTCTTCTGTTTCCCTACCTAATTATTCCTTTATCCGCCATGACCGGATGGGCCGGACTGGTGGAGGCGTCGGTCTTTATGTTCATAACAGCCTGAAATACCGAATCCTAGATACCTCATCCCTATCTGATCATCCTCATATTGAATTCCTTGTCGTTGAAATTTCCTCCAATGCACATCCTCTCCTACACACTGTGGTGTATCGCCCTCCTCTGGTTCCTTTCGACTCATCCTTTGAATCAACTCTCTACAATTATGTTCCTCTCTACAACAATATAATAATTTCCGGTGATTTTAATACCAATCTCCTATCTGAGTCCAACGACAGACTCTACCTTGAAAATCTGTTTTTCTCCCTCCATCTCTTCGTCGTCCCATTTTCTCCCACCCATCACACTTGCCGGTCCGACACCTGGTTGGATTTGCATGTCATCGATTCAGAACGTAATCTCCTTTCCTTTTCTCAACTACCTGTCCCGTTTCTGTCCTCTCACGACTTAATCCAAATATCTTACAATATAGAAACTCCTACGATCCTCCCTAAAACCATAACTTTCCGTAACCTAGACGCCCTCACACATGAAAATATTTTACCTGACCTTGAAACGCTGCAGTGGAATGAAATATATTCCTGTTCTTCCATTGATTCCATGGTCGATACCCTCACCTCTAATCTCATCCACATCCTTGATACCCATGCCCCACTCAAAACCTCTACTCTAGCCGCCTGCTCCTTGGATGTGTCAACAAATTAAAGATATGCAAAGAAGGCGTGAGGCAGCCCGTAGACGCTTTAGACGCACTAGGCTAGCAGACGACTACCAAGCGTTTAGGGTACTCCGCAATTTGACACAGGCAACTGTTAGGAGAGCGAAATCCAACCACTATCATGAAGCCCTCTCCTCTGCTCCCAATGCTAAATCAAAATGGCAACTCCTTCGCAAACTCTCCCTTTGTAAATCCTCTCCCGCACCAGTCTTCCCAGTTTCACCCGATGAATTAAATTCATACTTTTTATCAGCCTCCTCTAACACTTCTCCAACTCCTCCTTCCTGCTTTTCCTTAGTTCCATCATTCAACTCTGATAATTTTTATTTTTCCTACACCTCCCCTAGCGATCTTATTTCATCCATAATGAAATCTCACACCAATTCCACTGGGCCTGATGGAATACCTGTTAAATTGTTAAAATTATGTCTCCCCGAAATTCTCCCAGTTCTTCTCTTCATTTATAATTTCTCCCTCCAAAACTCAGAATTTCCTACCTCGTGGAAAAAAGCCTTAGTCCATCCTATTAACAAAATCTTCAATCCTATATCTCCTAAAGACTATCGCCCAATTTCCATCCTCTCTAACCTTTCCAAACCTCTAGAAAGAATAGTCCAATCACAAATATCAAACTTCCTGGAAAAGTCCAAACTACTTGATCCTCTCCAATCCGGCTTCCGTCCCAGTTTCTCCACACAATCCGCGCTAGTCAAAATCACAACTGACATACATACTGCTATGGACCGAAAAAAATTAACTGTATTAATACTCCTTGACTTTTCTAAAGCTTTTGATTCCCTGGACCATTCTATCCTTTTTACAAAATTAAAATCACTATCCTTTTCCAACAGCTCTATCCAATGGTTCAAATCCTTTTTTCCTTTCCGATCGGACTCAAGCAGTTACCATTCCTAATCAACCCCTATCTTCCTTTCTTACCTTGTCCTCAGGAATAGCCCAAGGTACGAGTATTTCCCCACTGCTTTTCAATACCTATATAAATGATCTTCCTAATTCAATCCACCACTGTTCCCACCACTTATACGCCGACGACTTCCAAATCTATTTATCCTTTCGTCCTTCTGAGCTATTAGTAGCGTTTGCCAGTATCCAGGAAGACCTAGATAGAATCAGTGCCTGGGCAAACCTGAATAGATTAAGTTTAAACGCTATGAAAACTCAGGCCATTGTCATAGGTTCCAATTCCCTCCAATGACACCTTTCCTACTTTAATCCTAAATGATCACCCCATCACGTTCAGCTCCTCAATCAAAAACTTGGGTATTACCATCGACCAAACCCTTTCCTGGAAACCCCACATTGCCCAAATTTCCCGACGGTCAATAAGTACCCTTAAATTATTCCATCGTTCTCGACATCTTCTCCCACAACCTACCCGCAAACTCCTTGTGTCCTCTATTATCTTTCCCCACTTTGACTACGGATGTGTGGTATACGGGGGCCTCTCGAATGTGCTCGAGGACAGATTGAAGCGGATCATGAACTGCTTTTTAAGATTTGTCTTCGGCACCTCGAGACGGGCCCATGTGTCCCACCTATACGGCGAGTTGGAGTGGCTCTTCCCCTGCAACCGTAGACAATATTTCCTCGGATCTTTTCTATACCAAACCATCACCACCCACCATCCTTCCTACATCTACAGCCTCCTACTATTCAAATCCTTGGTCCACGCAATGGAAACAAGATCTCGCCTTTCTGACCTCCATACTCCCTCCCACAGAACCAAAACATTCGAACGCTCCTTCCTCGCCCGCTCCTCTACCCTTTGGAATTCCTTTCCTTCTAATATCCGCCATGCTTCTTCTCTATCCTCATTCAAATCCCTCCTTTTCCAACACCTTCTTTCTCTCCAAAATGATGCTCTCTAATTGCGAAATTTCAGTTTAGGATTAAAATCTGGATCAGAAGTGGATAATGGATTTTAATGTACAAACTTTGCTAATCAATTCATTATTTTTGTATTTTTCATTTTCTCTGTTTGTTTTTTTTACTTTTTTCTTGTTTTTTCTCTTTTTTTGTTTTGCTCAAATCAATTATATTTTTTCGATAAAAAAACCTATTTATTTGCTTATTTATTTTACAGAAGATATTGTAAAAATTAATTGTTCTATATTCTATAGTCTTATGTCCAGATAATGTTACTGTTTTATTGGCTCCTTCTTGTTATTCTTAAGGGACCTAGTCCCAGAATAAAGTTCTTTTATCTATCTATCTATCTATCTACCTATCTATCTATATTTTATATCTATATATAAATCTATATATTTATCCTTGTACGTCTTTGTTTTTTCTTTAATACATACATAAATATTGTTTATTTCGTATTTGATTGCTTTTTTATTTATGGGATTGATTCTACGGAAGTAGAATAGAGTAGGTAAGGGAAAGTAAAAAATTACATACTCTTCAAAATAATATTCTAAGAATTGCAGTAGATGTCTCCTGGTTCATAAGAAATAGTCAACTACACCGTGAACTATAATTTATATTGTTTATTTGTATTAGTATTACTATTATTCTTTTTTTATTTATATTTTTTGTCTTTTAATTGTACATTTATTTCTTTTTTCTCATGTTTTATTTATTTATCTTTATCTTCGTCTTACAATATTATCATTTTAATTTTTCACTTTATCATTATAATTGAATTACCTGTTATATTTAATTTAGTATTATAGTTTATTTAAGAGTTTTATAATTCTTAAATTATTCCAAAAGTTCTAAACAATATGCGTCGTTAGGATGTCTCTTGCATGAGACAAACCCCCATTTTCCAGTTGTTCAAAATATTGTTAATTGTTAAACCCATGTAAGGCTCCCCAAGCCGATCTGGAAATAATGAATATATATAAACAAATATAAATAATAAATCCCAAATTTGAAAAGTTTTGCATTAAATTTTGATATAATTATTGATGAAAATCAATTATGATATACAAGTAGAGTAACATTTCTGGTGATCATGTAGTGCCCAAAAAGAGAGGTTCACAACTAGATTTGACAAAAATTTAAAAACAAAATTTCAACTTGCTATGACAAACCGTTTTTGAGTTAAGCGATATACGAACATACGTGCAGACGTCAAGACGAAACAAGTCAAAATGGATATTTCTATTGAAGTCTAAAATTCAAAAATTTACTGCGTAAAAGAAATTAAAAAGGCATTCTACAGAGACTGGTCCCAGAATAAATAATGAATTTATTATTATTATCATTAAATAAGCTAAAACATACAACACTTCAAATATGAAAATAATAAAACAATAAATATTATTATCTACAACAATCACTGATGTTTATGCGTTCTTCGGCACTCATCATTACCTTCTACGACTTTTTAGGTTAGATATTAATTTTTCTAAATATTTACTTTTCCAACGGTACGTTATACACCCTATTCTTATTTCCTGAAATTCGTTTTCAATTTGGGAAAATATTTTTCGTTTTTTCTCATTCAGTTAATTTAAGGTTTATATTTATCCATATTTCGTTACTCCTAGGAATTGACCACTGTCCACAACAAGTTATACATTGCAATCTGGAGCTTCTTTTTTTCTCTCCGGAAAATCTTGGAAAATGCAGCTTATGTCAGTTTACTACAAAAATATACTGCAAAACCTTTTGTAGTACTTTACTTTAAATGCATAATTATAAACAGACAGTTCATCGCGAAGCAAAATACTAGTAACTTCTCCATCATTATTTTTATGTCGATTGATTGATTCATCAACAATTTCAGCTCTCTTGAATAAGATATTGATTGATATTAATTTAATCTTAAATTAAAAGATTCATATTTCTAAAGCACCATGGTATGAAATTTAGTTGAATACCGAGCTGTTTAGTTGGCGCCAAATTCACTACCTGCCTCAGGGACGGGGATTAAGGGTTGGTAAAACTTCAGGGATAATCCGACAAGTGGCCCATAAATCCAACAAATTCCATGATGCCTTTTTAAAAAACATTCATCCTGTTTCTATTTTTAACATGAAAGATCAATAACCTCGATAATCAATAAGCATCTATTTAGCTTTAAATATGATATCCTTTTATTAATAAAATATCAAGCCTATCGACTCCCATAGAGTAAGGTGTCTGTTAAAATTGTCAAGCACTGTAACTGGAGTTGCATTAATTTATTTTGTTTAATTATAATCATGTCCAAGGAATAACTAGAAGATGGGGCTTACGGTTTTTTGTATTTTACTTATACGCTAAAAATATTCCCCTGCACTAATATTTAGGCTTTAAATATATTTGCTAATAGTAAGTTTCTCAGAATTGTTTGTTACATTATTCAAGCTATTGAATAATCTCTTAACTCTCTCTGTTAGCAACTCCTTGATCCTCAGCTGTTTTAATTAAGGGTTGATTTTCACCCCTGTAAGGATATACTTTTTACTGTTTTCTTTCTTATTATTGCATTTTTGACTGATTGTCCTCGATTATATGTTGTTTTGGTAATATCTGAAAACCATATTTATATCCTTATATTTGTTACACTTTAGTGATATGATTATTATTCTAGTTTTTTATACAGTTGAAAAACCATTAAAAACATACAAAATGAAATGAAAACTATATAATGCCTGAGTATCAGATATGAAACAATGCATTTTTCATATTTGTTATTGTTACGAATGCTAGAGGTATGCTTTTGAGGCTCCTCCACCTGTTTAAAATTATTTACACATAAACATTTAATTTGTTATTGAAATATTTATACTTGATGTTTCTGTTCAGCTGATTTTGAGTTTATGGCGAATTTATTCTTTATGAAATAAAGAAATTGGAGTTGAGGAGATATGTTGTCAGATTAGTGATAAGAAACCAGTGGTTCAGCTTTTAGCATGTCACTTTCTATTGTCGTGTAAAATTTAACAATGGTCAAATCTGTATCGGACGGATTTGATGAAGTCTACATTTCCATTAATAATGTTCCGACATTTTTCCCAATTAGCCAATTTCAATTTGAAGTTTGGCGTCGTGATATTTTCGACTCGAAAGATCATTGATTGTGAGTGATGATCCGAACTAAGAAAAAGTAGTGATATGAGGCGATTAGAAATGTTTTTGAGTGAGCTAAGCCAAAGATAATTTATACTTCTAGTTTATTAGTTGGCTCACTAGAAGTTTATTAGTTTGCAATTTTATTTTTCTTCTTGTCATTTAAATTTAATAGCATTTTTCCATTTGTTTATTTGCATCATGACAGTTCCTTTGCAAATTCATGATGTTCAATGGCAGTTAGATCAGCTGTAAATAATTTGTTAGTATACATATAAAGGTAATTTAATTGTGGGAATACAATTTTTATTAAGCTTAAATTGAATCCCGGTCGCTACCGCGTATTTTAAATAATCGACCGGTCAGTAAATGACAGGTTGCTACCGGTAGATCAGAACACACCAATAACATGAGGCTTTAGTTTGCTCAGTTCTTGTTCTTCAGGTGGGCGGTCTCGCCCAGGACCGAGAATCCGCCCTGGACAGAGATATGGTTCTCACACACTGACACTAGCTGTGTATTTTGATGTAAAAATTCTTCCTCGTTTCTACGAAGTGTCTGAGCATTCCACAGCATCCATTTTAAATTACTTTTATCGATAGCCATTATGATTTAAAATTATAATTTATAAAGTATAAACCATTACAGATAAATAAAAATAAAATAAATAAAAATACTGAAATAGAAGAAACTCTTTGAAAGAAGAGTGTCACAATACGAAAACGTGGAATTGCTATAGAAGAAGCGTTTGATGTTTGCCTATTTTGGTTCATCGCTATCCCTCAACTCGCTGATGGAGCATCAACTAGGACATTTTCTTAGTCAATACATTTTTGTTTTAAAAACAAATTTAATCTTTATTTTTTGATCATTTAATCATCAATTATGAATAACATTCTAGCAGTTTTTCATTTTAAAAAAAGGGCCAGGAGTTGAGAGTTTATGGATTAGAACATAATTTAAAATAAAAAAAAAAAACATGTTTTATTAAACAAAAAATGGAATTCGAAAATAAATAACGAACGAAATATTATATTCAATTTTCAATTACCTACAGAAACGAAATTAATACTTTTTGGTCACTTAACTAGTGTAAGAATATGGCAATATTATTACAACATTAAAAATTATTTATTATCTTTAGCAAGATAGTCTTTACATAGCTACTCTCTGATCACATTTTGAAGGAAGTCGTTATTTTTTCTAATAAACTTATAGTAGCTAAACTAACAAAAACAATTTTAAATTGAAAAACTGACACTTTCCTGTAAGAAATATATGTCAATGAAAGCTTTTTTAATTTTGGCACTCTTCTTTCAAGTGAAGAGTAGATATATAAATATATAGATATAAGAATTTTCAGAAAAATTCATTAAGTTAATTTGAGGAAGAGAAGGGACTGTTATTTGATTATTAAGATTTTGTGTTTTTTTTTTTTTTTTTTTTTTTTTTTATGTAAACATAAGTATTAAGTGAATCGTTGAATGTTAAATGGGCCGTTCTTCACAAGACCCAACTTTTGGGAAATTAAAAAACTGTTAAACTTTTTTCCGCGAAGTATATTTATGAAATAAAAATATTCCACTGTTTCAGTTACGTCGAATACCATGGAAAAAAAATCTGGTACGGTGCGCGCATCACACAACTTTCCCTTACTGTCCTATAATAATTATCTTTTTAATATAATTTTAAAAAGTTCACAAAAATCGTTTGAGCCGTTTACGAGAAAATTGTTAAAAAGTGTAAAATCGATTATATAAAGTAGCACTTCCGGGATGTCGATTTTGACGAAAATGTTGCTGTAACATCACATGCATGTACCAACCTTTAATACATAATTTCAGTATCGTAAAACTTTTCGTTTTTTAGCTCGACTGTTCACATACACACACACACACACACACACACACACACACACACACAGACCAATTTGCGAGACTTGGTCATTTGGACTCAGGGGACCTTAAAACGTGTATTTCCATTGAAAACTCGAATACGAAAATTTTCACGATCGCAATACTTCCCCTTACTATATACTTCGTATATAAGTAAGGGAAAGTAATAGATTTGCATCATATAATCTATCCACGTCATCTAGATAAATTTTTATAATCGATGGAGTTCGGTCCTTTTAACATGAATAGAACTTTCGTAATTCTTCTTCTTAAAAGTGGCCAAAATTTAGGGTGTTGAAGCTCTAAAATAAAATTAAATGTCTATAGTGAGAAAAAAACTGCTATTCCCTTCATTAATCAAGTATATAAACAAAAAAACAACTTTTAAACAGATATTTTGAGCAAAAGATTTTAAACAAAGCATTGCAAAATGTCATTTTAGAAATCACTGTCATTTTCTGGGGTGTATTAACAATTTCCTTATAGAAACGTCTGGCTCTGTTTGGAACGAAGTTCTCTACCTTTCTCTTTTGAATCTCCTATACCTTCTTCTGCTTCAATTCAATTCTGATTCACAGAAAATGATCAAAGCCGTAGATCAAGGTTACAAACCCTCTCTGGCAGCTCAACTCTCGAATATACCCTAAAACCTGTTGACCCCTTCGACAGATCATTGTCAATGATCCGCATGTGAATGCTGCAACGGAGGGCAAGGTCAGGGAAGGTGATCAAAGCCGAAGGAAGTAGATCAAGGTCACAAATCTCGTCTCAAAGCAAAAGGACGTAGGTCAAGGTCACATATAGACTCTGACTGCTCAACTCTCGATTATATCCTAATCCATATTTCACCAGCTTATCGACAGACCAGGGTCAATGACCTGCAAGTCAAGTCGCGTCGTACGGCAAGGTCACGGAAGGTGATTAAAGCCGAAACTAATAGGCCAATGTCAAAAACCCTGTCGCTAATCAGCAGGAAGGATGTCAAGGTAACAAATCACCTATAGCTGCTAAACTCTCGAATATACGCTATGAACGCTGTACCAGCTCAATGACAGTCCAGTGTCAGCATTTGAAGTCGCGTCAGACGCCGAGGTAAAGGAAGTTGATCAAAGCCGATGGAAGAAGGTCAAGGTCACAAACTCCGTCTATGAGCAGAAAGAAGTAGGTCAAGGTCACAGACCCCCTCTGGCTGCTCAATTCTCGAATGCACCCTACAACCTGCTGCACTATTTCGATAGGTCAGGGCCAATGACGCGCATGTGAAGTTGCGAAAGAGGCCAAGATCACGGAAGGTGATCAACGCCGAAGGAAGTAGATCAAGGTGACACACCCCTATAAAGTGATCAAAGCCGAATATACCCTGCTACCTACTGCACCATCTCAATGACAGCCCAGGAATTGAGCGGAAATTGGACCGTGTCCTTGAAGTCGCGTTGGACGTCAAGGTCACGGAAGCCGATCAAAGCCGAAGCATGTCAAGGTCACAAACCCCTTCTCTAAGTAGAATTAAGTAGGTCACGATCACAATCCCTCTATGGCCGCACATCTCTCGAATATACCCCTACCTGCTGCACTATCTCATCGACAGACCTGGGGTCAGCCTAAAAATGTTCGCCAAAAAAGTGAAAAACCATGAAATATGGCGATTTTTGGTCTTTTTATTATAGGGCTTTTAATTATTGCAGGAACTAGTTTTGCATTCAATTGCACATTTAGCCGTTATTAAAAAAAATATTTGTAAATTGCTTGAAAATATAAACATTGAACCAAAATTACATAGTAATATGTTACTGTTTATATCACATTAAATATAATTCAATTTTCCGGAAAAATTCTGGAACTAAAACTGAAAATTGAAGTTTGTTTTGCTCTTTTTAAATTCGTGGAAAGCTAGTTAACCTTACCAATCCATTCACTTACATCTATGCTCTATAGTCCTAACACTCAAGTCTATAGTTGGAAAAATAATTATGCATACACACAGTTTTCGAACAAAAATATGTTAAATAATTTATTGAAAATAAATTAATTAGTGGAAATGATAACAAACATCATCTCGCATAAATTTTTACGAATGAAGGGAATTAAAAATCTTTACAACCTAATCAATAACAAACATCGGAAATTGGTCGATAACTACTTAGTTATCTGCTCATGGTTTTCATTTAATTAATTATTAAATTAAGCCCAAATGAGAAATATTTTCAGAATTGAAAGACAGTCCACCAAAATTGATCGTAAATCCAAAGAGTCAAGTTCTACCGTCAAAGTAGAATGGTTAACCTTTTTCGACAAGGATTGAGCTACCGATACATCGGCAGAAATTTGGGGTTGCCTCACTTGACGATGTGATACGTTATTAAAAAATTTATCAGTTGGCAATAAAAAACTTCGACAGAAAATGCGTTGCTTTAGTGCGTGAATCGCGTTTGATCGTGCGAAAAGCACACCATAATAAGTGCTCGTGAGGTTTTCACATTTTACATAAAAATGCTACCTTATTTATTAAGAAAAATAGTAATTTATGAAAGAAAACAAAATATGTAGATTTTTTAAGCATAAACGACGTAAATGACAGAATTTTGTTTTTCGTTATACATTTTTGCACGTTTTGGCATTTTTATTGCACGTTTTACAATTTCTTTACTGCACGAAATCCGGGCTCTAATTATAACTTTGGAACAACAGTCCCAAAATTAATAAATTTTTGTATTCCGAAACTGTAGGTCCTCAGCGCCGTGCTCCTGCTCCGGGTTTCTAATCCATTCCTCTAGCCAACATTTATTTTAACGTTTATACACTTATTGAGAGGAAAATTATTGATAAATGCACGCAAAATATTCTCACGAAAAAGGGTAAAACTTTATTTTGCATGCGCAGAAAAGTCTGGTATGAGATGAAGATTAGAATAAATGATCCTCATCCCTCGACTATAAATATTGTTGAAGTAAATAAAGCATCAATTTTCCCTCCTTCCTTAGTAATGGAGGTAATCAGTAGATTAAAAGGAATCAAAAGTGACGAAACTTATTATTCGCGTTCCTAATTGGCCTACTAACTGCTTCGTAGATGTAAATCAACTGCCATTTATGGTTGATTGAAGATTCACCATTCATAGTTGTACAGTTTCTTGATATGATACTACTCAAGTGTCTACATGATTCTTAATCCGTCTTATTTTCGGCCTACGAATTTCCTTTCCATATCCTTTTCATGTATATAATCGTGTACATGTAATCTATCAAGAAAGTGTCTGTTAATCGTATGTAGTAAGTTACTATTGTGATTTGTCATTTAATGTTTTGTTTGGTAGGTAAGTCTATGTTCAGTCTAAAATGTTTTAATTTCAATTGGCATTTTAATTATTGGAGTTTGAGTCTGTGTGGCACTTCTTTT
The DNA here is from genome assembly GCA_948150685.1 of Rhaphigaster nebulosa. Classification (NCBI taxonomy): domain Eukaryota; kingdom Metazoa; phylum Arthropoda; class Insecta; order Hemiptera; family Pentatomidae; genus Rhaphigaster; species Rhaphigaster nebulosa. Next base: position 166,099,870 of record OX411308.1, read on the forward strand.
ATGTATATGAAATGATTATTAGCATTTTTTTTTTTTTTTTTTTTAAGTAATCGACCAAAAAAAAAATGAATTCAAGCATATGCATAAACAAATATTTTATTGGAAATATAAAACTACAGTATAACAATTTTAAGTAATATTTCAGCTGTTGGCGATTATATATATACTTACTGATTGTTTTCATCTACCTAATGGAATAGGTATATTTTTTTTATCGGCTTACTATCAAAACCTTCAAAGTCGGAATTTTCTATTTCAGGAGTTTTTTGATTTAGATATAGGTTACTAAATAAGTTACTTAAGAGGTTTGGATAGTAAGTCGATAAAGAAAATATACCCTTCCTGATAATTAAAGAGGTTCTGATAATTTGATTTACATTAAATGATGTTTTTGATGTTACTGTAAGGAACTTCTAATCTTAATACAAATATAAGTGTGGCAAGGATGTTGTTACAAACGAATCTCTAAGTTATTTCAGGTCTATATTGAGATATAATATTTATAAGTGTTATTTTTCATCAAATGTTTAACTTTACTTAATACTCTATTGGCTGTTAAACGAAATATTAGTACCTATTTCTAGAGAGAAAAAGGAGAATAGAAGAAATAATTTTAGTTCATTTCTTATAATTTATTAACATAACTAATAATTCTATAAATAACAAATTTACACGCTTAAACATTATGCATACAATGTATTATGTATCATAAACATTATGTATCAATGTATGAATACAATTAAACATGTATGCATACATACATGTTGCTTTTTTATATATACATGATTGATATTTACATAAGCTAAATTAAACTATTCTATGGACTAGGAGAATATTTGGTCACTAGAAGATTATTATTAACATAAATTTATAATTTTTAAATTCAAAAGTTTTCAATAGTGACGTGGGAGATAATCCTGCAGATGGCGCTGAGAACATGGTCCCTGTTGGGGACTGGAATGGAGGCCACGTACGTCATCAAAGCTTCGCCGTAACTGCGGGGCACGTAGTACCTTCTGTTGTCTGGGTCGTCGTAGAATTCGGGGTTCTAATAATAAATAAATAATAATTATTGGTAGAACAATAATACCTTTGTCAATAATAGAACATTAATCTTGATAGAAAATATATAACAATATTTACCATTTTGTAATGTTCGATTCGCATAAGCTGTGTGCTAAGCTTGGTGTGTTTGCCGAGGTACTTTTCCGAACCACTCCTGTACCAGTCCTGCATCATCTGAATATCTCTGAAGACCAGAGCTCGTTTGGAGATGGGGAGGAACTCCAAAGCAGTGGCGATAAAGTTACTCATTTGGAGAATATTCTGTTGTTTTAAAAGGTTAAATTGTGATTCTGAAAAAAAAAAAAATGTCCTTATATTTGAAAATAAGTATTTTTGAAAATGTTATCAAGGAAAAGAGCTCAGGAAGGAACATGAATTATAAATTTTAATAAAAAACTGTCATGTATCTTCTATAAGGTATACTTTGTGAAGCTGGGCTATTATATACAGTTAAGAGTCAGGCTTCAAAACGCTTACCTTTTAATATTATTAGCAATACAAAAAGGAGCAAAATATTAACGTACCAACTGAAGACTGTTGACTGCAATAATTGTCCATGTTGTGAATGAGACACTAGCTGAACAAAGACTGACTGCTCAGGTTCCATTGAGGTTAGGAAGAAATGTTGGTGTTGGTGGTGGGGGAAGCAATCTCATTGGTTCCGTTGTTCAGCCTTCATCTTGTACCCCCTCTCCCTCCCGCTCACTTCTCATTCGTCAATGATAAATTATAATCAATTCTACTTAAAATGACTTAAACATAAATTATTCATGCATGTACAATATTTATTATCAGTTGAAATGATTTTTTTTATTAAATCTATTCCTGAAAAATATTTATGGCTCAGAATAGGTAATGCGAAAAACTTACAGTTGGTACGTGAACTACTAAACTCTACTTACCGACTTACAAAAACCAACAATCGACCAACACATACGTACTCTTTATTCCCATTTATATATTAAACTTCACGGACATCACAACCGACTGATACACGATATGGCTACAGCTGACATAACCATTAGGAGAAGGCTAAGAAGGAGCTGGACGAGAGATCTCCTTTCCTGAATTAAAGAATTGATTTCTAGCAGCACGGGAAGAAGTGCTGCTAGGATACTATCCTTTCTCATGCCTATTATACCACTTATATCAATTCTATCCGTACATTTTCTTATTGCCATTCGTTTGTTAGACAGGTGCGAATATATTGATAAAAAAAAATGTTACAAGAATCAACAAAAACTACAGTTTATCTACATAGCGGAACAAATTTAATAAAAAAATTGCTCAACATTTATGTTAATTTAATTTAGTTAAGACATGCAGTGGATCATCCCATTGAATTTCCGTTAGAATGTAGCAATCTACTAGACTACGTATTGATCATTAGTATTTGGACAGAGATTTTATTTCATCAGAGAAATTAAAGGATCAAATGGGGAATATTAGAAACAGTGGGCATTATCGAATCGAATCATTTATCCAATAACTTTTTAGTCAGGAATAATTCTTTCTACAAGCATGTTACTTGACCATTTTTTGTAATTATTCATTATTCGTGTCAAATAAGATTATCAAATTTATTTCTAAATGTCTCAGCCAATAGCGTTTGATTTTGGTGTTTTGGAGCATTTTTCAAGATATTAATATGGCATAATTTAATGACCACAAAGGGAAAATGAAACAAAATAAATTATTGAATAAAGATTGAAATAAAAATGCATTTGTATTCATTATTAATTATTCGTTATTTGAATAAATTTTTTCCATCCGTGAATAATAAAGCCAAGGAGAATTTTTAAAATAAATTGAATTTCCGTTTCTGTTCCAGATTATTGAAAATTATATAAATTATATAAAACAGTAATTATATAAATAAAAATTATATACATTGAATACATGCAATATTCAAAACAAAATGTTAAATATTTCATTTTAATTTCAAACCTTGCTTAAGGGTATAATATATACATGTTCCATGTGCAATGAGTAAGAAAATGGATTCGACATTGTTGCAATCCATCCAATATTAAAATATTTAAGTTTAATATTAATATTAAATATTAAGAATTTTAGGATAGCGTGTGCTAAATGAGCAATAGAGTTTATAAATTTACCACAGTGACATAAACTATATTTTTTTATGAAATAAATCTTTTAAATACAGGGAGTTTTAATTATCATTAACCACGGAATTCTAATTTACTTTTACTTACTGATATTATTTACCTATAACAACTTGGTATTGTATTAAAACAACCATTATTTAAAATTTAAATTAATTATTTATTTATTTTATGTTAATAAAGTTGTATAATGTTAATAACCACATCGTTGTATTTATTTATGCTTGGTTCTTTCTTCAGTATATTAAATATTGAAGATTATACCTCAGAGATGTATGAAGGACTTTCATAATTTAGGGTAGAAATGGGTTTTATATTTTACTGCACCCTGTAGTTCCTAATTTTTTAATTATTATTTTTTTTTTATATTTCGCTACTTTGATGTTTCAGCATTAGTTTCAAACCGACATGCACCGTTGATTAGACACTTTCCAGCTCTTAGTGATATAATAAGCAGATCTATGCTTAAATTGACCATCCATACATTTAGTTTATTTTATGTTCAGTTTTCGATTATTTATAAAAATAATTTTCATAATTACATAGTGTTAATATGATATACCATAATATTCAGTTAATATTTACATCTATTTTTTTCTGTATATAACTATACTGTTTAATATTTATATCTACTAATTAATGAAACTTGTATGCATTTTTATTTAATTTTAGTATCTTTATTTTAAATTATGGTAGCCTTTCGACGTTTATTTTTGTTATAAATATCTCTGAAATGGCACCTGACAGGTGGTTTCATTTAAAATATTTGTTGATGAAACATCCACTAAAATGCGGATAGTTTTGATTATCATTAAATGAAGAATCCTAATTTACTTTTGCTAACTAATATTGTTTTTAACAACATGGTTAATGTATTCTAACAACCATTATTTATATGTTTAAATGAATCATTTATTATTTTTGCATTGCAAATCTAAATGATGAGAAAATTTAGAAAATATTTCCTCATGTGTTACCTACAATAGACTAAATGATAAGAACAAACATTGAAATATGTTGTTCATAAATCGACTTTTCATTAAATGACACTGACCACAACAACCGGTAAGATTTTTTTCAAAATCTCATCTTATCTATTAGGTTTAGGTTCCTCAATAAATAGTTTTAAGAAACAAGATCTGTTGTTTTCTTTATTTTTTAAGCCCTCTAGTTTTCGTAAATTACCAAACTGTTTTTGATATTTTCGCGTTATGCTGTGAGGAACGCGAATTCATGTGGAGTTTGGATTGCCACAATTCTTGTGTTCTGAATGGCACAATTTCTGTTGGAAACATATCAATCTATAGTAAAATAGTTAGTTGACATCCATATAATAGTAAAATACTAATATGGCGCGACTTATACTAATATAGCATAACATTAATCAACTAAAATTTAATATATCAATATTTTGCTACCAAAATATTTCTAAATCAATGAAATTAAAATGGAAAGTGTGGAATCATGGAAAATTGAAACAGGGTTTAGCGAAACCTGAAATTGTCGGTACCTTTGTTATCTACCATTCCCGTTATGTGAAGCTTTAACCAAGACAGGTACCTGGACCGAACAAACCCATAAGTCATTGGATTATCTGCGATTTTATTCCTTAACAGGATTCCAAAAAAAGTTATTTTTTTGTTTTAACTAATGATGTAGTTTATGAGACCGTTTTGGTATTCGATAAAGTTTTTAACATTTTTCATGATAATATCTGGAGATGAGAGGATCAAATAATATATCAAAGACACTAGAGCACATAACTAGTGACACTTATCTATATATATATATATATATATATATATATATATATATATATATATATATATATATATACATGTATATATTGACTTTGATGAATTTTAATTAAGAAATAAGGTATCGAATGTTACATTTAATTCCAAATAGCATGCCATCGGCAATATAAGGTATAAGAAGTTTTTCAAAAATATGGTTAGAACAAGATTTCAAATTGTACATAAATTTTGATTAATATTTATTTTAAACATTAATCGAAGTTGCATTCGTGATTCTTTAACAATAACATGCTTACATGATGAATGAAAAAATGCGTATTTTTAATTCAAAGAAATATATTTAAATTAAAAAATAAAATAAATTATACTAAAGGTGATCATAATATATATTTTCTATCTATATATGTATATAAAAATCCATCCTGCGTATGTTTGTGATCGAAAAACTCGAAAAATTATCAGTCGATTTTCCAGCGGTTTTCACTTTCATTTAGAGAATTTCTTCCGGAAGGTGTATATGCATTCAATTATTTGAAATGTTACTCTCAAGGGGATAAATGGAGAAAAACTAATAAAAATACGTAATTTTGTCTACGCATTCTAAACAATGCAGTCGATTACCGAGAAAATTGTTTATCCCTTCGGACTTAAAATATTTACAGTCAAATTTTTTATCGGTAACCGGTTGTTTCGTTGAAAGTACTGGTTTTTCCCCCCTTCCAAAAAGTTCTACTAATTGAAGCATATAAATGCAAAACAGTCTAAGTGCATTCAGAAAAAGTTTTCAGAATTCAAGTTTCAACTTGAAAAATATTTAAGAAATATGACTTCATTAAATAAAAACATTTTTTACTGATAACCTATCGTTGTACAAATAATAAAATCACATTTATAATAGTAATTGCTGTACAATAAAAAATTGAGTTTTTTGTAAAAAAAAAACTTTTTTATTCCTTTCCTTTCAATCCGCATTGCCAGGGCAAAGCAAGTCAGATTATTGAATTGAATGATGTATTTCCTCGGTGAATCTATGATCGCTATAATACTTCTATTTACTATCCCATTCATTTCATGTAGCAATAAGCATGATTAAATGTGCAATACATAATTGATATGTAAAAAATAAATAAATAAATCGATCAGTTGCAGGCCAAAGCAGCACGGCGCTAAGGACCTACAGATCCACAATGCACAAATTTATTGATCTGCTCAGAGCATCTTAACATTAACACTCCAGTAGTCGCATGTCATCTGAAAGATGCCAGGAGAAAAATTGTGAGTGTGGTTAGTACATATTCGATCCTGCACAATCCATGCCCCTCTTGGCCTAGTGACAGCCACCTGTCAGTGTTGTGGTAATCTTCTGGTCAAGAGGTATTGAATTAAAAGATGAGTCTGAGTTAAATTACTACATTTGTAACTATTACGTAATATTTATTATACTATTTTTAATATGATAATTAGTTTTATGAGATACCGTAAACCAAAAGTAAGAAAATAAAAAAACAATCTCTATTCATCTTCAGGAATCAGATTGAAGAATAAAGAAAACAAATAATAATAATAATGAAGAAGCACAAGAGAGGGTATGGAAGACCTTGGCCTGGATCTAGAAAAATTAAAATTAGCCCAGATATACACTGCTGATACCTGCAGGATTGTCAGATAATTTTTCCATGAGCTCCATGTACCTGAAATCGACATCGAATTCTCAGTTGATTGGTTGAAGACAGGTCAAATCTAGAAACAGTAGGGTTTCATGGCAATACAAGACGAAGTCATATCAACAAGGGCTTATTGGCGACTTATCCTAAAGGACAACCTTGTTACAGATAAACGTCGCCTTTGCTTGAAGTTTCACGAATCTACTCAATATGTTACAAATGGATGTCAATCTCTGCCTGAAACAGGATATTTCACCAAAACATCTGCAGAGAATTGGGATTATTGGACAATAATGTGGTCCCATAATATCATTATACTCCAGAAAAACTGGTTGAAAATGCATATATACTAGGTTGTTACAAAAATCCTTGTGCATGAGCACAACTCTTACTTCCAACTCTCATAGTTAATCATATAAGAATGTTTTTGTTTCTACTATTTATGTCAATGCTTACTTTGACTAATCCTTTAATTCATTGTGACTTGAGTTGGCTTTATGGGGTCATTTACATTTTTAAAACGCACGTGCAATGCCAGAAGAAAAAATCGTGATTCGCAGTCTTTTGAGACATTGCGTGGAAAAGGCATTAAGCCCAAAGACAGACGCCGAAGAAATTTGTGCCATTGAAGAAGAGTCAATTATCCATCGAAATACTGCCGCATGTTGATTCAGGCGTTTCAACAATGGGGATAAGAGCCTTTCAGATGAACCCAGATCAGGTTACCTATCGGTCGTTGGTGATGATGCTCTTCCACGACCTAAGTAATGTTGATACCGAAAATAATAAGCATTTCTTGCCTTGATTTCCTCTTGAATTACGTTTTTTTTTTCTAGTACTAATAGAACCCAAATACTTGAATTTCTCAACGTGTTCAAACCCATTCAATTCGACTACCGTCCAAACCCAAATCCATTAGATCACCCTTAACAGAATCTTCCCACCTACGTTTCGGTCTACCCCTCGGACGTTTACCAGTCCGCTCAGCGTTTATTAACATTTTAGGAATTCGTTCGTTACTGAGCCCTTTACGATTACCTTATACCCTTACTGAGCCGTTATGACTTTACAAGCCCATTTCAACCGTCGCGATGATATCACTTCGATTATATTAACAGAGTGCATGATCCGCTATTCCGCGTAGTGTAACCTCCTAAATTTTCCAGTTGATTCATCCTTTTTCGGACCAAATATTTTACGCAATACCTTATTCTTAAAGACCTGAAGGCGTTGTTCGTCCTTCAAGGTTAGCGGCCACGTTTCACACCCGTACAGAATTGTAGGCAAGGTAATAGTTTTGTATATTCTAAGTTTTAAGTTTCTGGACAAAATGCGCGACCTAAGTAATGTTGCTAGCTAAAAATAACAAGGATTTTCCACCTTTAACAGCGCCTTTATTTCCTCTTGAATTTCGTTTTTCTAGTAATCACAGACCCCAAATACTTAAATTTCTCAACGTGCTCAAATCTACTAGTTTGTAGTGCTACAAAATTTATTTTATGGTTTATACACTTATTGGGAGGAAATTTATTGCTAAATTCACACGAAATAATCTCACAAAAAAGAGTAACGCTTTAAGTTAAGCAGAAAAAAATTAATTTAAAATAAAAATTAAACATAAAACAAATTATATTAAACTAAAAAATAATGAAAATTAAATTAAATAAAATAAATAAATTAATGATAAATAAAAATTAAGCAACAAAAATTAATTGAAAAAAGTTAAACAAATACCTAAATAATAATAAAATAAATAAAAACAAATAAAAAATAAATAAATACAAATAAAAAATAAAAAATAAAATAAAAAAAATAAGCTATACTTTACTTGAAGGTCATATTAGAATTTCATCAAAAATTATTTTAAAATATAATGTAAAATATCTAAATATTTGGTAAATAGGACTTTCACATCGATATGAATGTATTTACTAGATTTCGCTTAAAATTGATGAGACGAAAAGGGCACTTTACTTGAAGGTCATAAGAAGCTTACATAAAAAATTATATTTAAATTAAAAATCATATATTTCGGTAATAAGGGTTACAAACGCGATTTGGTTTCCAATCCAATTAAAAATTTTTATTACTTGTTTTAAGTGTTAAAATTGAGTGTAAAATACTGGTTTCCCCATTTGTGAGATCAACAAGTCTGCAGCAGGAGAATAAGATATTAGTTAAGTGGGTTTTTGCGCTTAAAATGTCGAAATTGTCGATTTCCAAGGTTTAGTTAATAGTTTTAATGTTGTCACGGAACATGAAGAAATATCTTGGAAACTAGTTACCTACTGAATGAAAAAGACCTATAATAACGGAATGAGACCTTCAGAAACAAGAGTGTGTCATTTGTGTGCTTCAATAGCTGAATGTCGCGACGCCGAGTGTCGTTTTTGAGACACGGCAATCTTCGGAAACTAGTAACCGAATTCAGGATCACTTTTTGTGCCACCGATATATAGTTTAATATGCGTACAAGGAAGTCATGTTTGTCCACATCAGATATTTTGGTTTTAAATTCAAAGGCAAGTATGATAGCGATAAATAGCACTTTTGCATTTTTAAATTAGACAAAGTGTTTCACTCTATGAACTCAATCATCGATATATAGGTTTAATATATTTTGGCACTTGGCAAGCATGCATTTTCATGCTTTACAATTAACATAATTTTTGCAGATTATAAAAGTTATGTTAAGCGTAAAATTAATCATCTTCGAGCGTCAAAAGCGTGAAATGTGAATAGTGTCTGCCGCGGATACACATCGGCTTGCAGACCTGCATTTCTATAGTTTGTTTATAGCACCTAGATTGTGATAGCAAAACTTTGGACTATAACTATATACCATATACTTTCGACTAAGTCACATTTTTCTGTATGGGCTCCCGGACTTTAAGTATTTGATTGATAATGATTGTTTTAGAATCTGATTTGCTGGATCCTTTAGTAGAATGATTCACATCACTGGCTAGCTGTTGTTCCTCTGTACGGAGTAAGTTGATTTCAGCTATTTTATTTCCAGAATGCAATAATGGATTGATATCACCCTCAAATTTAATAGCTTCTACCAACATGCAAGTCAACATACATATACGTATTGTGCATGTATATTACGCTAAATGAAATATATATACTATATATTTTATTTAGCGCAATCTATATCCGATTTGGCTATGGGTGAGGACAATTTCTTTTAATAGAACCAAAAATATCTCTAGTAATGCAATAGGGCTTATTAAATAATAATAAGGACTGGGAAAAAAATTGAATTACAAACTTAAATTTATTAGAATAATTTACATATTATATACAGTTATACACAGAATATATTTACATAGTTAATAATGTACATAATATACAATACTGTTATATTTGACTAGAACAATTGTCTGAATAAAATTCTTTATTCTTGATAATTTTATACAATCTTATTCATCTATCTCCATCATTGGTAGCTCTTCTGAAATACACTCTTGAGGCGCCAGACAGCATTCGATGAATCTGAAAAGATCTGTAGGTCAATTTCAAACATATTTTGGGACATCAGATATATTATCCTTGATATTATTTAATGAATAGTTCAAGAAAAATGAAAACAATTTGCTTACAATCTTTTTGGCTTCACCCATGCCTAATCATAGGCGTTTCAATATAGTTCACATTTGAAGTACTCGGAGAGACTTGTAGGTGACATTTAGAAGTGATCTGAAAAAAAGTAATCAATGAATATATATTTCCACCATTGAAAAAGATATGGATATTCATAATCTGAGGAGGTCTATAGAACGGAAACTCACTTCAAGCTTGGCAATTTCTTTGCCAAGATAGGCAATACTCGGAGGAGAACCACAACTGTCTGGCGATGGTGACCAAATCATCGGTATCGGACAATTGGTCGTTTCTAGTTCAATTTGTTCATCAATTAAAATCTATTAGAATTTCATAAAATTAGTTAAAATATTGACACCACTTATTCGTTTTAAATAACTATTTTCCAAATCTTACCGAAGCGGTATCCATTTTGATAAACTCGAATACGGGATGAAATAGTAACGTATACATTTCTTGGATGAGTCATGAGTTACACAGGTAAGGAAGAATGGTCACGGAATGGTAGATCTCCGGGCGCCCCTTCTTGGTTAGGAGTGGGGATGAAGGGCGCACCATATTGGTCCGTACATCCCGGAAGGGCTGTCCAAGGATATGCCATGGTAGTTGATACTGGCAATAGTGTTATGGTTGGAAATACCAATATTATATTATGATCATTTAAAGAACCGTTAACCATAAAAATTTCTGCAAATTGAATGTCAACTCTATTACATAATAACTTTTTTCATATCTTTTTATACATTCTACCACAATCAATAATAATCGACTTAAATATTCAAAAGTGAACAGGAGGTACTTTTGCAGAAAATACAATAATACCTAATAATAATAAAGCTCTTATTTACTATTTCAAAACGATAATTTTACATAATTATGAATTTCACATTTATTAGATTCAATTATTAAATTTAACTTATCAATAAAATTTAATGACGCTTTTAAATCTACCATAAAAAATTAAAAACCAACAAAAATAAAAATAAATAAATAAACATTATTTACACAACACATGTTTTTTTCTTTTTTGTTGTAGATAATAAATTAATTAATTTGCATGTACAGTAAATCAATGCTATGAATTAAATATTGAGTCTCTGGAATTAAATGTTCTATCTCTTTTCATAATTAATTCATGAGCAGTTAGTTTGAACAATTTTTTTTTTCCTCACTTCCAATTTTAGCTTTCTTACCACTACTATTATTAAGTCAGGAAAATATTTAATTTAATTGGATGAAATTCTTGAAATTCTTCTTTCAACGAATGCATTTAGCAAATGCCACCGAAGATTTTTTCAGGACAACAGCTCTTCAAAAATAAATTCAAATGCATTATTGAATTATAGAAACAAAATGCATATTTCAAGACTAAAATTAAAATATCTGTTGTGCCCAATCATACGACTTTCCTTATCTCATTGAATAAGGGTCGAAAATAAAAATTATTTGCTATTATATCATTGCTGATATTAATCAGATTAAGATTTATTTTTATGTTCAGATTTACAGAAAATTAAATTATCTTTCGAATGAGCTTTTAAATTGTTCCAGGAGATATAGAGTTTTAGAGTTACAAAAAAATAAACAAAGGTGAACCGGTTTCCAAAGGAACATGGACAGTTCAATACTTTATTGAACATATGTATAAAGTTCAATAATCTATATCTTTTCTCGTGCCGGTCTAATTTAGATTTTTTTTCCACTTATTGGAAGGACCAATTTTTACAGTGTGACCGTGATTTTTATGGTATTATACCTGGAGTATTAAGTCATAAATTTTACGTCTCAAGGGGATAACGTGTCTGCTTTATTGCAGCCTCTGTTGGGCCACACGGTTGTCCTTAGGTAGCTACTGCAAGGTTGCTGAGCCCTTTATTGGTCTATAGCATATTGACCTGCACAGATAATTTACTGCCTCCAATGTTTTGACAGCTTGCAATACAATTGTTATTAAGTTTGACGATACTATTTTTAATTCCAACATCAGCAGACGTTCCAAAACGTTAGCAACGATTATATAACCAATATTTTTCTTTAATTCAAGGTTAAATTAAGTGATATTGCAGGTTTAAATAATGTCATCAAAAATTTTTTCAGGACAACAGCTTTTGAAATATAAATTCAAATGCATTATATAAGGATTAATATTTAGAAGAAATGCATGTTTCAAGATTAAAGTTAAAATATCTGGTGTGCCCAATCACACGACTTTTCTTATCGCATTGGATGAAAGTTGAAAATAAAAATTATTTCTATTAAGTGGCTATTTAGATTAATCCGATTCAGATTTAATTTTATGCTCAGATTTGTAGACAATTTAATTATCTTTCTAATGACCTTCTATATTGTTTTAAAAGATGTAGAATTATCGAGGTTTCCAAAGGAACATGGATAGAATACTTTATTGAACATATGTATAAAGTTCAATAAGTTTCATCTTTTCTCAGACTGGTATAATTTAGATTTTTTTTGTTTTTAATTACCTTGATTAAATCTATGATTTAGCATAAAATACAAATATTTTTCAGTTCTGAGCAAATAAAATATTATTTTCTTGATAACTTTAAATGACATGTTTTTAAATATCATTATTTTCAAAACAACGGGATTCAATATGTTAAATTCGTATTTATTAAAATTATATTCTTGAGCCAATTTTTCTTACCTAGCATTATAGGAAATGGTTTTTATTTGATTGCATGCCAGTTCAGTAGCGAAAATATTAACCACCTGCCCGAGGAATAATAAAAACTCCATTGCCACAATTACCTATTTACCCAATAAATCCCAAAATGTGTTTTTAGAAAACAGACATCCAGTTTCCATCTCTTATTTTCAAGATCAATGACCTACAGATTTTAAGGACCGGAAATGTTACATAGACAAATATCAATAAATAATATACAAAAAAACCAAAAGGAATTATTAAGTAAGGAACTAATGGATGCTTTTAAATCTTTAATATTTTTTATCGGAAATAAAAATAATTATTGTGAAAGTCACAGTTACCTTTTTCGAAATTGACCATCGATATAATGTAATTTATATTAGTATTATAATTATTATTAGTATAATTAAGCAAGAACTAATCACAAACAACATGAAAAATAAAAAAAAATGCATAAGGCATATTGTAGCAATATAGGTACTTAAAGTATACATAAGTAATTATAAATTTAGGTACTCAGCAAATACAAATATCAATTTATAAATAATGGTTATTATAATACATTAGCCATGCTGTTTTATGCAATGCGAGGAAGTAAAAGTAAATTAGGATTATTTATTCAAATATAACTATAACTGCACGTATTTTAATGAATGTTTTTTATGATATAGCTAACCCTGTTCTTGGTAATTAAAGTCCATTGCTCATTTAACACACCGTTTCCTAAAAATCAACATCTATAATTTTTAATATTTGGCATCTGACAACAATATAGAATGTAAGTTCAGTCTTATTTATATTGCACATAGAACAGGAATAATTCTTCATTCAGGGTTTAAAAAAAAATTAAATCGATTTTGAATATTGTACGAATAAAATAAATATAATTTTTATTATTTATATAATTATTATTTGGATTTAGTTTTTTATACGATACATGATATCCGAAGTAGAAACTGACATTTTAAATTTATTTTCAAAATTCTTTTCAGATTTATTAATATTATTGCCAATTTTATCCTTCCATATAGTTTATTTTTTTGACACGAAACGGCCTTACAGACCACGCGAATATCATTTCTTCCTAACTTTCCTCACACACTCCCCTCTCCTCCTCTCTTCCCACCTCTTCTTCATTCTTTCAGACTGCATTCTTCTTTCTTCCTCGCTCCATATTCTTCCCTTTCTCACCTCTTTGGCACCCACAAGGACCTTTATTTTCATTAATTTTTATCTATACTCATCTCTATCGAAACAATCTTGACTTGAGATCCCCAATTTCCCCGTTTCTTCCTTTATCTGCTTGATGTACCCCCAGCCCCTTTTCCCAAATATCTCCCTTCATCCTGACCATATGACCGTAGAAACCCAGCCTCCTTAATCTAATGTCCGTTTCCAGGTCATCCATTTCTTTGTATAATTCTCTGCTAGGCCTTAGCCTATATCCTTCCGGTAATTTTATTGGCCCATAAATTTTCCTCAAGATCTTCCTCTCTATACCCAAAAGTTTCCTTAAGCTAGGAAGAGAAGCGGTCTCCATTCCATACAGAATAACCGGTTTGACCGGTATTGTAGTGTCCTATTTTTGTACATATTGAAAGACACTTTTTACAGTATAGGCTACTGGTGGCAAAGCTGAGTCTTTCCATCTTAACCAACCTTTCCTCTATACCCTTTCTCTCGGACCCATTACTACAAACAATTTCCCCTAAATACTTGAAGCTATTTGTGACCCTGATTTCCCCATACTTTTTTTTAACTAATTTTTCCCGAAAGTTTCGATCCGTAGTCATCAACTCCGTTTTTTCGAACAATATTTGCAAACCCACTCTTTCCGCTACTTCTTTCAGTGTTTTCTGCCCTATTGCTTCATCCGCAGATTCCGCCAGGAGGGCCAGATCATCAGCATATGCCAGACAATTTACTCTGACGTTCTTCTTTTTGGTTCCTAATTTTGCTCTAATTTTACCCTAATTTTGCGCTATTTTTGGCCCATAACTCCTTCATTACTCTATCTAGCACTATATTGAAAAGTACCGGAGACAGACAATCCCCCTGCTTGAGCCCCGTCCTGACCATTCATTATCTTTCACGCTTCAAATCCTTTCCAGACAAGTAGGGATATTTGACGAAGATGGGTCAAATTCATGATTTTAAACATATAGTATATACTAGGCATATACATTTAGGGTGGGTACTATTTGTGTTAATTGATTAAATTGTGTATTAACACCAAAATCGGCCAGATGAAGAGGGAAATTCGGGAGACTTTTTTGAATTTGAAAGAGATAGGTTTTGACATTCAGGCTGTCCAGAGAAAAGCACTTAAGAGAGATTCTCGATATACTATACAGATTATTTTTTCATTTCCATATCCTATATATATATATATATATATATATATATATATATATATATATATATATATGTATATATATATATATATAGATATTATATATATATATATATATATATATATATATATTTATATATATTTATTTATATATATATATATATATATTTATATATATTTATTTATATTTATATATATAAATAGTTTCGTGGTGGATATATATATATTCACCACGAAACTATTTAGTAGGGTAAAAACTAAAGCTTTTAATATAACTAAGATGAATTGGTAATATTATAATCGTTTATAATAAATTCAGATATTCCTGTAATTTTGATTATAATATATGTTATAGCTTATGCAATTATAGTTTATATTAGATACATAAAACGCATACCAGAAATCGCAAGTTGAATTATATAAGAATTGATTGTAATTGTATTTATAAGAATAATAAGAATTGATATAATTGTTGATATTGTTACTACTATTATATAAACCATTTAAAAATGACTATTTTTCACAATAAAAGTTTTAAGTCTAGTCTAGGACTTGACATGAATATGTACCCTCACGTTTTTTACCTGACTGAGGCAAGAGATTTTACTCAACTCAAATTAAATATACCTGTCCTTGATCCCAGGCCATAAATAAGAAAGGGTACAGGATCCCATTCTCATTGTCTGCCTGGGACTAGGATTACCAATTGTTTATTAGCTCCCTTACACAGATCAAAACAGATATCCCTGAGTCACCCGTAAGCAGGTAAAAAAGGACAACTTTATCCTTTAGTACTTACAAGGCCAGGTCAAAATGGAATTTTTAAAGCATTTTTGTATTATTATTTTCAAATAGGATTTATTTATTTTTAAAAAAATATCCAGCATAGGCAATAAAGATTAATTAATAAATATATTAAAGTATTATATTTCAGGATGATTAATTAACTTCTTTCGTTTATTCAGACAATTTGATGACATCTACGCTTCGGACAACATATCATTGTTCGAGTCCGATATCTTAATTTTAACAATATATTTCCTATTATATTATTATCTAATTAAGGATTTTTGGTTTAATAGTATAACTTTAAACAAAAAAGGTTAATTTTGAGTTATTCATGTATTATTAATGATATATGCGGTTGTAAAAAGAATGAATGTAAAAAAAAAAAAAAAAAAATGTAAAGTCTTTAATTGCTGAGAACGCGCATGTAAGTTTTTTCAAAATACCTTGCAAAAATATGGGATACAAATTTTACATGGATGGTAAAATGGTGGTACCTATTGGTATCTCCTGCAATAGTTAGTTAAGAAAGGAGATCATTCATCCAACTTCATTTTAGCTATTTGTAATGACAGGGATGTTTATTGCATCTATAATTTATTATAATTAATAAAATAAAGTATCGGAAAATTTCCTCCATGTTATTTCAAACTTTTGATGTTTGTTGATCTGAGTTTTTTTGGGGGAGATTTCTCATAAATTTGCAATGCACAGGTCCAGATGGGTTTCAATTTGTTCGCACTTTTTTGGTTTTAAATTCAGAAGGAAGTCTGATAGCGATAAAAAGTACTTTTGCCATTTATTAAATTAGACAAAATGTTTCACTCTATGAGCTCAACCATCGATATATAGATTTAATAATTTTTGATACTCGGCAAGCATACATTTTCATGCTTTCCAATTAACATAGTTTTTACAAATTATAAAAGTATAAGAGCGTAAAAACGGGAAATTTGAATAGTGTCTGCCGCAGAGACACATCGGCTTGCAGGCCTGCATTTCTGTAGTTTTTTTATAGCACCTAGATTGTGATAGGAAAGCATTGGACTATAACTAAAGTAAAATAAATATTTTATTGCTAGTGATTGTTTTAGAATCTGAGTTGCTAATTAATGAGTATGAGTATAAGTAATTAATGAAAATGTATTTCCACCATTGAAATATATATGGATATTCATAATCTAAGAATGTCTATAGAACGAAAACTCACTTCAAGCCTGGCAATTTCTTGGCCAAGAGGAGTAACACCCAGAGGAGAACCACAACTGTCTGGTGATGGTGACCAATTCATCGGTATTGGACTATTGGTCGTTTCTAGTTCCATTTGTTCATCAATTATAATCTATTAGAAATTCATAAAATTAGATAAAAAATTGGCACAACAACTTATTCGTTTTAAATCACTATTTTCCAAATCTTACCGAATCGGTATCCATTTTGATAAACTCGAATGCGGGATGAAATAGTAACGTACACATTTCTTCGATGAGTTATGAGTTACACAGGTAAGGAAGGATGGTCAAGGAATGGTAGATCTCCAGCCGCCCCTTCTTGGTTAGGAGTGGGGATGAAGGGCGCACCCTATTGGTCCGTACATCCCGGAAGGCTGTCCAAGGATAAGCTATTATATTAAGATCATTTAAAGAACCGTTAACCATAAAAATTTCTTCAAATTGAATGTCAACTCTATTACATAATAATTTTTTTTTCATATCTTTTCATACATGCTATCACAATAAAGAATAATTGACTTAAATATTCAAAAGTGAACAGGAGATTTTAAATCATGCTTCGGAAATGAGAAAAGAAAAATTGAGTTACTTTTGTAGAAAATACAATAATACATAATAATAACAAAGCTCTTATTTACTATTTCAAAATGATATTTTACATAATTACGAATTTCACATTTATTATATTTAATTATCAAATTAAATATAAGTATCAATAAAATTTAATGAAGCTTTTAAATCTACCATGCCAATACCTGTAAAATTAAACGAAATAACTACATAAAAAATTAAAAACACACAAATATAAAAATAAATAAATTAACATTATTTACACAACACATGTTTTTTTTATTTTTTGTTGTAGATACCAATTTCTTTGTGGCTATAAATTAGACTGAGATCGGCTAATGATATCCACGATTTTTATTCTTAAATAACAAATAAATTAATTAATTAATTTGCATGTACAATAAATCAATTACAATAAAAATTATTTGCTATTAAGTCGCTGCTTTGATTAATCCGATTAAGATTTAATTTTATGCTCAGATTTGTAGGCAATTTAGTTATCTTTCTAATGAGCATCTAGATTGTTCTAGAAGATGGAGAGTTATCGAGTTATAAAAAAATGAACAAAGATGAACCGGCTTCCGAAGGAGCATGGATAGAATACTTTATTGAACATCCTGCCCAGAATTGTAGGAAATGATTTTTATTTGAATACATTCCAGTTCAGTAGCGGAAATATTAACTACCTGCCCGAGGAATAATAAATTGCCATTGCCACAAGTACCAATTTACACAAATAATTCCGAAATGTGTTGGGTAATCAGAAATTAAATATTATGATATATAATACATAACACAAAGCAATTATGGCAGCTATCATTATAAATAAACGAAAAATTAACATAACATTAACTTAATATATCGATGGTCAACTTGTTGACAACTGATGTTGTTAGTATCAATTTGGTCATTGCAGCTTAAAGAGTTGATAAATTTCTCATCTTCATAATGTATCTCTTTGAAAAGAGTTTTATAATAACATCAAAGAAGCCAAATATACAAAAAACTAAAAGGAATTTAATAAATAAGGAACTAATGGATGCTTTTATTACATTAATATTTTTTTACCGGAAATAAAAATAATTATTGTGAAAGTCACAGTTATGTTTGTGAAGTTGACCACCGATATAATATAATTTATATTATTAATATAATTACTATTAGTATAATTAAGCAAGAACTAATCATAAACAACATGAAAAATTAAAAAAAAGCATAAGCTATATTGTGGCAATATAGGTACTTAAAGTATACATAGGTACTTATAACTTTAAGTACTCATCTAATACAAAATTTCAAATTATAAGTATTGGTTGTTATAATACATAAGCCATGCTATTTTAAGCAGTTCGAGGAAGTAAAAATAAATTAGGATTATTTATTCAAATATAACTATAACTGCACGTATTTTAATGAATGTTTTTTATGATATAGTTAACCCATTATGGGTAATTATAAAAGCCAATTGCTTATTTAACACACCGTTTCCTAAAAATCAACATCTATAATTTTTTAATATTTGGCATCTGGCAACAATATAGAATGTAAGTTCAGCCTTACTTATATTGCTCATAGAATAGGAATAATTCTTCATTCAGGGTTTAAAAAAATAATTAAATCGTGTTTGAATATTGGACGAATAAAATTTATATAATTTTTATTATTTACATAATTATTATTTGGATTTAGTTTTTTATACGGTACATGATATCCGAAGTAGAAATCGACGTTTTTAATTTATTTTCAAAACTAGATAGTGGTCAACAAATAATCATGCTGATTGCGGAACTTCAACAAAAATGAATGGGAAGATCTATTGTATGGCTTAACATAAATTGATTAAAATCTATATCAAGCAACTATCGTAATTTAATTTGTTTAACAAGTTCAACTGTAGATGAACTGTACATTTCATTATTGATTCTCGAATCTTGTTTAATTTTGTTTTCGGATAACAAGGCTTTGGTAGCATTGTGAGTTCTGATTATTTTTTTGGACCAGATTCACAAAAAAAAAATTTCTAAATCGATTTGTAATATTCATGCAAGTAATATTTTATGTTTATGATGATTTAAAAATGTATTAATGAATTGCATTAATTATTTTAAGGAAAATTATTATTAACTAGAGAAAAGTGGAGGGGATACATAAGATGGAGTCTAAACACCGCAGCCAATGAGAACGCTTGGAAAGGAGGTTACTCACCTCCGCCCCCTCCATCAGCCCCCTCCTTGTCACCCTCATCGAATCCCGAGCATTCAGTAGCAGTCCAGCTAGTACCTCACTCTGAACATGGACAATCATCGCAACCAACAGCCATCAGCAGGTACGTTAATATATTGGTCCTTTTTTACTGAAAATATGATACAATGTTTATCTTTTGAAGCGAGGTTCTGGAGCAAGATCGCGCATATACTTTGTTGGGATGAGCAATGTTATAAAACAAACATATATCTCGACCCCGTTTCTACAAACGCCGGTCTTTGAGCACAACAAAAATGAATGAATAATGTTGGAAAAAAAAATAGTTGCGAAATAATAAAATAAATTAATTTTAATTTTGAATCGAGAGAATTACAGAGAAGTATAAGCAAAAACTGTAAATTCATTAATACAACCAAAAGGTGATATACAACTATACATAAATTAAACTAAAATCAATTTTCCTTTAAATCATAATAAAAACTAAAATAAATCTACAACTAAAATATAATTCTAGAGAATTTGAAACTAACTTTTATGAATAAAAAAAAGATTGTTCTACTATTATAAAATTAATATGTGTAATAAAATCAAACAGATTGATTTTCCATTAAATCTATAACACTTAATAGTTTGTTAAATTCACCGATTTCTTCATGTGAATTAAGTTGGGTACCACCAACGCAAAATGTCGACGAAATAAAAAAGGTCTTTGTTACCTTGCTAGTGTTATAACTGTGGTATGGAGAGGAAGGCTTTATTTTCCACTTCCATCGACGAGAGGTGCAGCTGGTAGCTGGTAGACGTCGTTCGTCGGAAGAAATTACGATGTCCAAGATGACGAACGATGTCTGACAAAAAATTGTGGCTCCTCACTCTTCCGCCTTCCTAAGGAAACTGGCCCGTAGGGCAAGGGGGGCACAGTTATCTCTTAATCCTAAACTGTATCTACCGTAGAAACAAAACAATAGCAACTGAACTTTCTCTCGTTTCAATACAAAACAAAAAAAGATATTACTGTTATTTAATTAAAGTAACCAAAAAAAAAATAATGTATACGGCTCAAACACACCGCCCACCAAAATTTATCTTGGTAAATTTTCAAAATTAATTCTGATCCACAGGTGGGAGCAAGGGAGCTAGTTTCGAAACCGGTCTTACGTATTCTCCCGTTGATGTCCGGATTTTGGCAACTCGAATTATCCCATCGTCTCCAGGAAACACACCGATGACTCGACCTTTGGGCCATCTTGATAACTGCATATTCGGATCCTTCAATAATACCAAGGTGCCACTTGCTATATTAGGCATATCCGAATTCCACTTGACACTTTGTTGTAGACAATTCAAGTAGTCATGCCGCCATCGATTCCAAAAATCAGCTATACAACGTCTCAAGAGCTGCCATCGAGTGAGTCGATTGGATGGAATGTCATTAAGATCTGGTTTGGGCAATGCCAGCAAAGGATCTCCGATGAGAAAATGGCCAGGAGTTAATGCGTCAAGATCCTCAGGGGAAGAAGACATCGGATGTAGAGGTCTGGAATTAAGAATTGCTTCAATTCGTGTTGTGATTGTTGTCATTTCCTCAAAGGTTAAAATTTGGTCTTTCACAACTCGAACGAGATGAAATTTCAGCGATTTTACCCCCGCTTCCCAAATACCACCAAAATGTGGCGCTGAAGGAGGGATAAAACTCCATTGAATTCCACGCGTAGCGAGATGATCTTCAACTTTCTGTTTGACAGGCTGAAGATTCCACCACGAATACAATTCCCTTAAACGCCGATCAGCTCCTACGAAGTTGGTCCCTTGATCTGACATGATTTTGTTAGGTAATCCTCGTCGAGCAATGAAACGATCTAGCCCTGCTAAGAAAGCCTCCGTAGTAAGTTGAGAGATGATTTCCACATGTATTGCCTTTGTGCTCAGACAAACAAAAAGAGCAACATAAGCTTTGTGGGCCGCCGCTTTACGCCTGAGTGATTCTCTTAACATAAACGGGCCGGCGAAATCAACTCCTACAACGAGGAATGGTCGTCCTTGCTGAAATTCTTTGCAGCTAATTGATGGCATCTCAAACATTGATGCACTCGTTGCCGTATTAAACGACGACCCGATAGTATCCAATATCTTCGCCTTAGAAGAGATTGCAAAAGCTGGGGACCTGAATGTAAGTATGTCGTATGGTAATAACCAACAAGCAAATTGACGAAGTGAGATTTGCGAGGGAGTAATATTGGATATTTAGCATCATCAGAGAGCGGAGCATTTCGCAGTCTACCGCCCACCCTAAGGACACCCAACGAATCTACAAAAGGAGACAAAGATTGTAGGGTATCCTGTCAGATTTTTCAGTAGGTATGGCCTTAGGAAAATGGTAGTTTTGAATAATTTTTATCAGCTCTGTAGTGGTATCCCTAAGCTCGGTCAGCTTTAATGTGCCTGATTTTCTTTCATTCAAATTGCATTTTGCATTACTACAGAATCGAAGGATTAGTTTGGTAAACGACGAAAAAATATTTATTTCTTCCATGCTTTCCCGGACATCCTTATTTTGTGTTAGCATCATGATTACATATGATTTCCTGTCTGGTAATTGTGAAATATTCGAAGTGTCTATTTCATCCAAAGGCCGATCTGAAATGGGAATTCGCAGCCAATCAGGTCCTAACCACCAATGTGTATCATTAATTAGGTCCGCAGGATCGCTGCCGCGAGAGGCAATATCAGCTGCATTATATTGGGAGCGAATATGGTGCCATGAAGACAGACCAGACAGATCCAGAATTTTGGCCACCCTATGAGCTACGAATGTTTTCATTTGGTGAAATGGCAGATGGAGCCAGGCCAAAACAGTGGCTGAATCAGAAAGTAAATATACTGGTGCGTCACGAAATTGGGACAAGAATTCTCGAAGGGCCTTCAAGGTATCAACTAATAATACTGCGGCGCAGAGTTCCAGTCTCGGTACTGTGACCGGTTTCAAGGGAGCCAATCGTGTTTTGGCAAAAACTAGATTTGTCGAAATATGACCACTTTCAGTTTCGGTACGCAGATATATTACCGCTGCATAACCAAGTGAGGAAGCATCTGCGAATCCAACTATGGTGCTGCATAAGTGCTCATTTAAAATAATTCTTCTTGGAATGCTTATTTGAGCTAATTTAGGTAGACTCATGAAGAATGCATCCCATTGAGTCTGGATATTTGATGGAATCGGATCGTCCCATCCAATTTTAAGTTTCCACAGTTGTTGCAGAATAGTTTTCGCTCGGAAGATAACAGGTGCCAAGTATCCCAATGGGTCGTACATACGAGCTATAGTAGACATGATCCCTCTTTTTGTATAAACGATGTCCTTCGGTGCGACCCGATATGATAGCCGATCTAGACTTGGTTCCCACTGCATACCTAGGATTTTTACAACTCGATCTTCCATATTACTAAGTGATACTGTGGAATCGTCCTCTTCAAGAGAGACCTCTTTGATAAGCTGACTTTCATTACTAAACCACTTTTTCAATGTGAAACCACCTTTAGATAGCAGGCCAATGAGTTCAGTTGGTAGTTTCATGGCTTCATCAAGCGTCTCTGCACCGGCCAACAGATCATCAACATACATATTTTCTAATAAGGCCCGTGAAGCGAGCGGGTAGTTATGTCCTTCATCGGAGACAAGCTGTTGGATCACCCGTATAGCCAAGAAAGGAGAGCAAGACAACCCAAAGGGCAAGCGGTTAAATTCATACTCCTGTATTGCATCAACATGATTGAATCGGAAGAACAGGTGATGGTACAAACGATCTTCAGGATGGATTAAAATTTGGAGGAACATCTGGCATATGTCAGCGGAGACAACATATTGAGGAAGACGAAATTTCAACAAGATATCCTTGATATCGTGATGTAGCTTTGGTCCTGTAAGAAGGTAATTATTCATTGATCCAGAGTGAGTGGATGCCGAAGCGTCAAAAACTAAGCGTAAATGTGTTGATGAGCTATCCTTGTAAACCCCATGATGTGGAAGAAAGTATTTTCCTGGAAGAATTGTAGATGAAAGGTATTGCTTACTAAGATACTCCCGAAATACCTTATCATATTCAAGTCTTAAAGTTATGTCCCTTGTCAACTTTTCCTCCAACTTTCTGAAACGATGATGGCAATAAACCGTGAGGCTTGTAAATTTAAAGGTTCACTTTTAAATGGCAGACGAACTATGTATCTTCCATTCTCATCCCTTGTATGTGTCGTTTTAAAATATTCCTCAGCTCTAATATCTTCAGGATTCAATTTTGGAACTGTGGGGACTTCCTCAATCTCCCAGAATCTAGTCATGATCGCCGGCAGTGTTTCGTCTTCAAAACGTGTTTCGGCTAATGTAAGCATCGCCGTACAGCATGAGTTCGACAAATTGTTCGGAATCGGTCCAACTAATATCCAACCAAATACCGTATTAAAAGCATTAGGAAGTCCTTCTGCACTCTTTTGAGTTTCGCCGGATAGGACATCTCCAAATAGATCGGCGCCTAATAAAAAATCAATTGGTCCAGGTTGGTGATATGATGGATCTGCCAGTTGTAAATCCTTAAATTTATCCATCACTTCATTGGGAATTGGAATAGACGGCATATTTGCACTAATTTGGTCGATTACGATAGCCATGGTACGGATTTCCGGGGTGTCCTTTGTTTGAGGTATGAGTGTGCAAGGAACGTGGTATTTTCCACCTGATATTGGATGGTTACCAAAACCTACTAATTGGTGAGGGTTTTTAATCTTCGACAGTCCTAATTGTTTTGCACATTTGGTAGTGATAAAAGATCGTTGGGAACCACTGTCTATAAGTATTCTCAAGGAATGAAATTGTCCAAAGGTGTCTTTAATTCTTGCTTGTGCTGTTCCAAGAAGAATATTAAGATTACCAGTAGTCGATGACGAAAGAATAGTTGTACTATTCGATGGGGAGGATTCCTTATTCGAATTTGGTTGCGGTTGGGATGATTGGTAAGTTACTGGTGGATATATGCTATCTTTATTTGCCTGGATATTGTTCTTGGGTCTCCCATTGGTCGGAAAATGGAGCAAGCTATGATGCCGGTGTTTACAATGCTTGCATGAATGTTTTGAAGGGCACTTGGCTACAGAGTGGCCTAGACCAAAACAGTTCAAACATCGATTAAAAATTTTCATTTGTTCAAATCTTTGTTTCGGGTTCATCTTCTGAAAAGTATAACAATCAATGAGGCGATGAGAGCTTTTACATATAGGACAAACAATTTCAGCATTTGTATTGGTCATCAGGGCTTGTTTAGGGGCTTTACCGCGCTTATCGTCAGTGTAAGAAGGGATACTTCTATGGTGAGATGTCAAAGCAGTAGATTGCAGCTCCACTATCTGCTGCGCAATGAATTCCGAAAAATCTTGCCAAGTTGGTAATTCGGGTTTTGTACTAAATGTCATCTCAAAACGTTCTCTGGTTTTATTGTCCAATAGTCTGAGAATATATGTATACATTAGGAATCCCGATGGATCTGCAAGATTCAATTTAAGAAAGGCCGACGCGCTCTGCAGAACCGACGATGACAAATTTTCTAAACAGGCCAACGAATGTTTTGATAACGGTGGGAAATTAAAAATATTTACAAGATGATGAGTTGCCTGTATTCTTATACTGTCAAAACGTTTGTTAATTGCATCCCAAGCAGTGGTATAACCCTTTTGTGATATTTGAATAGCTGCTATGACTTGGGCTGCAGAGCCCTTTAAAGACGATTTTAGATAATGAAACTTCTGGACCTCGCTAAGGTCCTCGTTATCGTGGATCAAAGAAATAAAGGTATCCTTATATGCAGGCCAATCCGATATATTTCCTGAAAACGAAGGGATACTAATTACAGGAAGACGAAGATGGGAGCTACCATCTCGCGAAGGCTTTCTCGAAAAGATACATCGCCAATTGTCGATTCGTTACTTGTCCCAGGAGAAATATCAAACGATAGTGCCTCATAAAAATGATTACAGATTTTATCTTTAAGTTCTTTATATTCTTGAATAGGTGTTCCCGTATCTCTAGCTAATTTCCGAATTTCATTATACTTATGAAGGAATTTATCGTGAGTTGAATCTAAACGAGATAGTTTCGCTCGGAACAACTCTTTCTTACTTGCATCGGTACTAGACGCACGGCCCAGAGCGCTAGTGTCTAAAATATCATCGGCGAGATCTCTGAACTCCTCTATCGCTAACTCTAAATCCACCTCCGCTTCACTAGGTTTCGGTGTTTTAGGTGCCATTCTGAAAATGCTTGATAAGAAAAAAAAATATTTTTTATACAAATAAATATAATAAAGTACGTACTGAAAATATAATATACAAAATGTAAAGATTTAATTTGCTTTAGTTTGATTTTAATATAAAATCACTAATAAAGTAATGAAAAAAATTGGCAAACTGGGGAATCAAACTATCTTTTTTTTTCCAATATCAAATCATCAATGAAGTACTCAAAAATTCGGCAACCGGAGGACCAAAAACTATGTTGGGATGAGCGATGTTATAAAACAAACATATATCTCGACCCCGTTTCTACAAACGCCGGTCTTTGAGCACCATAAAAATGAATGAATAATGTTGGAAAAAAAAATAGTTGCGAAATAATAAAATAAATTAATTTTAATTTTGAATCGAGAGTATTTCAGAGAAGTATAAGCAAAAACTGTAAATTCATTAATACAACCAAAAGGTGATATACAACTATACATAAATTAAACTAAAATCAATTTTCCTTTAAATCATAATAAAAACTAAAATAAATCTACAACTAAAATATAAAACTAGAGAATTTGAAACTAACTTTTATGAATAAAAAAAAGATTGTTCTACTATTATAAAATTAATATGTGTAATAAAATCAAACAGATTGATTTTCCATTAAATCTATAACACTTAATAGTTTGTTAAATTCACCGATTTCTTCATGTGAATTAAGTTGGGTACCACCAACGCAAAATGTCGACGAAATAAAAAAGGTCTTTGTTACCTTGCTAGTGTTATAACTGTGGTATGGAGAGGAAGGCTTTATTTTCCACTTCCATCGACGAGAGGTGCAGCTGGCAGCTGGTAGACGTCGTTCGTCGGAAGAAATTACGATGTCCAAGATGACGAACGATGTCTGACAAAAAATTGTGGCTCCTCACTCTTCCGCCTTCCTAAGGAAACTGGCCCGTAGGGCAAGGGGGGCACAGTTATCTCTTAATCCTAAACTGTATCTACCGTAGAAACAAAACAATAGCAACTGAACTTTCTCTCGTTTCAATACAAAACAAAAAAAGATATTACTGTTATTTAATTAAAGTAACCAAAAAAAAAATAATATATACGGCTCAAACATACTTTTTAGCTGCTCTTAATGGTTATAGTTATAAAACAACACTGTATCTTAGAATTTATAATTCATTTTTTTTATTTATACAATATGTTCTCAATAGAGTTTTCTGAACAAGTTATTCAAAACTATTTAATATTGAATATAGGTATGTAAGAATATATTTTTCTGTTTTTTAGAATCTCAGTCTAATCTCCAGAAACAGCAGAAGATTCTCCAAATGAGTAACTTTATCGCCACTGCTTTGGAGTTCCTCCCGCTCTCCAAACGAGCTCTGGTCTTCAGAGATATTCAGAGGATGCAGCACTGGTACAGGAGTGGATCAGAAAAGTACCTCGGCAAACACACCATACTTAGCATACAGCTGATGCGAATCGAACATTACAAAATGGTAAATATTGTTATATATTTTCAATCAAGATTAATGTTCTATTATTGAAACAGATATTATTGTTCTAATAATTATTGATTTTTCTTTATTATTAGAACCCGGAATTCTATGACGACCCAGACAACAGAAGGTACTACGTGCCCCGCAGTTACGGTGAAGCTCTGATGACCTACGTGGCCTCCATTCCAGTTCCCAACAGGGACCATGTTCTCAGCGCCATCTGCAGGATTATCTCCCACTACTGAAGACGTTTGAATTTAGAAATTATAAATTCAAGTTAATAATAATCTTTTAGTCTATGGAATAGTTAAAATTATATAATTATAGGACATGATATATATATATATATATATATATATATATATATATATATATATATATATATATATATATATCAAACCTGTAAATATAAAAATAAACAAGAAGACTGTTAAAGAACATTTTAATTGTGTAAATATTTTATTTTTAGAATTATTACAATTAAGATATAAACAATAAATTATTTCAAAATTTAATTGTATTTTTTTATTAATTCTCCCTTTTCTCTCTAGGAATAAGCACCTAATGATATAACGTGTATAACCTGCATGTAATTTTCGAATAAGTGTTTCACAGATGTTTAATATTTGTTCAAAAGTAAATGTTCGAATGCTATAACAAGATATCACACATATTTCATTTTTATTAGTGCTATGCCCCATGAAAAAACAATCAGTTCTGGTTAAAACAGTATTTATTGTATTTAAAAAAAAAAAAAAAAAAGCATATGCTGGCTTATTATCAAAACCACTGATTATGTAACCACTAATTGATATAGATTTATTATTTCTTCACCCTTGGTATCTCCACAAAAAAGGTACTTCTTTCTATGTCGCAACTAACATATGAGCTTGGTGCGACTGTGAAGTAATAAATCTTAATCACAAAATCCCTCAAGTAGAAAAAGCCGACGGTACTAAAAAATAGTCAGAAAAAAAACCTCTACACAGCTTAAAAATTTATAAGGTTTAATTTTTTTTTTAATCTCTCTCTTTTGTCTTTTTTTGTGCTCTCGTGTAATAATATTTATAGATGTTATTATTCGATGCGAATCGAACATTACAAAATGGGAAATATTGACTTACTGTTATATATTTTCAATGAAGGTTAATTTTATGTAATTGTATTTGATTAGAATTAATGAAATCTCCCTTGAATAAAAAAAACACACAATAAAAACATCGTTTCTGGCTAAAAGATTATATAATGTAAACTTGTTGGCATATTATAAAACTCTCTTGAATTTTATTTT
The DNA here is from genome assembly GCA_948150685.1 of Rhaphigaster nebulosa. Classification (NCBI taxonomy): domain Eukaryota; kingdom Metazoa; phylum Arthropoda; class Insecta; order Hemiptera; family Pentatomidae; genus Rhaphigaster; species Rhaphigaster nebulosa. The sequence goes on from OX411308.1 coordinate 166,128,968, forward strand.
TGAGATTATTTCATTTAGATTTATTATTTCTTCAGCCTTTGTATCTCCACAAAAAAGTCACTTACGCCAATGTCGCAGCTAATGAATGAGCTTGGTAAAACTTAATCATAAAATCCAGTAAGTAGAAAATGCGGATTTAGCAAGTAAAATAGTCAGTATAAAAATATTCTCCCAAAACTTCTTGCTTGATAACAATGATTTATAATAAAATAAAAAGAAATTATTCTAATAAAAAAGGTAGGAAGTATTAATGATTAACACTTTTTAAAAAGTCGTCAAACTAATAAAAACTGAAATTGCTTTATTTATTTCACGTACGTAAAAGGAGCAACACAAAGATAAAAACTTTGATAATGTAAATACCTATTGAAATTAAATTTTTTTAAACTGATCACAGAGTAAATCCCCTACCTACCAAACGAACATAAAAATCGTGATGGGTGATATAAATTTCAAGATAGAAAGTAAAATTTGAGGTTTAGAGCACATTATGGGAAGACACAGATTGGGTGAAATGAATGTAAATAGATAACTATTTTTAAACTTATATTAAATTAACAAACAATCATGCGATTAAAAGAAAGTTTCTCAACAGATTATGTGAACATGATAATAATCTGTTGAAGAAAATTAAAGCAATTTCAGGTATCGCTCGGCGTTGGCCAAAAGGGAGATAAATAATAAATGGATCTCCAAGTCACTAAGGTAGTATCTTATCAGGAAATCGGTAAGGATTATGCATCTTCAATCCAACATTGGTGATGTTGATTTAAACCAAAGGAGCAGCTAGTAGACCAATTAGGAACTCGAAAAATAATTTTCGTCACATTTTACCGATTCGTTTTGATTTGCTGATGAACCCCATTGCTTTGGGAGAAAGGGGTGAATGGTTAATTTACTTGATATAATAGCTATATCCTGTTAGTCCGATGCGCTTTATCTTTGCTAATACTGGTCCGATTTTGATGATTCTTTTATTGTTTTTTAGATGAATTAATTCGTTTTGATTTGCTGATGAACCCCATTGCTTTGGGAGAAAGGGGTGAATGGTTAATTTACTTGATATAATAGCTATATCCTGTTAGTCCGATGCGCTTTATCTTTGCTAATACTGGTCCGATTTTGATGATTCTTTTATTGTTTTTTAGATGAATTAATTCGTTTTGATTTGCTGATGAACCCCATTGCTTTGGGAGAAAGGGGTGAATGGTTAATTTACTTGATATAATAGCTATATCCTGTTAGTCCGATGCGCTTTATCTTTGCTAATACTGGTCCGATTTTGATGATTCTTTTATTGTTTTTTAGATGAATTAATTCGTTTTGATTTGCTGATGAACCCCATTGCTTTGGGAGAAAGGGGTGAATGGTTAATTTACTTGATATAATAGCTATATCCTGTTAGTCCGATGCGCTTTATCTTTGCTAATACTGGTCCGATTTTGATGATTCTTTTATTGTTTTTTAGATGAATTAATTCGTTTTGATTTGCTGATGAACCCCATTGCTTTGGGAGAAAGGGGTGAATGGTTAATTTACTTGATATAATAGCTATATCCTGTTAGTCCGATGCGCTTTATCTTTGCTAATACTGGTCCGATTTTGATGATTCTTTTATTGTTTTTTAGATGAATTAATTCGTTTTGATTTGCTGATGAACCCCATTGCTTTGGGAGAAAGGGGTGAATGGTTAATTTACTTGATATAATAGCTATATCCTGTTAGTCCGATGCGCTTTATCTTTGCTAATACTGGTCCGATTTTGATGATTCTTTTATGTTTTTTTAGATGAATTAATTACTTTTCATAAAGTTCTGTACGTAATTTACCATAAAATGCATACTTTTTAAGCTGTACGCAAATAAAATAATTTTTTTATCGCTGCATTTCCTCGGTGAAGTACTACATAAATGAAAAGTTAAAGGGCTGTAAGGAGAAGACATTAGGCAAGTTTCATCAAAATCTTTTGAGCCGTTTACGAGAAAATTGTAAAAACCAAGATATAATTGCCATTTCCTGTCAATCCAATGCGCTGTATTTTTGCTAATACCGGACCGATTTTGATGATTATATTTTTTGTTTTTTAAATAATTTAATTATCTTTCATACAATTCTATACATAAATTACTATAAAATGCATGCTTTTTAGGTTATGCGCAAATAAAATATTCTTTTCATCATAACTTTTTTCCCTTCATTTTCTCGTTGATATACTACATACATGAAAAGTTAAAGGGCTGTAAGGAGAAGACATTAGGCAAGTTTCATCAAAATTGTTAGAGCTGTTTCCGAGAAAATCACGAACAATTGTAATATCCATGATATAATAGCTAATTCCGATTAGTCCGATGCGCTGTATCTTTGCTGATACTGGTCTGATTTTGATGATTCTTTTATTGTTTTTTAGATAATTTAATTACCTTTCATACAATTCGATACATAATTTACCGTAAAATGCATACTTTATAAACTATGCGCAAATAAAATATTCTTTTCATCCTAACTTTTTCCCTGCAATTCCTCGGTGATTTACTACATAAATTAAAAGTTAAAGATCTTTATGAAGAACTATTTAGGCAAGTTTCATCAAAATCGTTAGAGCCGTTTTCGATTGTATGAAATGCAATTAAATTATCTAATAAACAAGAAAAGAATCATCAAAATCGAACCAGTATTAGCAAAGATACAGCGCATCGGACTAGCTGTAAATAGCTATTATATCATGGATTTTCCGACATCAGGCTCACCAATCAATGAGTATACTTCTCTGTTTGTGCGTCTTCTCCAAGCTAAACCATCCTTTACTGGACCATAGATGCGTCTGAGTATCTTTCTCTTAAATATTTGGAGATCTCTTTCATCAGACTTCGTAAGTACCCAAGTTTCTGAGGCGTAGGTTAGCACTGGTCAAATCAGCGTCTTATATAATCTTGTTTTTGTAGATCTTGATAACAAGCTACTTCCTAAGTGCCGACGCAGTCCAAGATGGATGTATGCAAATTGAGTCCCGCTAATTTTAATGAGATGGCGAAGAGTACCAATTGAGTCCCACCAAAGATCCAACACTACCCAAACTGAAGCGTTTTGAATAAAAAATTCTGTTAAAATTAAAAATTATCCAACTAAAGAAATATATGTCCACTCTATAGTAATAAATACTGTTCTGATTAAATATGATTCAATAGACCTATCAGAACTCTGTATAATTTAATTATATCAATTCAAAAAATTTATCCCTTCTATTTAATATTACTTTTATTTTTTTACTACGATTATGATCAAAACGATGGTGTAAAAGAACAATATTTACTATTTCTTGATCACAAATAATGTTTTTTATTGCAACATGTACATGGCCAAGAAGTCAGTCTTGCATGGGATGTCATAGTATATTGAATTTAATTTGAATATTTAAAATCTTATTCAAAGTTTAAGTAAAACATTATTTGTGATCCAGAAATAGTAGATTTTAGAGTAATAATATTATTTAAAACGAAATATTGAATTTTAAACCTATCTGAAGAATCCATTGTATTATATATACTGAGAACAGTATTATTCTACTGATTGAAGTATATTAACAAATTTTTTTAATTTGAAACGCGTCAGATTAGGTATTATAGACATAATTGGATTATGGTGTTATCCAAAATTAATAGTAAAAATGTTGGCGTGAAAATTCCAAAGGTTTGACGCTCTGTTGAATCGTTACCGTTAGTTTTAGCATAAAATATAAGTTGACCTTTTTTGTAGGTGATTTTGAGCTGAAGAATTTTTGTTTGAAACTTTTTTTGATAAAATGCTTATTTCTAGAAAAAGTACACTCACTTATAGGTTTTTTTCTTGAAATACCGAACATTTCATAGGTAACTTAGGAAAAAAACTATTGTTTGTAATTTTTGTTCGATAAAATGCATATTTCCTGAAAAAAATAAATAAAAATAATAATTTTATTACAGTTTATTTTGGCTGCTTTAGTAATGTTTTAATAAAGCTACCAATATTGATTTTCGGATGACACGTATTTACAGTTAGAGTGAAGCAAACAAGAATAATTGATAATTTAGAATAAAACAAGTAGGCTTCAATGATTTAGTGGAACATCTGACTAAGTTTGGTATGTAGCCTTACATACATATATTACTATTATTGACAAAACTAAAACAAATGGAATATTGAGTGGGAGCGTATTATTTTGGGCACAGCTGACGGTGGCCATGTACTATGTCACTTTAAATTCTCATTATTTCTTATAATTAATTTAGCATATGATGTAATAGTTAAGTATAATTACTGTTAGTCATAATTTATATTTATTTCCTCTCATACGCTTAATCTTTCGGCTATAAATTTCAAATTGCATGCATCTTATTAACTGCAGCAACCTCCATAACATCCGACTGATTTTAATTGTTAAAAACAATACTAAATTCTACTTATGTAATTTTTGTTTGTTATTATTTGTTAAATAAAGTCTATCTTATGCTTCTGGCTTGCTATGCAACCCTTAATTGTTGCTTGATGACTGATGTCAGGGGAAAACATCTGGTGGACGTTCAAGCAAAATTGTAAAAATTGTATAGTTCAATTATTCACTTAGCAAATCATTTTCACCTGACAACAAAACTAAATCATACAAAGGTTTATCTGACTGTAATTTCATTCAAAATATACTCAGTCCTTGTATGTCGTTTTTCCACCAGCCAGAAATCATTTATCACACAAAATTCACAGTGACTTATTCTTGAGCGCTCGCGATATGTGGGAAACAACCCAGCAAGTTTCACGGTGTCTCTGGGTAACGCTGATATTACCTGAAAAAAGGTATGGGTCCGAAACACAGATAGACGGGACTCAATTTTCCTTGCATAGAATACTGACTGGGACTCAGTTGGTACCTTTTTTGGCATTTGGGACTCAATTAGGATTCTCCTATATAGCTGTCTATAGCTCCTATATATATAATGCTGCCATAAGGAGGTCTAAAATCAACGAATAGATGGTGCGTCTGTAACTGGCATTCCCTTCCTCGCTCAAGGATGGTTTGTAGGGCGAAAATCTGGTCTGTTGTAGATTTATATTTACGGATGCCGCACTGATATTTCCCCAGAACTCTCTCAACATGCGGTAGTAATCGTTGATAGAGTATGTTTGAGAAAATCTTGTAGGCGCATGGCAGTAGAGATATGTCTCGATAATTATAACATTCAAGAACATCTCCTTTCTTGTGAATAGGGCATAGAACTGTCTTACTCTAAGACTGGAGCTGAATAATATTGAAACCAGGAGACTTCAATGATTTGGCCATTTCGTGAGAATGGGAGAAGAGAGATGGCCAAAGAAGATGAAAATATACGAAAGTATATAAGCCAGAGTATAAGAGAGGGCGGCCAAGGAAACCGAGACTGGCTGATGTCAACGAAGGAATGGCAGCTAGTGGACTAAGAGAAGAGGATTGGTTGGACAGGAAAAAAATGACAAGCAACAATTTTGGCGATCGGGATACAATAATGATTGTACTAAACCGAATAAATAAAATTTAAAATATTGTAATTCCTCTAAGTAAAACTGAACATAACTTAAATTAGTTCTTAGCAGTCGCAAAACTGCTAGATAAAAACAAAATCCGAGTGCTAAATATATTGTATTTAGAGGCTAATAAACGAAACTACAGTGATTTAAACGTGACAAATTACCGAAATCGATTGAAGATTTTGATACTGCAAAAAGAAAGAGCTAAGTTTTTTCGAGATGTAAACAATTTAACATATCCAACAACTTATATGAATCGCTTTTTATCGTATTTTAGCTTTTAATTTAAGGCTGAATTTAATTTAACGCTTCAGGCAAATGTTTTGAGCTAACATATATATATATATATATATGTATACATACCAGAGCTGTTGTTGGCCTTCCGGCCTTTGGCGTCCCTCTTCTCCAAGTTCCGAAATTTTTCGATACTGGTGGGGGGGGGAGTTAAGTCCTGGGGACCAACAATATTTACGTTAATTAAAGAGCTTTTATGTAAACAAACCAAAGATACATATGTAGGATTACTAGAGCAATAAAGGTAGTTATCATTCTGAGTTCATTGCGTCTATTATTAAAATCTATTCTTTTTTTTTAACCTTTTCGCTCGATAAACTCTAAGTGGTGCCGAAACCCGGGAAAACGAGCGTGCGGGAAACCGGTGAGCGGTAAGCCGATTGTTTTTTTGTAGTGTGAGAAGTGCCTTGTTTTTTCTCTTTTTTTTTTTCTCCCGCTCTTTCTTCTAACGTCGTGTTGAGACATGGCTACTGATGGATTATTGAAGCAGGCAGTGCTTCAGGTTCCAGCAGAAATTCCCGCGTTGCCTAAAGACACCTTGGCGGAAGCTCATGAAAATACTTTAGCATGGATGAAAGTAAGGGCGGTGACGGCACAGGGCTAACGGAAGGCGATCTCAGACCTTGAAAGGTTCAATGGAGAAATTGGAGAATTGAACCATTGCCTTCTTAAAGGAGGAGATCGTATAATGAATAGAATAGAGGTTACAAAAACAGAGAACGTATTAGACACCAGAGACGCGGATTTGTTGAGGGCCGAGCAAGTGTGTCGCGTGAAGCGGCATGTATTAAACTTTATTCAGGAGGATGAAGAAACTCCCTGGCACATCATCAAGGAGAGACTGAAGAAGGCCTATGGAGGAGATAGATGGACACCGGAAGAGGACCTCGTTCAGCTGTTCCGAGAAGGCAAACACCCGCGGCAGAGCAATGGAAAATACGCGGGTGAGTTTCTAGTGAAGTTTAATAGGATCACCGAGAAAATGCGCGAGATGGCGAGCGCCGCAGAAGTAGAATTCAAAATGTCCTTTGTATCCACCTTTCTAAAAAATACAGTTGGCGAGAGAAATAGGAAAGAAGGAAGGGCTACCCCGGGAGAAGAATTTTATCGAACGCGCCCAGGAAATGATGGATGCTAGTGCAAGGGATGAGGAAACACGGCCAGAGCCAGACGAGATAGGATGGAATCGAGTCTCGTATCGAAGACCAAGGCCCGCACCGGCAGTCTGGAGGAAGAAGGAGACGGAAGTCCATAGGAGGGAGAAGGCAGGAAGTGACAGGCAGAGGCCAGGCATGAGAAAATGAGGTGAGCAGAGCAGAAGGGCTGGGACCAGAGTTGTTGTTGGCCTTCCGGCCTTTGGCATCCCTCTTTTCAAAGTTCCGAAATTTTTCGAAACTGGTGGGGGGGAGTTAAGTCCTGGGGACCAACAATATTTACGTTAATCCTAAAGAGCTTTTATGTAAACAAATCAAAGATATATATGTAGGATTACGAGAGCAATAAAAGTAGTTATCATTCTGAGTGCATTGCGTCTATTATTAAAATCTTTTCTTTTTTTTTAATTTTTTCGCTCGATAAACTCTAAGTCATATATATATATATATATATATATATATATATATATATATATATATATATATATATATATATAGTCCATTAACGTGACCCACTTATAGCCCCTCCAGGAGAATGTATCGATTTGCAGGTCCGCCAAAGGTCATTCTGCAGTGTGCGTCTCCTCTTGTACTCCTTTGGGAGGATGCCTATCGTATTTAGTAGGTAAACAAACGTCGCATGCCCCCACGACCTCTCAGACAGTTCTCTTCATATTCCACCACAAGTACCGCCGCTTAAGTGCTTGCAAAGTTTCGGCGATTCCCCTATGATTAGTTTTGCCCTGGTGATATGCTACGGTGATTTCGTTCTGATGTTCGCTCTCTCGGATCGTCTCTACCATAAGGGTACATCGAATGAAGTTGCAGTCCACACCCAATCTTTCTAGCCGCCATAACCGCTGCACTTTTTCCCACACGGTGGCGTTTCCTATATATAAGTGGGATGTTCTTCCCGGCTTGGAAGCATCCTTCAGTACCCGACAAATATTCTCATCTTTGACTCCGGGTTGTGACCAGATGGTGATGATGTCACAATTGCCATATTTGGAGAACTCCATTTTGAGAAGTCCCTAGGTTCTGGTTTTCCAAATGACCTGGCGTCGCTTGTCATTAATAATCTCCTCAAGTTGCGTCATCCCAATCGGCCTGTCTCCCACTGATGTTTCTTCGACCTGGTTTTCATCCTCCTGCTCGCTACTGCCAGTACTCTGTTCCCCTTCTTCCTCCGGAGTCCATTCCTGTAGGAACTGTCTAATGTCCCATGACGATTCTTCTCCCGCCTCGTCCACCGCGTTTACCATTTTGGCCCGGGGACAGCCAATCGGTTACCACATTCTCTTTCCCGAGTTTGTACTTGATTTCCAGGTTGTACTGTCCTCCTCCACCTAAGTAGTAAAAGGTAGTAAAAGGAGTAAAAACTCCTTCCACCTAGTGATTCGAGCGGATGATTCCTTCATCTTGCCCACCCACTGCAGGGGTCTGTGGTCTGTATGCATCGTGAACTTTCTTCCAAATACGTAAGGTCTGAAATACTAAAAGTTCACGCTTTAGTGCACTTTATCTGGTCTCAGCTTCCGTGAGAAGCCGACTAGCATAAGCAACAGGACGATCTCCTTTTTCCCGATCTTGTGACAAAACCGCTCCCAGTGCATACTCGGTGGCATCTGTCGTGAGCATAAAGGGCTTCTCAAGGTCCGGGAAGGCAAGTACTGGTTCCTCTTGCAGCCGCGCCATACATTTGCGGATGTTATTCTCCATCTGTGGGGTAACAAAAATTTTCTGTCCTTTTTTCAATAGGTTGTTGATAGGGACCAGATATTCCGCCATTTCCGGGACAAAACGTCGGTAATAATTCAACGAGCCTCACAGCCGACGTATCCCCTTTACGTCTATTGGTACTGCCATCCTGGAAATTGCGTCCACCGTGCTCCTGTCAGGTTAACTCCCTCCTTCGTAATGGTGTGTCCCAAGAAAGTAATCTCGCCTTTTCCTAGCAGTGACTTTTCAGCGGAGTGCTTCAGGCCGAATTCCCGTATCCTATTGAACACACTCTTGAGATCCTCTATATGCTACTTCTCGGTATTGCTAAAAGATCGTCCATATAGACTTGACACACATCTTCATCCACTCTTCGGAGGAACTCATCCATTAATTTCTGAAAGGTAAAGGGCGCGTTTTTGAGTCCGAAGTAAACTGATAATGTCATCTTTCGAATATGAACGCCGTCTTGGACTGATCTCTCGGTTGCATCTTGATCTGATGGTATCCCGCCTTTAAGTCTAGGGTGCTGAACACTGTTGCCCCGCTAAACCTATCTATGATGTCCTCGAATCGCGGGATGGGATACTTCTCGTCTACCGTGTTTTCATTCAACCTCCTATAATCGATCACAACAGTATACTTCTCTTCCCCCGGTACGCCCCTTTTCCTCACCGCTCAAAGTGGACTATTGTACGGTGATGTGCTATCCACAATGATTCCTTGTTCTTTGAGACTTCTTATCTCTTCCCTTATGTGCTGCCTCAACGCCTGCGGGTATCGTCTTTCTTTCACATACGTCACACGCTCTTCCTTTAACGGTATTTCGTGAACGTTTTCTAACTGTTAACGGCCTAACTGCTTGCCCTCTTTGTAAAAAATGTCGTTAAAGTCCCGCCGGATTCGTACCCTCCAATCCTCCGCCTGGTCCACCGCGCCTACACAAACCACCGCGTCTCTCACACTCCCGTAACACTTTTACGTCTTACCCCCGATCTTAATGGGTCATTTACCATCCTAATTTCGCACCCGAGTTCCTAATCGATTTAAAATGTCACACCCGATTATCCCTTCATAACCGCGCAACAAATTCACCACGTCAATTCACAAATTCTGTTCCCTGTTTTAAACCATGCCCCCAGTTCCACCATCACCTCCCCCTCTACTATACAAGGGCCACCCAGAGTAGTCTATTTACATAAACATACCTGTACCTGGAGTGTCCCTTTTCGCACCGCCAACTTCTCCACCACCTTCCGACTCAGGATTGTGAAGAAGTTCCGACTCCTCGTTCCACCTGAATAATAGGCAAACCGCCACGTCCTCCTCTCACACTGCAATTCACTATTGTGCGGTCGCCTCTCTGCCGACAATCCCCTCAGTCCTCCGCCAGATGCTTCCTCCCTTTCTTCATCCGTAGTCGTCCACTCCTGCGACTACTCCTGTCTCCTTCGCCTTCGCTGCTCGCCGGTCCTTCTTCGTCTGTTTCTGAAGTTTCTGTCGACACCGGGGTCGTCCTATGTCTTCGCAAAATTCTCTGGGCGTTCATCTCCATGGGTTCCACCCTCTGCTTCTCCCTGGGAGAGTACATATAACGACAAAGCCTGGCAATATGTCCTTCTATGCCGCACTCAAAGCCTCCGTGCGAGGGTACTGAGCAACCAGGTGCCCCGGCTTCCCGCAACCATGGCATCGCCGTTCTTCCCTTCTGCTCTGCTCACCTTGTTTTCTCATGCCTGGCCTCTGCCTGTCACTTCCTGCCTTCTCCCTCCTATGGACTTCCGTCTACTTCTTCCTCCAGACTGCCGGTGCGGGCCTTGGTCTTCGATACGAGACTCGATTCCATCCGATCTCGTCTGGCTCTGGCCGTGTTTCCTCATCCCTTGCACTAGCATCCATCATTTCCTGGGCGCATTCGATAAAATTCTTCTCCCGGGGTAGCCCTTCCTTCTTTCCTATTTCTCTCGCCAACTGTATTTTTTAGAAAGGTGGATACAAAGGACATTTTGAATTCTACTTCTGCGGCGCTCGCCATCTCGCGCATTTTCTCGGTGATCCTATTAAACTTCACTAGCAACTCACCCGCCTATTTTCCATTGCTCTGCCGCGGGTGTTTGCCTTCTCGGAACAGCTGAACGAGGTCCTCTTCCGGTGTCCATCTATCTCCTCCATAGGCCTTCTTCAGTCTCTCCTTGATGATGTGCCAGGGAGTTTCTTCATCCTCCTGAATAAAGTTTAATACATGCCGCTTCACGCGACACACTTGCTCGGCCCTCAACAAATCCGCGTCTCTGGTGTCTAATACGTTCTCTGTTTTTGTAACCTCTATTCTATTCATTATACGATCTCCTCCTTTAAGAAGGCAATGGTTCAATTCTCCAATTTCTCCATTGAACCTATCAAGGTCTGAGATCGCCTTCCGTTAGCTCTGTGCCGTCACCGCCCTTACTTTCATCCATGCTAAAGTATTTTCATGAGCTTCCGCCAAGGTGTCTTTAGGCAACGCGGGAATTTCTGCTGGAACCTGAAGCACTGCCTGCTTCAATAATCCATCAGTAGCCATGTCTCAACACGACCTTAGAAGAAAGAGCGGGAGAAAAAAAAAGAGAAAAAACAAGGCACTTCTCACACTACAAAAAAACAATCGGCTTACCGCTCACCGGTTTCCCGCACGCTCGTTTTCCCGGGTTTCGGCACCACTTAGAGTTTGTCGAGCGAAAAAGTTAAAAAAAAGAGAAGGTTTTAATAATAGACGCAATGAACTCAGAATGATAACTACTTTTCTTGCTCTCGTAATCCTTCATATAAATCTTTGGTTTGTTTACATAAGAGCTCTTTAGGATTAACGTAAATATTGTTGGTCCCCAGGACTTATATATATATATATATATATATATATATATATATATATATATATATATATATTGAAATATATATATATATATATATATATATATATATATATATATATATACAAATGAAATTTATGTTTGATAATCACCACAAATATTTTTAATCAGCAAATTGATTGATTATTGCTATAGATTGAGTAGACTTTTAAGTAAAAGTATAAAAACGAACAGTATGATTTTTTTTGTATGTCAGGTAAAGTAGCTTTTTAAGTCTTTATGAGTATAAATTGGGGTATGAGTATAAAGTCTGCCATTAATGTTTAGTAATTTATGAGGTCTATTGTAACATATATTTTTTACTTCTTCATATAATCATAAATTTACAGAAATATGTAAATACAAGATGTGACTAAGATGATAATTTAAAATTATGGTAATCTGCCGATTATCAGAGTCGAAATATAATTTTAAATACTTTTTTGATTATCTATATCTCATTTAGCCCCAACTACGAGGCTTGACCAAAACACTGGCTGGTTAAATAAATTAACAGCTTGATTATCATTTTTTTTTAATATCAATAAACCTAGACTTACATCGAATATTATATTATTTTGAAAAACTTAATATTTCATTCCGAAGTTCTTTATCTAGAATTCTATCGTCTTGGTATTTTTTTTTTTTTTGTTATTTGCATAATTACGACTGTACAGAAATACATATTAAAAGTGAATTCGATAATAATTCAAAATAATAATTTGTAGGGAAGAGTCAGAGACAAAATATAATTTAAAATAACCTAATAATATTTGTCTTAAGTGCTGCCTAGCTCTAGACGCGGGCAAAAAGGTCTAGCCGAAATGTGGATGTTTATTATATTTGTATACTGAATTTCTCCACAGTGAATATATCGTTACACAGGAATTCTCTGAAAGTTAAATCCGCTCACATTCAGAACCGGAACTCCGGGTCAGTCCATTGAATGTATAAGATCGTCTCCTTGTTGATTGTGCATAAAATCGTTAATGGTAGTTCAATCTAAACAATTTTTGACAGGAGTGTTGTTTATTGATTAGATAAGTAAATTACGAAGTTTGGAAGAAATAGTACCAGAGGAAGGACTTTTATAATTACATATATTTTTGGACTATTCAAGGTAAATTGGGTCTCTTATCTTTGCGATCTCTTCTAGGATTTAGGCAATGCTGCCCCACCAGGTCTAGGCTCCGTCTACCCCCTTCATCACGCTTCCCCCCCCCTCTCATCTCAGCTCCAGGCTTACTTCATTCATAGTGTTATCCTGTGGAGCAATAGCTGCGTAAATATATACTTACATATCAGTTACCGATATCAACAAAGTTTTATTTTTTAAATTTTCAAATCACCATGGCAACAATTGAGGAGAAATTTAACATATAACTAGCAAAAAAAAATTAGGGTTAGAAGTGAAACTGGACGAAAACAGAAAAAATCAAGAAGATGAAATCAGGGAGATAAACTCACGGGTTGAGGAAATAACAAATAACATTAAAATTCTAGAGAAAGAGAGATAAATTTCAATAGAAGGAAAAATATAATTATATTGGGTTTAAATAGAGAAAAATCTTCAGATGTAACCAATAGAATAATAGAAATATTTAAATACTTTTTATCAGACTTCTGCACATATGATATTCTAGAAATAAGGAAAATAAATCCTAAAGTTAGTAATGGCCCAGTGATAGTCAAGCTAAATTCGTTTTTCTTAAAAAATATTATTATGAAAAATAAATTTTTAATTAACGACCAACTGATGAAATCTGAAGACCTTAAAATGATAAAAATAAAAGATGATCTACCCAAAAATGTTAGAGAAATTAGAAAAGAATTATTCCCGTTTATGAGGGCTCATTGGGAAATAGGAAACAAGGTATCATTGAGGTATGACAAACTCCTAATAAACGACCAAATTTTTTCTCTAGAAGAACAGCAATCTCAAGAAAATTAAAAAAAAAAAGGGAAAGGAGTAAAGCAAAACAGTTGTTTTGCACAACACACACAAATGGGGAGGAAAACCAGTATTTTACACTAAATTTTAACACTTAAAACAAGTAACAAAAATGTTTAATTGGATTGGAAACCAAATTGCTTTTGTAACGTTTATTACCGAAACATATGATTTATGTATTTAATTTAAATGTAATTTTTGATGTAAGCTTATTATGACCTACAAGTAAAATACCGTTTTCGGTTCACCAATTTTAACCAAAATATAGTAAATACATTCACATCAATATAAAAGTCCTCTTTACCAAATGTGAGATGTTTTACATTATATTTTAATATAATTTTTGATGAAAGTCTAATATGACCTTCAAGTAAAGTACCGCTTCCGGTTTTCCAATTTAGACCAAAATCTAGCATGTTATTTAAATCAATATATAAGTTATAAATACCAAATTTGAGAAGTTTTGCAAAGTATTTTAATATAATTTTTGATGGAAATCAATTATGACCTTCAAGTAAAGTACCACTTCCGATGATTAAGCAGTGACCAAAAAACGGAGGTTCACAACTAGATTTTACATCAATTCTAAATACATAATTTCAACTTTCTACGGCTAATCGTTTTTGAGTTATGCGAAATACGAACGAACGTCTGGCGTATGGCGTCTGTACGTACGTACGTACAGACGAAACAACGAAACTAGTCAAAATGGATTCAGGAATGGTCAAAATGGATATTTCCGTTGAAATCTGAAAACCGAAAATTTTCGCGATTACAATACTTCCTTTACTTCGTACAAGGAAATAAAAAATGAAAGATACTAAAACTCATCTATTAGTCTGGATAAATTCTTGGTAACTCATAAAGAAGATGATAGAGACCTTAACAAAAATGAAGCCTTAAGAACTAGCTCATAGCCAAAGGAGGCTATTCCTTCTAACTTTCAAGGAAATGACCAAGGCACTCTCAAGGTATTTAGATTAAACGTTAGAACATTGTTAACTGAAGACAGGATGGAGGACCTTACTCACGCTCTCGAGGATATTAATTGGGATATTATTGGTCTGGCGGAAGTAAGAAGAAAATCTTGTTTAGTTTTGGAATAGAAATCAGGAAGTGTTTTCATGCACACAGCATCTCAAAATAGAATTCGATAATGTAACTTTCAGTTTTAAGCGAAAAAAATAATTGGATTATTGTGTTGGGGGACTTTAATAGCAGAACTGGAGTTAAATTAGACGGTGAAGAAAGAATTATGGGAGATTGGGATATGGTAAAAAGAATAAAAGAGGAAACTAGTTAATCCATTTTTGTTTTAGACAACGTATACAAATCGGAAATTCCTTAAAAAAAAGAGCTAAAGCAAAATGGACTTGGCGTTCACCAAAAGGTCACAGGTTTGAGATGGATTATTTTCTAACTAATCAAATTAGTTTAGTTAAAAATGTAGAGGTCATACAAAGCCTAAATTTCAACACAGACCACAGGATGTTAAGAGCAAAGTTATATGTTGAAGAGTACAAAACAAGAAGACCATTTACGGCAAAAAAGAAACACTTTCCTCTTCACGATCCAACCCAAATAGAAAACTTTCGAACTGAACTCACAAGAAATCTGTAGCAAATGTATGAAAGTAGAGATGGAAAAGTACCTGGTTCGGTTCAGGAAAAGTATTATATCATTGCCAAATCCATTGAGGACACAAGGGTACAGAGCTTCGGGTTTAGTGGGAGTAAACCAAGCAAACTATCAGAAAGTACGAAAGAACTTTTAAGAGTTCGTAAAAAGATAAAAGAAAGAGAGGGCATTACTGAAAAGGAAATAACAGAACTCACGGTTCTTAATAATGAAATTAGGAAAAAAATAAAAGAATATCTTGTAAATTACAAAAATGAAAATACTTCTAAACAACAACACCACTAGAAAAATTTGAAAAGAATTGTCCCAAGGTATGCAATGGATGGTTGCTCTTGAGAACAGGAGGCAAGAAGTTATGACGGATAGGAAAAATATAAGAAGAATAGCAATAGAATACTTCAGAGAAGTTTATCAATGCAATCAGAAAAGATTGGAAAAAATAGAGAGCCAGACGAAGTCAAAACTCTAGAAGAAATTCCACCAATAATGGAACAGGAAGTTGCTATTATTATAAAAAATCTGAAGTCTGAAAAAAGTCCTGGGCCGGATGGCTTGAGGAACGAAATTTTTAAAAGCAGGAGGGGAAGTTCTCATTAGGGAAGTCACAGAATTATTTAACTTAATTGGTGAAAAGGAAGAAATTCCAGAACACTGGAAAATTGCAAAAATAATTCTACTTCACAAAAGAGGCAATAAACAGAACATGGAGAACTATCGACCTATATTTCCTTTTGTTCTACCATGGCAAAGCTTTTTATCAGTGTCATCAAATAACGTCTCACTAAAAGAATCATGGAATGTATAACGGAAGAACAGGTAGGATTTAGGAAAGGCTTTTCAACTGTGGATCACATTCACACAGTAAATCAAATGATTGAGAAAGTTATATGTCAAAAGTTATATGAGAAAGTTATAAAGTGTCCTACATACTGGCGTTCTTAAAGCTCTAAGAATCATAGGAATCGAAGAGAAATACGTGAGAATTATTGCAGAGCTATACAAAGAGCTATATGATATGTCAGCATATGTCATGACAGAAAAGTAGGGTCAAATCTTAAGCATCGAGAAGGTTGTTAGGTAGGGAGATCCGTTATCTCCCTTGTTGTTTATTCTGATGTTGGAGATGATGTTCTGGTCCCTTGGATTGGAAAAAATAGGCGTAAAAGTAAATGGTCAATGGTTAAGCAACTTACGTTTGGCAGATGACATCGTAATTTTTGCCAATGATACCCACCAAATACGAGAAATGATTAAACAGCTTCTAAAACTCTGCGAAGAAATTGGTCTATACCCAAATTATAACAAGACCAAAAGTTCAAGGGAAGAAATAAAAATGAACGAATTCACACTGGAATATGTGGAGGAATATGTCTACCTGGGTCAGTTAATTTCCTTTTCAGATAGAGCAACAAAAGAAGTTCAGAGGATAATAGCATTTGGTAGGAATATGTTCTG
Source organism: Rhaphigaster nebulosa (assembly GCA_948150685.1). Classification (NCBI taxonomy): domain Eukaryota; kingdom Metazoa; phylum Arthropoda; class Insecta; order Hemiptera; family Pentatomidae; genus Rhaphigaster; species Rhaphigaster nebulosa. The sequence goes on from OX411308.1 coordinate 166,145,599, forward strand.
GTATCTGAAGTACATAATGAAGGGAAACATAAGTATCGACAGAAAATGGCGATCGGTGAGAACGGCCAGCGGTGACCTATGGCTCCCAAGCATGGTCTTTGACAAAAGCCTAAGAGAAGAAGATCAAGGTGTGGCAGAATAGCATCGAGAGAAGTGTAATGAAAGTGAATAAAAGGGAAAAAAGCAGATGCGAAAAGTTAAAAAAAGAAATAGGGCTCAAAGACACACTTGCAGATAAGAAAAAGCAAATGGAAATGAGCTGGACATCTCCTGCGGTGCAATGACAACAGATGGTCAAAAATAGTCACGGAATAAACACCAAATGACCGAAAAACGATGAGAGGCAGACAATTGAAGAGATGGAGAGATCCATTTAGGCTTTTGCCAGGACCCCTCTGGTGGAGAGCTACTAAGGATAGAGATGTGTGGAAGAAAAAATGGTTGGACCTTACAAATCCCGCTTCCCAATAGGGCTAGTAACCCAGGGAAGTGTTAAAGACTATACTCCCAAAGGAAGATCTATGCAAGGAAAAATGAAAAAAAAAATGTGTGTATAAATATTTATATATAATGTAAAGAATTGTTTCTGTTTTTTTATGTTGTTTGTAAATTTATATTTTAAATTAATTTTATTTATGCATAAATAAAGGCTATTTTCATTTCTTTTCATTTCACATTCAGAACCTCATGTTACATCTTCTCCCGACAGGCAGTGTATTTGTAAATAAAGATAATTATAGTAAATAAAAATTAAATGGTAGTTGTTAACTCAACTTTAGCAGGAGTAATGTCATAACTATCTCTTGGGAATAGCAAGCAGAATTTTACACATTAAGTACTGATAAGTAAAGTAAAAAGAACAATTTAAACAACTTTTGTAGGAGTGCCTAATAAAAAAATAAATTAGAGCAGAGATATATGATGTTTTTTTATTTTCGCGTATGTATTTTATATGTACAAAAATTAAGTAACTACAAAAAAAATATATACAATAAACTATTAACAAACAATAAACATTATTTCTAGAACTACATAAGAAATACATAAAAAAATAGTTATTTTTATATTACCAAGTATAATCGTATGTACAAGTACAAATATATACAAAAATGTACCTACTAGACTAAAATTATATACAATAAAGTATTTAGAATAATATACTTTCTCAAACAACAAAATTGATTCATTTTTTTTCAATACCTTTATATAATATAATATCGATTGAAGTTAAAAATACTAACATAATTTATTTTTATTAGTTATTAAATTTCTAAATTCATTTCCAGCTATGTTGAAGGCTATGGCACATATATCGTTCAAAGCTTGATTTCTTTTTGAGATTGGAATACAAGCGATGTAGGCGACCATGGCATCACCGTAACTCTTGGGCACGTAATCCCTTTTGTTGTCTGGGTCCTCGTAGAAACCAGGATTCTGGAATAGCACATAGTATCATAATTAGCTTGTTGATGGTTATACATTTGTTTTATTAAATAGATATCCATGTCAGTTAAACTTTCACACATCCATTAATGTATATATAATATTTTATAACTATATATTCTATGTGTAGCAATTCTCGGCAAAATGAGTGAATAGAAAAAAAATTCACTATTTAAAAAAATATTCAGGAATGGCTGGCTGGAAATCCGCAATCCTGAAATAATGCAATACCATCTATTGAGGAGCCTTTACAAATTTGCCAAGCCTAGGCAAGCCAAACGGCAAACATGTAAAGGGGGTTTACGGAGGCTGAGAAAACTAACCACACGCTACTATTTCAACTTTTTTTCGGCTGTTAATTTTGGTTTAAAATAGTTTTATTTTTTAAAGAAACATTTAATAATATAGAATAAAAAAAAAAAAATAATTTAAATACTAGCGCTGGGATGGCGCTTTCCGCAAGAATCGGATCGGACTCAAACACTGATTTGCCTAGTCTTGGCAATTGTGTAAAGACATTTTGAGGCTCTAAATAAGAATGAAAGCGATATGAAGTTAGCTAATTTGAAAAATTATCGCTTAGATAGTTCTTAAAAATTTAGTGTAATTATCAAGCAATTTATAATTAAAATATAATTTCAGTAATTACGTCTTAAATATCGCTTATTACTTTATTGTTCTAAAATTATTTGATCAATGACCGAAAATATTCAGTATCTAAAATGAATAAACTTTTATATATCGGCTACACTACGAGCCGAAATCGAACATGACTTATTACAAAATATGCAAAAAAAAAAAAAAAATTAATAAATTATATTCTCCTAATTTTAAAATATTGTCTTTATATTAGTTCTATAAAAATAAAGATTTAATTATATTCAAATATCATGTATTAGCTCCATTTCTTACAAATAAAAAAAAAAATCCAAAAACTATGTGTGTATATACCTAAAAATATACCGAAAAATGAAGTATTAAATTAATATCAAATGCACAGCTTAAAACTTAGGACTTGATTATTTACATGCTTAAGTAATAAATAATAAATCTTTTTTTTCTAATTTTCATGATCAAATATATTGAAGAATATGTTTAATTTGAAAAAGAATAACTGGACTAGTAAAAAAAAGGTTTAATTATTATCATTGAAATGCTTAACTAATTAGTGGAAAGATTTAAATTTCAATGTGTAATATGGCCTCATTATTTACATACCAAAGTCTCTAACTATAAATTTCATTTTTTAATGTAATTAATTTAACCGTGGAAAAGTTTTAAAAAGAAAAATATTTGCAATGCTGATAAAATAGTTGATTGGATTTTAAAAAAAGGTTAATTTGTCAGGCAGAATGTTTAGTTGGCCAGTGAAACTGTTAAATAACAAGAAAATGCTAATGGTTCTAGGTACTTACCATTTTGTAATGTTCAATTCGCATGAGCTGCAGACTCAGGTTACTGTGTGTGCCGATTCCAAACCTGTACTCGTTCTGCACCCGCTGCATCTCTTTGATGATCGGAGCTCTTTTAGAAATAGGGAGGGACTCTAGCGCATTGCCGATGAACCTCCCACATTGAAGAATCTTATTCTGAATATCGACGAAGCCTTGGAGATCTGGATCAACAACAAAATCTTAATCAATAAATAATATTTATAAACCAAAATATGATATAGGTGATAGGTAGGTGCTGAAGATAAAAATTAAGAAATTGGAAATGCCTAAAATAGGAATTTTAGATTAACATTTACTTACTAGGCGAAATTTTAGAGATGTAGTAGCTGTCCATGATGTCAACTGAATAGTGATCGGATGAGCTTGACTATAAGAGTATTTATTCATTCACCGTAAGGGGCGTGGCTTAATGTTATGGTGGGGAGGCCGTTAAAAAATAATTCAATACTTGCTTGGGGTTTCGCTACCTCTTCTTCCCCTTTCTACCTGAGTGGGAATTACCATAACTATAGAGGAGCTCATTCGGATATTAAAAACTGACAATAATCCTCAATAAGTAAGATATAGTAAGTAGTTAATATAGTATAGTAAATATATAGTAAGTAGTATCGATAAGATAGTAAATAGTCAGATATATCTAACGTTTACATTTTCAAAATAGTTCCTATGATATGTATTAATAAATATAAATATCGGTGAAAACTGATTCCTTTTAAATATTTTGAACCTTATCAACTTACCCAAACGATTAGGACATATATTGTGAAAATTTCTTTCAAATTGAACTTTGTATGTTTTTATCTTCTATATTCCTCTAACTTTTTTTAATTAATTTTTTTACTTCAGTATACTATATTGAAACCGATCTGGACCTGTGCATTGCAAATTTCTGGGAAATCAAAAGAAAAAAAAACTCAGGTCAACAAAGATAAAACGTTTAAATGACATTGAGGAAATTTTCCGATTATTTTATTAATTATAATAAATTATGGATGCAGTTAACATCCCTGTCAATACCAATAGCTAAAAAGAAGTTGGATGAATGATCTCCTTTCTTACCTAACTACTACAGGAGGAGATACCAATAGGTACTTGTCACCATCTGTACCTCTCAAGATTTCTTATTCTTAAAATTCGCAAGTTTTGGGAAACAATGACAAAAGTATATTTTTTTCGTTACATAGGTTAAAATAAATCCAAAACCAAACCATTAAATGATAATTTATTATAAAAAATATTAAATATAAAATTTACTCGATTTATGATGGTTTCCTGTAAAATTTGGATTCCATTTTTTGCAAGACATTTTGAAAAAACTTACATGCGCGTTCTCAGAAATTCAAGACTTTACATTTTAATTTAAGACAACATTTATGCATTTTATATGAATTCGGTTTAGTACTATTTTGAATAAATAAATAATGACTAAATCTGTAATTTATGAAGTGATACAACTAGCACTTTGTAGAGGATTGCCTACGCTGAATTTAATCTGCTTGGATTTTACAAGATTTATCACTTTTATTTAATCTCATATCAAAACTGTTACGGCAGCTTTAAGGAAACGAGAAATCCTCAGAAACAGAGGCGGATCTGCAATGGTATTGGTATGGGAAGAGAAATAATTTGAAAAATTTGAGTTAACGTTTTTATGTCAATTAAGCGTTTAGAATTAACTATCAAAACTCATGTATTCACTTTTTAATTTTGCATTTCAGTTCCAATTTTCATGATTTTTTTTGTTCAAAAGGAAGTTTTTATAATTCAAATTTTATTTTTTTTATTGTTTAGGGCCCCGCATACAGGCCGCTAGGCTCTACCATGTAATCTGCGTTCTTCAGTATTTTACAATTATATTAAATTCTAATTCTGTAGTATGAAATGTTTAATAGTCCAGGGTTTATATAGTAAGAAATAAACATAATAATTATTATAAAACTCTAAAAAATATATTTATACATCATAAAACAGTAATGTTCTCTCTTTGCCGAATGGGATACTTCAATTGTTTAAGTATCATATTTCAAGAAGATTAATTTACACCTTTCAAACTTTCGTTTATTCCGACAAGTTATTGAAATCTACGTTTCGGACGTAGATCTATTTTCAAGTCCAATATTATAATTTGAATTTTTGAATCATTTTGCTCATTTTATTTCTTTCCAATCTAGGATTATCGTCATGTTTAAAAATATATGGTTTGCTTCATTATCATTAACCATTGGTTTATTTCACTATAGTTTCCTGAAACTTAGTACAATCTTCATATCTCCCTAAATTAAGTCATTCAATAACTATAATAAGAGTCCAATTTAATGTAGAGAAATGTGAAAATCAAACTAATTTTCAGTGAACTTAATTTACAGTTAAGTTAATTTTAATTTAATTTACGGTTGACATAATGACATGAAATGACATAATCTAAGAAAACTAGAGGGCTTAAAAAATAAAGAAAACAACAGATTTTTGCCTCAAATTATAAAATTCGCACTTACATCTCTGAGGTTGATCTTCAATATAAAATACTTTATATCATTATTAATATACTGAATTAAGAGCCATGCATAAAAAATGTGATTATTGACATAATATAACTTTATTGACATAAAATAAATAAATAATTAATTTAAATTTATAAATAATGATTGTTTTAATATATAACCACGTTGTTATAAACAATACTAGTAAGTTTTTATTAATTAGTTAGTAAGTTAGGGTTCCTTATTTAATGATAATTAAAACTGCCTATGTTTTAATGAATTTTTTTTCATAAAAAAAGTATAGTTTATGTCACTGTAGTACATTTAAAAAGTCTATTGCTCATTTCGCACACTCTATCCTAAAATTATACTTAAATATTTTAACATTGTGTCGCTCGCGACAATGTCGAATATATTTTCTTCCTCATTTAAATTGTACATGTATCAAGAATATATTATTTCCCTTAGCAAAGGTTTGAAATTTAAATGAAATAGTTCACACCTTGTTTCGAATATTGCTTGTATTAAATATTTATCATTTATTAATTTATATCATTACTCTTGGGATTATTTTTTTATGCATGATATAATAATGTCTGGAAGAGAAACAGGCATTTTCGATTGATTTTGAAAATTCTCTTTGACTTTATTAGTCACAGATGGACAAAATTTATATTAATAACGAATAATTAATAATGAATTCAAATGTATTTTTATTTTAATCTTGATTCAATAATTTGTTTTTTTTTCATTTTCCCTTTGTAGGCATTAAATTATACTATATTTATTTCATAAAAAATGTTCCATAGCAGCAAAAGCCAACACCATTGGCTGGCACATTTAGAAATAAATTTGGTTATCTCATTTGATACAAATAACGAATAATGAATAATTACAAAAAATAGGCAAGAAACTTGGTTGTAGGAAAAATTATTCCTGTTAAAAAATTATTAGATAAATTATTCAAATCAAAATTTATTCAATAATGCCCAATACTATTTTTAATATTGCACATTTATCCTTTAATTTCTCTAATAAAACTAAATCTCTACCCAAATAGTAATGATCAATACATAGCCTTGTACGATTGCTAAATTCTAACGGAAATTCAATAGGATGGCCCACTGGTTGTCTTAATTAAATTAAATTAACACAAATGTTAAGAAACTTTTTTTATTAAATTTGTTCCGCTATGTAGATGAACTGGACAGTTTACTATTGATTCTTCTAACTTTTTTTTTTTTTTATCTTTCTATAATATATTTGCACCTATCAAACAAAAGAAATGACAACAAGTAAATGTATGAATAGAATAGATATAAGTGCCATAATAGGAATGAGGAAGGATAGTACCCAGCAGCACTTCTTCTCGGCCTTGAATCAATCCTTTAATTCAGGAAAGGAGATCTCTCATCCACCTCCTTTTTAGGCTTCACGTAATGGTTATGTCAGCCGAAGCCATATCGTCCATCAGTTGGTTGTGATATCCGTGAAGATTATTATAGAGACGGGAATAAAGAATACGTAAGTGCTGGTCGATAGTTGGTTGCTTAAGTCGGTATGTAGAGTTTTGTTGTTTACGTAACAAAGAGCTTCTGTTAGCAGTCTTAAAATTTTGGATTGAAAAAATTGCAGTTTTTCGTGTGGACTCTAAAATTTTTAAATCTTGTATTAGTTAAAAAAATGTTTACCGCAGTACCTATTCTGAGCCATGATTATTTTTCAAGAACAGGTTTAATCATTCACAACATGGACAATTATTGCAGTAAAGAGTCTTCAGTTGGTAAGTTAATATTTTGCTCCTTTTTTTTTAGTGCTAGTAATATTAAACGTTAAACGTTTCGAAGCGTGGTTCTTATCAGTATATAATAGCCTAGACTTCATTAGGTTTACCTTACATAAAATACAAGACAGATTTTTCTTAAAATTTATAATTCAAATTTTTTCTTGATAACATATTAAAAAATACTTATTCTCGACAATTTATAATATTTTTCATTCTTTTTTCAGAGTCTCAATTTAACCTATTGAAACAGCAGAAGATTCTCCAAATGAGTAACTTTATCGCCACTGCTTTGGAGTTCCTCCCAATCTCCAGACGAGCTCTGGTTTTCAGAGATATTCAGAGGATACAGGACTGGTACAGGAGTGGTTCGGAAACGTATCTCGGCAAACACACCATACTTAGCATACAGCTGATGCGAATCGAACATTACAAAATGGTAAATATTGTTATATATTTTCAATCAAGATTAATGTTCTATTATTGAAACAGATATTATTGTTCTAATAATTATTGATTTTTCTTTATTATTAGAACCCGGAATACTATGACGACCCAGACAACAGAAGGTACTACGTGCCCCGCAGTTACGGTGAAGCAATGATGACGTACGTGGCCTCCATTCCTGTCATCAACAGGGATCATGTTCTCAGCGCCATCTGCAGGATTATCTCCCACGTCACTACTGAATTTATAACATAAATTATAAATTTATGTTAATAAGATGATTTAGTTGTCAAATATTCTCCTAGTCCATAGAATAGTTAAATTTATATAATTATAGGTTGTTTAAATATCAATCATGTATATATTTTAAAAAAACACTGTTTAAGTATAAGTGTGTAAATATGTTATTTTTAGAATTTTTAGTTATGTTAATGAATCAAACAAAAAATAAACTAATATTATTTCTTCTATTCTCCCTTTTCTCTCTAGAAGTAGGTACTAATATTTCGTTTAATAGTCATAAAATATGTCCTAAACTTAGACATTTGATGAAAAATAACACGTACAAATATTATAACATTACATCGAAATATAGACCTGAAATAACTTTAAGATTAGTTTTTAACAACATTCTTGTCAGACCTATATTTGTATAAATAATAGCAGTTCCTTAAAGATCAGTAACAATAAAAGCACCACTTCTTTATTTTAAATCAAATTTAAAGGAAGTACATGTCGACTATCAGAATCTCCTAATTCCAAATTTTCTACATTAGGTGTTTTATGATTTAGTGTTATTTTTTATTAAACTTCAGTATTCCAGAGAACACTTATGGCGATGAATCAATCTAAATCACAAAACTCCTGTAATAGAAAATTCCGATTAGTAAGTCAATAAATAAATATATTCATTATTTATATAAATAAATAATTTATTCATTAAATATATACATAAGTATGTGAAAACAATCAGTAAGTACAGAATACAATCACCAACAGCTGAAAAATACTTCAAACTGTTACATTGTAGTTTATTATTTCCAAAATATTTTTTTGTGCAAATACTTGAATTAATTTTTTTTTTTTTGGCTGATTACTTCGAAAAATAAAGACCGGAATACTAATATTCATTTCATGTACATAAAATGAGCAACACAGACACGAGCTCCAATAATTAGAATTCATATTGAAATCAATACGTTTTAGACTGATCACAGACTTACCTTCTCTATCCATCAAACTAAACATTGAATGACGAATCACAACACTGATTTACAATAATCATTTGATCAATAGAAATTTTCTTGACAAATTACATGGACACGGTAATAAAAATGTTGGGGCTTTGAAAACAATCGAGATTTCTGACATCATTCGGCTCAGGTCGAAAATAAGATGGATTAGAGATCTTGTAATCACATTGGTAGTATCATATCAGGAAATCGTACCGCAATGAATCTTCAACCCACGATAAAAGGCAATAGATGTATATCTAAGGTTAGTAAGCAGTTAGTAGATCAATTAGAAATATAATTAATATGTTTCGTCACTTTTGGTTCGTTTTAATCGATTGATGACCCCATTACGAAGGAAGAGGAGAGGGTGGATTGGAGGTGTATTAACTTCAACAATACCCATGATCGGCAAATGAGGATCATTTGTTTCAATTTTCATTTCTTCCAGACTTTTTAACGTATGAAATATATGAAAATTAAAGCTTTATCTTTGTTTTTGCGAATATTTCTTGTGCATTTATTATTGCATTGCATTTATTGCTGAGGATCTACAGTTCCGCAATACGAAAATTTATTAATCTTGGAAGTAATTCCAAATTTATAACTATTGTATTGAAATTATAGATATAATTGAAATTAAAATAATTTTTACATTGTTATTCATTTATTTTTTAATTATTTTTTTTCATTAGTCACTTGCATTTTAGTGTCATGCACTTTAGTGTCACAATGCACTTTAGTGTCATTATTTCCATTATGCACTATAGTGTCAACAATTTCCTTTTATACTTAATACTTTTTTATCTTACTTGTAATTTCTATTTTTATCATTTTTTACTGTTACTGGTACTGCCTCTGTCGTTTCTCAATGTTGTTATTTTGTTTTTTCTTTTTGCCCTGATGATAGCCTAAAACTTAGGCCGAAACGTTGGCACTATATAAATAAGTATTACTTGTTAAAGTGTTACAATTTGACCGCGCCACCCGACCAACTTCTTCCTTGTGGAATCATTTAAGACACTTATGTACTCCACAAGAATCCGCGATAGCACCATTTTCAAAATTATTCCTAACGTTTGTAGGAACATTTACGAAAATTTTAAGAACTCTAGCAATGTGAATGTAAGTTTTCATTTACACCAATGTAAAAGTTTCACATCATATTTCTCAAATTAAATCAATGAACAGTGCATTAATGTGTGATTTCCGTCATTGAACGCATCCCTCCTTCAACTTCTCCTCAAATACATCTACGGTTAACAGCATCCTCATCAGTATTTCAAAAATGTTATGTGGTGTTTGTTTTAGAATATTGCTTTAATTTTAGAAATATGTTCTGAAGACGGGGGCACATCTGCGAATTGTTAGGATTATTGCAAAATGGATGTAAAAAAGATTTAAATGGTAGATTTTTTTTGCTAATTTAATTTAATAATTTATATTTTTGTTACTGCAAACAGAAGAAGAAAGGAAAACAACTACTAATAAGTTTGAGCAAATCTGGAATCTATGTGTATAAGTTCAATTTTTTTTTTTTTTTTTTAATTTTTATTGTTTTATTGTTCTAGTGGACGGGAAAAAGTCGCGCGAAAGGACGGTTTGGATCTCTGGGACCCAATTATTCAATTATTTTTTTTTGCCCAAGAAATATTTATTTTGTCTTGAGAATCACTTTAAGGCTCCCTAAGCTTCTTATTCAAAATTTGAAGATGTTGCTGTGTGTTATACATAATTATACAATATTTATTAATTAACAGTATTACTTCATATAATATTGTGTTATTGCATATAAATACAATTTGATATTATATTTTATTATCACAAAGACCATTTCGAGGACCTCGCATTTGCCACCTCGCTACTTGCTAGTTATAGTCTATCAGCTACTGGATTCAATTGCTACTCACTTCTGCAGTAAAGTCCTGCATGGGATTGTATTTTTCTTTTTTTTTTTTTTCGTTATATTTCGAATATCATAATCCGGAAATCGAATTCGGTAGCTTTATTATGAATTTAGCCAAAATAAACTCTAAAAAAAAGCATCTCTATACCTTTTTTTCGTGTTTCAGAAATACGCATTTTATCGAAATAAGTTTCAAACCAATATTGCCATTCTCAAAATTACCACCAAGGAAGGTATAGTTACATTTTAAGCTAAAACTAACGATAACAAAATTACAGAGCGTCAAACCTGTCGGGAACCTGAAATTTTCGGTAATTCGAGAAAAAAACAGCTGCATGTGGGTTTTATTTTTTCTAGAATTTATTCATTTTATCAAAAAAAGTTGCAAACAAAAGTTGTTCAACTGAAGATTACCGATAAAAAAAGGGCCGGTTACATTTTAAGCTAAAGCTCACGGTAACGGACCTACGTAGCGTCAAACCTGTGAAGTTTTCGCTATTTTAAGAGAAAACCTGATGTAAGTGGCCTTTCTTTTTTTTATAAATCAGATTAAGATCCCCCACAAAAAAGGTCTGGTTGCATTTTAAGGTAAAACCAAGTTGAACAACTATTGGTTGAAACTTTTTTGATTAAATAAATATTTCCTGAAAAAAGGATACCCACTTACATAAGGTTTTTTTTTTTAAATACCGAAAATTATATAGGTTTTATACCCCGCCGTTATCATTAGTTTTAGTTTAAAATGTAACTGGATCTTTTTGTAGGTAAGCTTAAGCTTCATCTGATTTCCATTTTTGGATTATGATATTCATAAGCTAAGAAAATAAAACAGTGTAATGTTCGCGATAAGCATGTTTTTCTTGAAATATAGAAAATTTCACCGTTTAACTCTCTGTTGGGTCGTTTCCGTTAGTATCAGCTCAAAATGTAACTGGATCTTTTTTACAGATCATCTTATGTTGAACAATTCCAGATAATTTGAATTTAACGCTGACTGGCTTACTTCGCTTCAGAGGCCAGATATAACCCTCCAACAACAACCAAAATTATAAATTGAGAAACTGAATCAATAACTAAACTAAAATGTGTGGTAAATTATTGAATTTGCTTTTTCTCGCGCGGACATGTTAGATGTCGCTGCACATTAGGTTTGGGACATCGAAAGTAAAATATCGATACTGCTATGTTTTATCTACTTTAAGTTGAGCTTGATATCTACTTAGCTGCTAATACATTAGTCTATATATATATATATATATATATATATATATATATATATATATATATATATATATATATATAAGGGATGCCATTGGGCAATCATTGAGGATGATTATCCCAAAATTAAGTAAGCTTATGAATACTTTTGAATTTCTTACCTTGTCCTCTAAATTGGATACCTTTCCAAGAGCCTGGTTTGTGGTTACCATTATTTAATAATTAACCAAGATAATGTTCCTACTTTTTTTTAATTTTAATACTAATGTTAATCAAAGTTACTGCTATCTTAATGAAATATATTCAAATTTAAAATGGACATGATTACGAAAGAACAACCTCCTTGCTAACATTTATCTTTATTCCTCAAAATTAAAACAACAAACTATTACAATAAAAAGTTAACCATGGAATGATTCAGCCTAGACTTAGCCATTAATTGTTTTAACATAAATCTCTTATCTGTACTAATTGGTGTTGATGGTTCCTCAGGCGAAGACTTGAAAGCGATGGTTGAAGGCTTGCATCAGTAGAGGTCACAGTTCAGAGAGCTAGTCTTGCATCAGCCGGTCTCAGTCTCGAAGACCTTTCTCTCTTGTTCTGCCTAAGAGAGGGTCGAAAACGTTGTTCATTGGCCGACTAGTTTTATAGAGGGAGGAAATTCTGGAATTTCATCGGATGGCTCCACCCCATGTCCTGACAGCCGGTATCTGCGAACCATTATCCAACTAGTATAATTTAATCATACCTTTTCCAGGCGGTCTCCACTTTTTCCTCGAAGCCAGCCAAGCCTAAGTCTGTTTAAATTATATAACGATAATATTGTCCAATATCAATACATATTATTACGCTATAGTCGCTAGAATATAACGCTTTCCTTCAAACTCTGATCATAGAGTAACTATATAAAGACAATCTTGTAAAAAATAAAAAATTATTCTTACACTAGTAAAATGACCAAAAGGTATTAATTTCGTTTCGGTAGGTAATTGAAAACAACATTATTTATGTTAAATATATTATTATGTACTATGAATCATTTATTAAAGTATTTTGTATTGTTATTTATTTTCAAATTCAATTTTTTGTTTAAGAAACTAGATTTTTTTTTTTGAAATATGTTTAAATTCATAAACTTTCAACTCCTTCCACTTTTTTTAAATGAAAATCTGCTAGAATTTTGTATATGATTCATGATTAAATGATAAAAAAAGAAGATTAAATTTCTTTTTAAAACAAAAAAGTATTGACTAAGAAAATACTTGATGTTTCATCAGTGAGTTGAAGAACAGCGATAAACCTAAATAGGCAAACCTCTAGCGCTTCTCCTATACCACTTTTTCATATTTGGCGAGTTTCGTCTCCCTGCTCGGAGTGGATTCTCGGTCCTAAACCGCCAATCTGAAGGACAAGAACAGAGGGATGTATCCAAATTGAGTCCCAATGATTTTAATGAGATGGCGAAGAGTACCAATTGAGTCCCACCAAAGATCCAACACTACCCAAACTGAGTCCCGGACCTTTTTCCAGGTATTGGATCCGGCTTATCAGCGGTGCCTAGAAACAGTGAGGAGCTTGGTCGTTTGCCAAACATTTCCTGCGTTCAAGCATAAGTCACTAAGTCCAGTTAGTGAATTTTGTGTATATTTTTATATGGGTTTTTTAAAGTGTTAAATCAAATCTGAAGCGTTTTGAATAAAAAATTCTGTTAATATACTTCATTCCTTAGAAGAATACTCTTATCATTACTTATAATTCAACGGACACTTCGAACCAATCTAAAATTCAATTATTTCGTTTTAAAATATTTTATGAATCTAAAATTAACTATTTCTGGATCCAAAATAAAGTTTTACATTATATATAACACTTTACATTAAAGACACTTTGAATAAGGTCTTAAGTATTCAAATTAAATTAAATATTTTATGGCACTATGATATGCAAATCTGGGTTCTAAGCCATGTACATATTATAATATAAAAACATTATGTATAGTATGATCAAGAAATAGTAGATTTCAATTTTAAAAATTATCCAACTAAAGAAATATATGTTCACTCTAGATTAATAAATACTGTTCTGATTAAATATGATTCAATAGACCTATCAGAACTCTGTATAATTTAATTATATCAATTCAAAAAATTAATCCCTTCTATTTAATATTACTTTTATTTTTTTTACTACGATTATGGTCAAAACGGTGGTTTAAAAGAACAATATTTACTATTTCTTGATCACAAATAATGTTTTTTATTGCAACATGTACATGGTCAAGAAGTCAGTCTTGCATGGGATGTCATAGTATATTGAATTTAATTTGAATATTTAAAATCTTGTTCAAAGTTTAAGTAAAACATTATTTGTGATCCAGAAATAGTAGATTTTAGAGTAATAAAATTATTTAAAACGAAATATTGAATTTTAAACCTATCTGAAGAATCCATTGAATTATATATACTGAGAACAGTATTATTCTACTGATTGAAGTATATTAACAATTTTTTTTAATTTGAAACGCGTCAGATTAGGTATTATAGACATAATTGGATTATGGTGTTATCCAAAATTAATAGTAAAAATGTTGGCGTGAAAATTCCAAAGGTTTGACGCTCTGTTGAATCGTTACCGTTAGCTTTAGCATAAAATGTAAGTTGACCTTTTTTGTAGGTGATTTTGAGCTGAAGAATTTTTGTTTGAATCTTTTTTTGATAAAATGCATATTTCTAGAAAAAGTACACTCACTTCTAGGTTTCTTTCTTGAAATACCGAACATTTCATAGGTTTGACCCTCCGTTGCCGTTGGTGTAGCTTTGAATGTACTAAACTTTTTATGTAGGTAACTTAAGAAAAAAACTATTGTTTGTAATTTTTGTTCGATAAAATGCATATTTCCTGAAAAAAGAAATAAAAATAAAAAAATAATAATTTTATTACAGTTTATTTTGGCTGCTTTAGTAAAGTTTTAATAAAGCTACCAATATTGATTTTCGGATGACACGTATTTACAGTTAGAGTGAAGCAAACAATAATAATTGATAATTTAGAATAAAATAAGTAGGCTTCAATGATGTGGTGGAACATCTGACTAAGTTTGCTATGTAGCCTTACTTACATATATTACTATTATTGACAAAACTAAAACAAATGGAATATTGAGTGGGAGCGTATTATTTTGGGCACAGCTAACGGTGGCCCTGTCTATGTTACTTTAAATTCTCATTATTTCTTATAATTAATTCAGCATATGATGTTAGTTAAGCATAATTATTGTTAGTCATAATTTATATTTATTTCCCCTCATAAGCTTAATCTTTCGGCTATAAATTTCAAATTGCATGCATCTTATTAACTGCAGCAACCTCCATAACATCCGACTGATTTCAATTGTTAAAAACAATACTGTATTCTACTTATGTAATTTTTATTTGTAATTATTTGTTAAATAATGTCTATCTTATGCTTCTGCCTTGCTATGCAACCCTTAATTGTTGCTTGATGACTGATGTCAGAGGAAAACATCTGGTGGACGTTCAAGCGAAATTGTAAAATCTGTATATTTCAATTCTTCACTTATCAAATCATTTTCACCAGACAACAAAACTGAATCATACAAAGGTTTATCTGACTGTAATTTCATTCAAAATATACTCAGGCCTTGTATGTCGTTTTTCCACCAGCCAGAAATCATTTATCACACAAAATTCAAATTGACTTATGCTTGAGCGCTCGCGATATATGGGAAACAACCCAGCAAGTTTCACGGTTTCTCTGGGTAACGCTGATAAGCTGGACCCGATACCAAGTAAAGAACTGCTATTAAATTTAAATGACAAGAAAAATATAAAATTACATACTTTTAGCGAGCCAATTAAAAACTCGAAGTATCAATTATCTTTGACTTGGCTCACTCAAAAAATATTTCTAACGTTTTTATGCCTCATTTCACTACATTTTCTTTTAGTTAAAAGAAGTGGGTTCACTATAAACCCAAATTCAGCTGAAGAAAAACATCAATTATAAAGATCTCATTAATAAAATAAATGTTTATGTGAAAATAATATTTAACAGTTGGAGGAGCCTCAAAAGCGAAGTGATTCTGAGCGAATCACATTTTCGACATTTAGTCATCACGCGTATCGTCCCTCCAGCATTTTTAATAATTACGAAAATGAAAAATGCATTATTTCATATTTTATACTCGCACATTGTATATTTTTTATTTTATTTTGTAATTTTTTTATGATTTTTCCAACTGTATAAAAAACTAATATAAAATGAATAACAATCATATCATAATATCAATCATAATATAACACTTATAAGGATATAAACATTGTTTTCAGACATTAGAAAAACTACATATAATCGATGACAATCAGTCGTAAATACAGTAATAAGAAAGAAAACAGTAAAAATAATATGCTTACAAGGGTGAAAATCAACCCTTAATTAAAACAGGAAAGGATCAAGGAGTTGCTAACAGAGAGAGTTAAGAGATTATTCAATAGCTTGAATAATGTAACAAACAATTCTGAGAAACTTACAAGCAAATATATTTTTAACCTAAATATTTCTGCAGAGAAATATTTTTTAGCGTATAAGTAAAATATAAAATACCGTGAGCCCCATCTTCTAGCTATTCATTGGACATGATTATAATTGGACCAAAAAAAATTCCAGTTACATTGTTTGATAATTTCAACAGAAGCCTTACTCTACGGGAGTCGATAGGCTTAATATTTTATTAATAAAAGGATGGCATATTTTAAAGCTAAATAGATGCTTCTTGATTATCGAGGCTATTGATCTTTCGTGTTAGAAATAGACACAGGAGGAATGTTTTTTTAAAAACTCATCTTGGAATTTCATGGATATATGGGCCATTGGTCGGATTATCCCTCAAGATTGTAGCAGCCATAAAGCTGTCTCTCCCCGTCCCTCAGGCATAGGGTTGGAACATCAAAAGAAAAATATCGATATTCGATCACTCCATGAAGTGATAGATAAATTTAAGGATTTACAACTGGCAGATCCAACATATCACCAACCTGGACCAATTGATTTTTTATTAGGCGCTGATCTATTTGGAGATGTCCTATCCGGCGAAACCCAAAAGACTGTAAATGGACTACCTAATGCTTTTAATACGGTATTTGGTTGGATATTAGTTGGACCAATTTCGAACAATTTGTCGAACTCATGCTGTACGGCGATGCTTACTGTAGCCGAAACACGTTTCGAAGACGAAACACAGCCTGCGATCATGACTAGATTCTGGGAGATTGAGGAAGTCCCCACAGTTCCAAAATTAAATCCTGAAGATATTAGAGCTGAGAAACATTTTAAAACGACACATACAAGGGATGAGAATGGAAGATACATAGTTCGTCTGCCATTTAAAAGTGAACCTTTAAATTTACAAGCCTCACGGTTTATTGCCATTCATCGTTTCAGAAAGTTGGAGGAAAAGTTGACAAGAGACACAACTTTAAGGCTTGAATATGATAAGGTATTTCAGGAGTACCTTAGTAAGCAATACCTTTCATCTACAACTCTTCCAGGAAAATACTTTCTTCCACATCATGGGGTTTACAAGGATAGCTCATCCACACATTTACGCATAGTTTTTGACGCTTCAGCATCCACTCACTCTGGGTCATTGAATAATTACCTTCTTACAGGACCAAAGCTATATCACAATATCAAGGATATCTTGTTGAAAGTTCGTCTTCCTCAATATGTTGTCTCCGCTGACATAGGCCAGATGTTCCTCCAAATTTTAATCCATCCTGAAGATCGTTTGTACCATCACGTGTTCTTCCGATTCAACCATGTTGATGCAATGCAGGAGTACGAATTTAATCGCTTGCCCTTTGGGTTATCTTGCTCTCCTTTCTTGGCTTTACGGGTGATCCAACAGCATGTCTCCTATGCAGGACATAACTACCCGCGCGCTTCACGTTCCTTATTAGAAAATATGTATGTTGATGATCTGTTGGCCGGTGCAGAGACGCTTGATGAAGCCATGAACCTACCAACTGAACTGATTGGCCTGCTATCTGAAGGTGGTTTCACATTGAAGAAGTGGTTTAGTAATGAAAGTCAGCTTATCAAAGATGTCTCTCTTGAAGAGGACGATTCCACAGTATCACTTAGTAATATGGAAGATCGAGTTGTAAAAATCCTAGGTATGCAGTGGGAACCAAATTTAGATCGGCTATCATATCGGGTCGCACCGAAGGACATCGTTTATACAAAAAGAGGGATCATGTCTACTATAGCTCGTATGTATGACCCGTTGGGATACTTGGCACCTGTTATCTTCCGAGCGAAAGCTATTCTGCAACAACTGTGGAAACTTAAAATTGGATGGGACGATCCGATTCCATCAAACATCCAGGATCAATGGGGTGCATTCTTCATGAGTCTACCTAAATTAGCTCAAATAAGCATTCCAAGAAGAATTATTTTAAATGAGCACTTATGCAGCACCATAGTTGGATTCGCAGATGCTTCCTCACTTGGTTATGCAGCGATAATATATCTGCGTACCGAAACTGAAAGTGGCCATACTTCGACAAATCAATTTTTTGCCAAAACACGATTGGTCCCCTTGAAACCGGTCACAGTACCGAGACTGGAACTCTGCGACGCAGTATTATTAGTTGATACCTTGAAGGCCCTTCGAGAATTCTTGTCCCAATTTCGGGACGCGCCAGTATATTTATTTTCTGATTCAGCCACTGTTTTGGCCTGGCTCCATCTGTCATTTCACCAAATGAAAATATTCGTAGCTCATAGGGTGGCCAAAATTCTGGATCTGTCTGGCCTGTCTTCATGGCACCATATTCGCTCCCAATATAATGCAGCTGATATCGCCTCGCGCGGCAGCGATCCTGCGGACCTAATCAATGATACACATTGGTGGTTAGGACCTGATTGGCTGCGACTTCCCATTTCAAATTGGCCATTGGATGAAATAGACACTTCCAATATTTCACAATTACCAGACACGAAATCAGATGTAATCATTATGCTAACACAAAATAACGATGGCCGAGAAATCATGGAAGAAATAAACATTCTTCGTCGTTTACCAAACTAATTAGAGTTTTCAGCTATGTCCGTCGATTCTGTAGTAATGCAAGATGCAATTTGAATGAAAGAAAATCAGGCACATTAAAGCTGACCGAGCTTAGGGATACCACTACAGAGCTGATAAAAATTATTCAAAACTACCATTTTCCTAAGGCCATACCTACTGAAAAATCTGACAGGATAAACCTACAATCTTTGTCTCCTCTTGGAGATTCGCTGGGTGTCCTTAGGGTGGGCGGTAGACTGCGAAATGCACCGCTCTCTGATGATGCTAAATGTCCAAAATTGCTCCCTCGCAAATCTCACTTCGTCAATTTGCTTGTTGATTATTACCATACGACATACTTACATTCAGGTCCCCAGCTTTTGCAATATCTTCTAAGAAGAAGATATTGGATACTATCGGGTCGGCGTTTAATGCGGCAACGAGTGCATCAATGTTTGAGATGCCGTCAATTAGCTGCAAAGAATTTCAGCTACCGAATGACCAACTTACCACTATCCCGATTCCAGCAAGGACGCCCATTCCTCGTTGTAGGAGTTGATTTCGTCGGCCCATTTATGTTAAGAGAATCACTCAGGCGTAAAGCGACAGTCCACAAAGCTTATGTTGCTCTTTTTGTTTGTCTGAGCACAAAGGCAATACATGTGGAAATCATCTCTCAACTTACTACGGAGGCTTTCTTAGCAGGGCTAGATCGTTTCATTGCTCGACGAGGATTACCTAACAAAATCATGTCAGATCAAGGGACCAACTTCGCAGGAGCTGATCGGCGTTTAAGGGAATTGTATTCGTGGTGGAATCTTCAGCCTGTCCAACAGAAAGTTGAAGATCATCTCGCTACGCGTGGAATTCAATGGAGTTTTATCCCTCCTTCAGCGCCACATTTTGGTGGTATTTGGGAAGCGGAGGTAAAATCGCTGAAATTTCATCTCGTTCGAGTTGTGAAAGACCAAATTCTTACCTTTGAGGAAATGACAACAATAACAGCACGAATTGAAGCAATTCTCAATTCCAGACCTCTACATCCGATGTCTTCTTCCCCTGAGGATCTTGACGCATTAACTCCTGGCCATTTTCTCATCGGAGCTCCTTTGCTGGCATTGCCAGAACCAGATCTTAATGACATTCCATCCAATCGACTCACTCGATGGCAGCTCTTGAGACGTTGTATAGCTGATTTTTGGAATCGATGGCGGCATGACTACTTGAATTGTCTACAACAAAGAGTCAAGTGGAATTCGGATACGCCTAATATATCAACTGGCACCTTGGTATTATTGAAGGATCCGAATATGCAGTTATCAAGATGGCCCAAAGGTCGGGTGTGTTTCCTGGAGACGATGGGATAATTCGAGTTGCCAAAATCCGGACACCAACGGGAGAATACTTAAGACCGGTCTCGAAACCAGTTCCCTTGTTCCCACCTGCGGACCATCCTTAATTTTTAAAATTTACCAAGATAAATTTGGTGGGCGGTGTGTTTATGCCGTATACTTTATTTTTTTTATTTAGTCAATTAGAGTTACTTTTAGTTAAATAACAGTAATTATCTTTTTTATTTTTATTGAAACGAGAGAAAGTTTAGTTGTGCTATTGTTTTGTTTCCACGGTACATACAGTTTGAGATTTAAGAGATTACTGTGCCCCCCTTGCCCTACGGCTCAGTTTGCTTAGGAAGGCGGAAGAGTGAGGAGCCACAACCATTTTAGTCAGACATCGTTCGTCATTTTGGACATAGTAATTTCTACCGACGAACGACGTCTACCAGCTGCCAGCTGCACCTCTCGTCAATGGAAGTTGGAAATAATGCCTTCCTCTCCATACATCAGTTATACCACTATCGAGGTAACAAATACCTTTTTTTATTTCGTCGCCATTTTTGAGTTGGTTTTGCCAAACCTAATTCATCTGAAGAAATCTGTGAATTTAATAAACTACTAAGTGAAATAGATCATTAGTTTCTTTTATTGGCCAAAATTTCACTGAACAAATGAACGATTTAATGGAAAATTAACTTTGTTTATAGTGTTATAGATATTTATCTGTTTAATTTATTACTTATATATCAATATTTATAATATCAAAACAATTTATTTTTCAAAACTAGTTAGTTTCAAATTACCTTTTTTTCTCTTCTTTTTTGTATTAGTAATAGGATTTTCAAGGATAAATATTTTAATTTATGTGTAGCTGAAAGACACCTTTGTTTATATTAATGAGTTTTGTTTTTTTCTGTTCGGTAATTTCTCTCGTCTCAAAATTAAAATTAATTTATTTTACTGTTTCTCAACTATTTTTTTTCCAACATTATTCATTTATTTTTTTTTGTGCTCAAAGACCGGCGTTAGTAGAAACGGGGTCGAGACATATGTTTGTTTTATAACATCGCTCATCCGAACAACAAGAAAAATATAAAATTACATACTTTTAGCGAGCCAACGAATAAACTCGAAGTATCAATTATCTTTGACTTGGCTCACTCAAAAAATATTTCTAACGTTTTTATGCCTCATATCACTACATTTTCTTTTAGTTAAAAGAAATGGGTTCACTATAAACCCAAATTCAGCTGAACAAAAACATCAATTATAAAGATCTCATTAATAAAATAAATGTTTATGTGAAAATAATATTTAACAGTTGGAGGAGCATCAAAAGCGAAGTGATTCTGAGCGAATCACATTTTCGACATTTAGTCATCACGGGTAATGAGCAGCTCAAACCTCCAGCATTTATAATAATTACGAAAATCATATTTTATACTCACACATTATACATTTTTTATTTTATTTTGTAGTTTTTTTATGATTTTTCCAACCGTATAAAAAACTAATATAAAATGAATAACAATCATATCACTAAAGTGTAACACTTATAAGGATATAAACATTGTTTTCAGACATTAGAAAAACTACATATAATCGATGACAATCAGTCGTAAATACAGTAATAAGAAAGAAAACAGTAAAAATAATATGCTTACAAGGGTGAAAATCAACCCTTAATTAAAACAGGAAAGGATCAAGGAGTTGCTAACAGAGAGAGTTAAGAGATTATTCAATAGCTTGAATAATGTAACAAACAATTCCGACAAACTTACAAGCAAATATATTTTTAACCTAAATATTACTGCAGAGAAATATGTTTTAGCATGTAAGTAAAATATAAAAAACCGTGAGCCCCATCTTCTAGCTATTCATTGAACATGACTATAATTGGACCAAAAAAAATTCCAGTTACATTGCTTGATAATTTTAACAGAAGCCTTATTCTACGGGAGTCAATAGGCTTAATATTTTATTAATAAAAGGATGGCATATATTAAAGCTAAATAGATACTTCTAGATTATCGAAGCTATTGATCTTTCGTGTTAGAAATAGACACAGGAGGAATGTTTTTTAAAAACCCATCTTGGAATTTCATGGATATATGTGCCATTGGTCGGATTATCCCTCAAGTTTGTAGCAGCCATAAAGCTGTCTCCCCCCGTCCCTCAGGCATAGAGTTGGAACATCAAAAGAAAAATATCGATATTCGATATTTCGATATATCGTAAACCCAAATATCGATATCCACCGATAATTGGTAGAAAAATATCGATATATCAATATATCGAAAGGAAATGGATGAAAAAGCAAAGAAACCGTGCATTAAATGAGTATAACGTTAAAATGTGATGAAGGTTTTGAAATAATATAATTATTATTTATAGAATAATATTTTTATTATCCATGAATCACTATTACTGCAGAAGTGAGCCAATTGAATCCAGTAGCTGATAGACTATAACTAGCAAGTAGCGAGGTGGCAAATGCCATGGGCCTCGAAATGGTCTTTGTGACAATAAAATATAATATCAAATTGTATTTATATGCAGTAATACAATATTATATGAAGTAATAATGTTAATTAATAAATATTGTATAATTATGTATAACACACAGCAACATCTTCAAATTTTGAATAAGAAGCTTAGGGAGCCTTAAAGTGATTCTCAAGACATAATAAATATTTCTTGGGCAAAAAAAAAATAATTGAATAATTGGGTCCCAGAGATCCAAACCGTCCTTTCGCGCGACTTTTTCCCGTCCACTAGAAAAATAAAACAATAAAAATTAAAAAAAAAAAAAAAAAATTGAACTTTTGCTTTTGAAGATTTGCTCAAACTTATTAGCAGTTGTTTTCCTTTCTTCTTCTGTTTGCAGTAACAAAAATATAAATTATTAAATTAAATTAGCAAAAAAAATCTACCATTTAAATCTTTTTTACATCCATTTTGCAATAATCCTAACAATTCGCAGATGTGCCCCCGTCTTCAGAACATATTTCTAAAATTAAAGCAATATTCTAAAACAAACACCACATAACATTTTTGAAATACTGATGAGGATGCTGTTAACCGTAGATGTATTTGAGGAGAAGTTGAAGGAGGGATGCGTTCAATGACGGAAATCACACATTAATGCACTGTTCATTGATTTAATTTGAGAAATATGATGTGAAACTTTTACATTGGTGTAAATGAAAACTTACATTCACATTGCTAGAGTTCTTAAAATTTTCGTAAATGTTCCTACAAACGTAAGGGATAATTTTGAAAATGGTGCTATCGCGGATTCTTGTGGAGTACATAAGTGACTTAAATGATTCCACAAGGAAGAAGTTGGTCGGGTGGCGCGGTCAATCTCGATTGTTTTCAAAACCCCAACATTTTTATTACCGTGTCCATCTAATTTGTCAAGAAAATTTCTATTGATCAGATGATTATTGTAAATCAGTGTTGTGATTCGTCATTCAATGTTTAGTTTGATGGATAGAGAAGGTAAGTCTGTGATCAGTCTAAAACGTATTGATTTCAATAGGAACTCTAATTATTGGAGCTCGTGTCTGTGTTGCTCATTTTATGTACATGAAATGAATATTAGTATTCCGGTTTTTATTTTTCGAAGTAATCGACCAAAAAAAAAAATTAATTCAAGTATGTGCACAAAAAAATATTTTGGAAATAATAAACTACAATGTAACAGTTTGAAGTATTTTTTCAGCTGTTGGCGATTGTATACTGTACTTACTGATTGTTTTCACATACTTTCGTATATAATTAATGAATAAATGATCTATTTATATAAATAAAGAATATATTTATTTATTGACTTACTAGGTCGGCATTTTCTATTGCAGGAGTTTTGTGATTTAGATTGATTCATCACCATAAGTTTTCTCTGAAATAATAAAGTTTAATAAAAAATAACACTAAATCATAAAACACCTAATGTAGAAAATTTGGAATTAGGAGGTTCTGATAGTCGACATGTACTTCCTTTAAATTTGATTTAAAATAAAGAAGTGGTGCTTTTATTGTTACTGTATCTTTAAGGAACTGCTATTATTTATAAAAATATAGGTCTGACAAGAATGTTGTTAAAACTAATCTTAAAGTTATTTCAAGTCTATATTTCGATGTAATGTTATAATATTTATACGTGTTATTTTTCATCAAATGTCTAAGTTTAGGACATATTTTATGACTATTAAACGAAATATTAGTACCTACTTCTAGAGAGAAAAGGGAGAATAGAAGAAATAATATTAGTTTATATTTTGTTTGATTCATTAACATAACTAAAAATTCTAAAAATAACATATTTACACACTTAAAAAGTACTTAAACAGTGTTTTTTAAAAATATATACATGATTGATATTTAAACAACCTATAATTATATAAATTTAACTATTCTATGGACTAGGAGAATATTTGACAACTAAATCATTTTATTAACATAAATTTATAATTTCTAAATTCAAACGTCTTCAGTAGTGACGTGGGAGATAATCCTGCAGATGGCGCTGAGAACATGATCCCTGTTGATGACAGGAATGGAGGCCACGTACGTCATCATTGCTTCACCGTAACTGCGGGGCACGTAGTACCTTCTGTTGTCTGGGTCGTCGTAGAATTCGGGGTTCTGATAATAAATAAATAATTATTATTATCAGAACAATAATATCTTTGTCAATAATAGAACATTAATCTTGATTGAAAATATATAACAATATTTACCATTTTGTAATGTTCGATTCGCATAAGCTGTGTGCTAAGCTTGGTGTGTTTGCCGAGATACTTTTCCGAACCACTCCTGTACCAGTCCTGCATCCTCTGAATATCTCTGAAAACCAGAGCTCGTCTGGAGATTGGGAGGAACTCCAAAGCAGTGGCGATAAAGTTACTCATTTGGAGAATCTTCTGCTGTTTTAATAGGTTATATTGAGACTCTGAAAAAAGAATGAAAAATATTATAAATTCTCGAGAATGAGTATTTTTTAATATGTTATCAAGAAAAAGAGCTCATAGAAAAAATGTGAATTATATATTTTAAGAAAAAAACTTTCTTGTATTTTCTATAAGGTAAACCTAGTGAAGTCTAGGCTATTATATACTGATAAGAGTCACGCTTCGAAACGTTTAACGTTTAATATTATTAGCACTAAAAAAAAAAGGAGCAAAATATTAACTTACCAACTGAAGACTCTTTACTGCAATAATTGTCCAGGTTGTGAATGAGACACTAGCTGAACAGAGACTGAATGCTCAGGTTCCATTGAGGTTAGGAAGAAATGTTGGAGTTGATGGTGGGGGAAGCACCTTCCGAGCGTTCTCATTGGTTGCGTTGTTCAGGCTCCATCTTTTGTACCCCTTCTTCGTCTCATTATTCAATGATAAACTATAATCAATTCTATTTAAAATGAATTAGCGAAGTTCTTAATGTTCGTTAAATATAAATTATTCATGCATGTGAAATTTTTATCATCAGTTGAAATGATTAAACCTGTTCTTGAAAAATAATCATGGCTCAGAATAGGTACTGCGGTAAACTTTTTTAAACTAATACAAGATTTAAAAATTTTAGCGCCCACACGAAAAACTGCAATTTTTTCAATCCAAAATTTTAAGTCTGTTAACAGAAGCTCTTTGGTACGTAAACAACAAAACTCTACATACCGACATACAGCAACCAACTATCGACCAGCACATACGTATTCTTTATTCCCGTTTCTTGATTGATCATTAATATTTGGGTAGAGATTTAGTTTTATTAGAGAAACTAAAGGATATATGTGCAATATTAAAAATAGTATTGGGCATTATTGAATAAATTTTGATTTGAATAATTTATCTAATAATTTTTTAACAGGAATAATTTTTCCTACAACCAAGTTTCTTGCCTATTTTTTGTAATTATTCATTATTCGTTATTTGTATCAAATGAGATAACCAAATTTATTTCTAAATGTGCCAGCCAATGGTGTTGGCTTTTGCTGCTATGGAACATTTTTTATGAAATAAATATAGTATAATTTAATGCCTACAAAGGGAAAATGAAAAAAAACAAATTATTGAATCAAGATTAAAATAAAAATACATTTGAATTCATTGTTAATTATTCGTTATTAATATAAATTTTGTCCATCTGACTAATAAAGTCAAAGAGAATTTTCAAAATCAATCGAAAATGCCTGTTTCTCTTCCAGACATTATTATATCATGCATAAAAAAATAATCCCAAGAGTAATGATATAAATTAATAAATGATAAATATTTAATACACGCAATATTCGAAACAAGGTGTGAACTATTTCATTTAAATTTCAAACCTTTGCTAAGGGAAATAATATATTCTTGTTACATGTACAATTTAAATGAGGAAGAAAATATATTCGACATTGTCACAAGCGACACAATATTAAAATATTTAAGTATAATTTTAGGATAGAGTGTGCGAAATGAGCAATAGACTTTTTAAATGTACTACAGTGACATAAACTATACTTTTTTTATGAAAAATATTCATTAAAACATAGGCAGTTTTAATTATCATTAAATAAGGAACCCTAACTTACTAACTAATTAGTAAAAACTTACTAGTATTATTTATAACAACGTGGTTAATATATTAAAACAATCATTATTTATAAATTCAAATTAATTATTTATTTATTTTATGTTAATAAAGTTATATTATGTCAATAATCACATTTTTTATGCATGGCTCTTAAGTCATTATATTAATAATGATATAAAGTATTTTATATTGAAGATCAACCTCTGAGATGTAAGTGCGAATTTTATAATTTGAGACAAAAATCTGTTGTTTTCTTTATTTTTTAAGCCCTCTAGTTTTCTTAAATTACCACATTATTTTTGATAATAATTTCGCATTATGCTGTGTGGAGCGCGAATTCATGTAGATTTTTGTTTGCCACAATCTTCTGTTCTGAATGATAAAATCTTCTGTGGCAAACATATCCGTCTATAGTAAAATACTAATATAGCATAACATTAATCAACTAAAATTTAATATATCAATATGTTGTTCTAAAAATATTTCTAAATCAATGAAATTTAAATGGAAAGTATGAAATAATAGAAACTGTTGTGAAACCTGAAACTGTGTTATCTACCATTCCCGTTATGTGAAACTTTATGACCCCAAGTCAGGTGATTTTATTCCTTAACGGAATTCCCAAAACCTTTATGTTTTCTTTTCATTAATGATGTAGTTTAGTATTGACCGGTTTAGTACTCCATAAAGCATTCAACAATTTTCATGACAATATCTGGAGATGAGAGGATCAAATAATATATCAAAGACACTAGAGCACATAATTAGAGCTACCTATGTATATATATGAAACAAGAATTACCGGAAGAACGGTTGACAGGGCGTATTACCTAAATACACAAGCAAGGAGATAAAATGGATCCTTCAAATTATCGGGTCATTGGTGTAACAAGTAGCTTAAGCCGACTGCATGGCCGTGTCTTGAAAAATAGATTGGAGGACGAGCTTAAGGGAAGAATTCCTGAGGAACAGGCAGGTTTCAGAACGGGGCGCTCGTGTACAGACAACGTATTCATTGTTGCTCATCTGTTTGAACAGCAGATAGCACATAACCGCATTTAGCCTATAGCCTCTGAGGTGCATTTAGATTTAGCCTATAGAGGTGCATTTAGCCTATATCGACCTCCAAAAACCTTCTGATACAATACTTTTGAATAAGCTGTGGGAAGCAAAGAACTTGGCAGGTGTTACTGAGGGTCTCATACAAGGGATACAGAACCTCTAAATAGGTGCTAATGCAAGAATAAAGATTGGAAATCGTTTATCCTCAGCATTCCCCATCAAAAAAGGCTTAAATCAGGGATCGCCTACACTGTTTAACCTTTTTATTGAACAAGCCTTCAAGAAATGGAAAGAGAAATATACATACTGCTATGTTTCTGGCAAACTGCTTTTCTAAGGCAGGTGGGGGTTCCAGAAACCACATTTACTTAATTTGCTGATCTAATTTATTCTCTATTTGCATCGGTTCCAGAAAGGAGCCGATCAATCAAACTATATTTTAACATAAAAGGCTAGAGACCGCAGACCCCCCTGCTATGTTCAATAGCTTATACCTTTATTATATTATTATAAATACCATTGGAGTCCTCAAGGGTGTCGTGTTCACTATTTCACTTAATTTACTAGATTATGGCATGCAGGGTAAATAGAATGGTAGATTTTGTTACAGATCTTACTTTATTTATGTTACGTTATTAATTAACATATTGGCTTAATAATTTCTAATCTAAATTACTCTGATTGTAAAAATCTACAGACTATAACATATGTATTTGATAATACTGGGAGAACTCTTGCTTATTTAAAATATTTCTTTTTTTTTCTTATTTAATTATTACCCATTATTATGTATGTAGAATAAGGTCTCTTTTTGATGACTATCACATTTTATAGATTTTTAAATTGGAATTTTTCGTTCGATATATAGAAATTGTATTCGATATACAGAATATTTTTTCTAATAAAAATTCAAGCTTCCTAAAAAAAGGAAATTAATGATATAGGAATGATGATGATTAGAATATAGGGATTTTCGATATATGGAAGTGCGATATACAGAAGATCGACTGTAATTCAATGGATCCTTCAGATCGTTTTAAAAATTCAATTATTTCGTTTTAAATAATTTTATTGCTCTAATATTTCTGGATCACAAATAACGTTTTGCTTAAACTTCAACAAGATCTTAAATATTCAAATTAAATTCAATATACTATGACATCCCAAGCAAGACTGGGTTCTTAACCATGTATATGTTACAATACAAAAACGTAGTAAATATTATACTTTTATACCACCTTTATAACCATAATCCTTGTAAAAAAAGTTATATTAAGTTGAGGGAATAAATTTATAGAAATGATATAATTAAATTGTGCAGCGTTCTGATAGCTCTATTGAATTATATTTAATCAAAACAGTATTACTACAGTATTAGTAGAGTAAACATATATTTATTTACTTGTATAATTTTAAAAATTAAAATATACTATTTCTTGATCATAAATAACGTTTTTATATTATAATATGTACATAGTTAAGAACCCAGCTTTGCTTGGAATATCATAGTATTTTGAAATTAATTTGGATAATTAAGACCGTGTTCAAAGTGTTATAAATAATATAAAAACATTGTTAGTGATCCAGAGATAGTCAGTTTTAGAGTGATACAATATTTTAAAAGGAAATAATTCAATTTTAGATTGATTCGAAGTGTCCATTGAATTATAAGTAACGAAAAAGTATTCTTCTACGGAATGAAGTATATTAACAGAATCTTTTTATTCAAAACTGACGTCAGATTTGGTTTTAGCACTTTAAAAACCTACATATAAATTCACTAATTGGACTTTAGTGGCTTATGCTCTAACGCACGAAATATTTTCAAAACGATGTAACTCTTCACGGTGTCCCTAGGTAACGCTGATAAGCCGGACCCAATACCTGAAAAAAGGACCCAATTCCCAGGTACAGGGGACTCAATTTACCCTCTTCGCTATGTCATTAAATATTTTGGGACTCAATTTGGATACATCCATCGGGACACGTCTAGTTTTTCAAGCTGTCGGAGTCCGTATATTTCATGTTAACACATATTATTTGCAAATAAGTTTGACAGACGACACAAGCTATCTCGTTTTGCAATCTTCTCCAGCTGATTTTTGTATATTTAGCAATTATCCGTTTTAATAAATAATATTAAAACTTTAAAGATTTAAACTTTAGAATCTAGACAAGAGAAAGTATAATAATAATAATAAACCTCCGTGGTTCCACGGAGAGACTCAAAGTATTATGCTAGCTAAACAAAATGTCCCCAACTGGTTCTGCTGCCGAAGTAACCTTTCTAATATTCTTAAAGTTATATCATAATTTCTAATTACTGATTGATAAATTATTTGCCACTTCTATAGTTTTGTTTTTATTAAATATTAGTTTCGAATGTTACACATTCATCTTCAGTTCGAAAAACACACAAACATTTAAAAAAAAGCAATTCAAAATACAGTGTGGTATTATAAATTATGAATTTAATTAAGACAAGAAATCAAATACATCCATTTCAACATTGATGAGTACCAACCTGTATTTGGTTTCTTGCCTTAATTAAATTCATAATTCATACATGTTTTATAATTTGAATTTATATTACAACTAATTTAATATGTATAATAATGCCAAACTGTATTTTGAGTTGCTTATTTTTGAATTTTTGTGTGTTTTTAGAACTGAAGATGAATGTTTAACATTCGAAACTATGGTTTTCAATAAAAACAAAATTATAGAAGTGGCAAATAATTTATCAATCCCTAATTAGATTGATCCTTTTAGACCGTCATGCGGATGTCAACTGATTATTTCTAATGATCACGAAAATAGAGCATTAATAATTCACTATTGAGCATGGTTAGAATATTCTATATCTTTGCGAATTTTCAACTGAAATGTCTATAGAAACTATTGATATAAAATAACATAAAAGCGACACACAGCTGAGCACTAAACAGGACCAGAGATACTCTAAGACTTAAGTATTTAAGTTTAATTTCTTAGTGAGGACCTAATATTTACAGTTCTCGATGTTCAATAATAAAATCAAAATCAGCAAAATTGGACTTCCAATAGTTCACCTTTGACGTAGAGATGTACAAACATCTTTCGTTAGTAGTAAGCTGCTATGTAAACGATTTTACATTACTTTTGTAATGTTTGTAAAATAATTTCAATTATAATTTGTTTTTCGCACTTTTTTTTTTTTTGAAACGGCCTTACAGACCACGCGAATATCATTTCTTCCTAACTTTCCCCACACACTTCCCTCTCCTCCTCTCTTCCCACCTCTTCTTCATTCTTTCAGACTGCATTCTTCTTTCTTCCTCGCTCCATATTCTCCCCTTTTCACCTCTTTGGCACCCATAAGGACCTTTATTTTCATTATTTTTTCCCTATACTCATTCCTATCGAAACAGTCCTGACTTGAGATCCCCAATTTCCCCGTTTCTTCCTTTATCTGCTTGATGTACCCCCCAGCCCCTTTATATTCCCACATTTTCCCAAAGATCTCCCTATTTATTCTGCTCGGGTTCATCCTGACGATATGACCGTAGAAACGCAGCCTCCTTAACCTAATGTCCGTTTCCAGGTCATCCATTTCTCTGTATAATTCTCTGCTAGGTCTCAGCCTATATCCTTCCGGTAATTTTATCGGCCCATAATTTTCCTCAAGATCTTCCTCTCTATTCCCAAAAGTTAAGCTTTCTTTCTTAAGCTAGGAAGAGAAGCGGTCTCCATTCCATACAGAATAACCGGTTTGACAACCGTATTGTAGTGTCTTATTTTTGCTGTTATTGAAAGACCCTTTTTACAGTATAGGCTACTGGTGGCAAAGCTGAGTCTTTCCATTTTGACCAACCTCTCTTCCATACCCTTTCTCTCGGACCCATTACTACAAATAATTTCTCCTAAATACTTGAAGCTATTTGTGACCCTGATTTCCATATACTTTGTTTTAACTGCCTTTTCCCGAAAGTTTCGATCCGTAGTCATCAACTCCGTTTTTTAGAACGATATTTGAAAACCCACTCTTTCCGCTACTTCTTTTAGGGTGTTCAACTGCCCTATTGCTTCATCCGCAGATTCCATCAGGAGACCAGATCATCAGCATACGCCAGACAACTTACTCTGACGTTATTCTTTTTGGTTCCTAATAATTAATTATTTCATCACTTTTTAACAGGAATTTTTACGGGAAGGTTGTAGTTTTGCAAAAATTACAAAATACCTAGTTGATAAAATAAGTAGTTGTATTTTCTTTATAATAATTTAATATGTTTATTCATTGACAAGAAATATATTAATTATATTATAATATTTTCTGTTAGCAAACAATTACTTCCCTTAATATTTCTTTATTTTTATAATGTTAACATTTTTTTCCCTAACAGACCGACGTTTTAGAAATATTCCTTCATCCTCTGGGCTTTCTTACTTTCTAAATTTTAACAATACAACAACAATGTACATATTTTTCAATTATTAATGTAATTCTTGTAGTTGAAAATAATTCCCTATGACTGTATAGCTTGTGCACACTGTAAAAATTATT
Source organism: Rhaphigaster nebulosa (assembly GCA_948150685.1). Taxonomy (NCBI): domain Eukaryota; kingdom Metazoa; phylum Arthropoda; class Insecta; order Hemiptera; family Pentatomidae; genus Rhaphigaster; species Rhaphigaster nebulosa. The sequence goes on from OX411308.1 coordinate 166,178,182, forward strand.
GTTGAGAAGTTCAATTTTTTTTAAACTGACTGTGAATGTTACAGCTTTAAAAATTATGCTAACATTTTCTAGTTATAGTAAATCCGTGTTACTACGAACTCGGATAGAACGAATTTCTCGTAAAAGCGAACCAAAATCGAATACTCAAGAAAAATGCATTGATTTTCTTTTAGTACCTTCATTTTAACGAACAACATCCGTTATCACGCACTACGAACTACTTTTGGACCCCTGGGGATAAATCATTCCGTCACAATATAATTTCAAGTTCGTATCAGTTGATTACGAAGAAAAACTTTTCATTGTTAGTAAAGTGTATCTATTAACTAAATGATAATGGTTTAACAAGAATGATTCTTAACAATAAAAACTCGGAATGATTATTTCCTTTTTCTCGTCCGAAAATCCTTATTTCCACGAATGTCATTAAGTTCTTCCTCTTTTTTGTTATGTTTACTAATAAGGCTCTGTGTCGAATTTTATTTCCTAATTTCGTTGAAGATATCAAGAAAACGAAGCGCGATACACCTCGATATCAAATTACATATTTTACAAGATTTGGAATCCGAGATATTGACAAAAAAACAGGCCACGGAGAAGTATGGGATTCCAAAGTTGACATTATTGATCATTATAAAAAAAATGTTTTGGCATTATTTTTTATATTCACACCTGTCCGTGAGACAATCAGTGAATTTGCTGGCAAAAAAATATGTCATCGTGGCATGACAGGTATGATAAAGAGTAGTACCCGCCGGTACTTCTTTCTGCCGTGTTTATCGTAAATAGTTAGGCTAAGAGATCCCTCATCCAACTTCTCTTCAGCCTTCTGCGAGTGTTGTCAGGCATGTTGGTTGTAACAATGTCTTAAGAATGTAATTTATAAGTGTGTCTGCGGTTCAATCTCATCTTTGACGAAACGCTTTCGACTCGCGGCCATAGTGATTTTGATGAAAAATATTTGTTTTTTGATTCACTACATTTGTATTTCCTCTTTTCTTATTGTGCATACGTATTTGTTTATTTCGTATTTAATTGATTTTTTAGTTATGGGATCGATTCTACGTATTACGTATTATTATACCTAAGCGTAGTCTTTCTATATCTAGAATAGAAGGTTCAAATAAGAGAAGTGTTAAACATATACCTTTGTTTTAAAAATTTGTTTTTATCTACTTTATTAGCCTACTCATTTTTGTTTGTATTCGAATAAAATGAACTTTGTTATAAAGGACTGCTGATTTTTTAGTCACTTTGTGTTCGTTGTAACGAGAGTTTTCTGTTTTACGAATTAAAAATAATGCATCTAAAAAAATTTGCATTGCAAAAAAATTAGATTTTATTTGTATTTACATTATATTCATATTGTTGGAAAGGTGAATTTAATTATTAATACTTATGATACAATTAATGAACACAAAGCTGTTGAAAATAACTATCAATACTGCTAATGAAAATATCGTTGGCAGCATCAATCCACAGATTCCTATTTATGGACAGTCCTTCCAGAATTTAAGGGCCAACAGGATGCGTCTTCCCCACTCCACCTCTTTCACCCCACCAAGAAGAGGCTGCCATTGTTTTCCTTTCAGTGTGTCTGTGACCGGCCTTCTTCTACTTCAGAGTCACACAACGTCGGCCATGTACTCCGTTAGTTACAGTTATTCAGAATTCCGGTATCCAGAAATGGCAACGTACACGGTAAGTTTCAAAGAATATATACTTCTTTAAATAAGTTAATAGTTCCGTAACTCCGTAACTAATTTTATTAAATTTATAGATGGTAATTGACGAACACGAGGAATTTATCAATATGACACCACAGCGTTGTTCCTTATCTACATTTCGAGGGGTTAAATCCACGAGACGCCTTAAATGTAAGTACTTTTTTAAACATAACTACAAGTTGCTGTTAGCTCATAGAAATGTAAATTGAGCGTCTCATGCAAAATTTTCCTCTTTAGATTACAAAAGAACGAAGTCTTGTGATCTCCAACCTATCGATGCGATTTCCCTAACGAGAAGAACTATGGTTACATGTTCAACAACATGCGACCCATTGCTACCAATAGAGAAGTCATTGGAACCTCCGATTATTAGAAGGCGAATGCGACCAAAACAATTGTAATTTTTATTTTTTTCTTGAACTATCAGTTATTGCAATTGAAGTAAACTGCATGTATATAATGTTTAATTGGGTGTTTGATATAATCATTCTTCTGATTTCAGATTCTCAGAGATCAAGAAGAAACAACGCTCAAAGAGACATCTACGTAATTTCTGTAACAGACTATTCAAATCCAAAGAATGCCTCATAAGCCACCATGAAGTGCATGGAATCACTTATTGGAAATCTCCATTTCCATAGGTAAGATCATCATATTATCCAGATAATTTGCCCAAAAAGTTCAGTAGAAATGCATATGTCTTATCCTGCTCAATTACTATGCCTTATCTTGTAGACATAAGATAAATTTAAAATTAATCATTCCTCTAAATTGTTTCAATACATATTATTTAAATTTGCTTGTTATCAAAAAGAGAATTTTATATTTTATAGTTTTATGTATATCAGGAATTTAATTTAATAACCATTTTTATTTTAAATATCTTCATTTTTATACTTTTTTTCATTTTTGCCCATTTTCAAGTTTTTACTCTAAATACTATCAGTATTTACTTATTAAATATTATATACTTAATATTTATATACTTCATTTAATATTATATAATATTAAATACTAAATGTTCAATATCGCATTACATGGTTTGTTTCTTATTATTGTAACAATTATCATCATCATTTTAATCCTATTTTTACATGCTTATTATCTATGTTTTTATTTACTATGAGAATCGGCTAAAACCTTACCAAATTTATATTTATTACTTATATACATACTTATATTGTTTTGCTGATAACACTGTCAATTCTACATTATTAAACACTTCTTGTTTATCTGAAGTTTCTACTTATTTGTAATTCTTTCTATAACGAATTAAATTGTTATTTATTAGTTTAAACATCCATAAAAAACTATATCAATTATTTCGTTTTTATTGCTATTAAAGATGGGCGAAGATAAACTGTCCAATTGTGACGATGAGAGACAGTATGATCAAGAAAATGGTTGTGATGAAGAAGAATTTACATGCCAAGTCTGTGACATGATCTTCGCTACTGCCGGCGGCCTTTCGAAGCCATCGAATGCCATAATAAGAAGGTAATATTTGGCATTGAATTTGGTGCGTTTACACCTAATAATTTCCTAAAACATTGTTATTGACAAGATGTTAATAACATTTTGATGCCTACTATTTTTTACTTCATTTACACCGGTCATTAGCGAAATGCTATTAACATTAGCAACCTTATTTTTCACAAACAAGTTTATATTTTTTTGATGCCTACTATTTATATTGGACAATAGAAAATATTGTTAAGATGAATTTGAATAACATTTTGATATCTACATAGAACCAGTTAATAGAAAAATTGTATTAAACATTTTCAAGGAATCAGTGTAAACGAAAAAAAAAATGTTCAAAAATTTCAAAGGAACCTGTTTGAGAAAATGTTTGAGAAGACATGATTGAATAATATTAGGAACATGTTAATAACTCGCGCTATTATATTTCGCCGTTATGTCGAACTATCGAATATGCAAAAATGCGATTTTCATATTCGTCACCCTGAAAGACTCTAGTTGAGGCATGGATCGTGATATTGTCTTGAATTGCAAATCCCTCAAGGTTGATGCCATGAGTATTTTGGAGATAAAGAATTCAAGACTATGCCACAATGCAAGTCTCAACTAGACATTTTAAATGTAATGGGTTTAGGGATGAAAAACGCATTTTTTCTTTTTCTGTAGTTAGGAATGGTAAAGACGATATTAGTAAAGTTGTCTCTGGTGTAAGCACACCTTAACAGGAAAAAAGCATTTTCATGTTTAAATAACAAAAAACTTCCTAAAATAATTCAATGTTTGTATATTTTTCAACCACATATGATATTAACCCTATGGTTATTTAACTTTATCAATTATTTTACATACATTTATTTCCGACTTCCTTATTTTGTTATTTTTACTTACATTATTTCATTTATTTCATTATATCTCACAGATAATGCATAATCATTCATTCTTTTCATTTACATTATTTATTTCATCATAATAACGTTGGTATATTTTTCACACTCTTATATTTTCATACTAATTGTTGTCTTCTTTCATTACTGTTCATTGGCATTTTCTGAGCTAATCTTTGAAACATGTTAATAAAATTTTAATGAAACGTGGTATTAGAAATGTTGACGATAAGGGTATTGAATATTAGAGAAAATAATTTTGTAAAATTGGTACTGAGTTTATTTATATATTACAGATGCGTTTTGAAACTTCGCCGACACCTCCGGAATGTATTACTGAAGAAGGACATGCATTGATCGATTTAATATAATAAGAACACATCATATCAACATAACTAAACGGATGTATCCAAATTGAGTCCCGATGATTAGGTTTGACCCTCCGTTGCCGTTAGTTTCAGCTTTGAATGTACTAAACTTTTTATGTAGGTAACTTAGGAAAAAAACTATTGTTTGTAATTTTTGTTCGATAAAATGCATATTTCCTGAAAAAAGAAATAAAAATAAAAAAATAATAATCTTATTACAGTTTATTTTGGCTGCTTTAGTAAAGTTTTAATAAAGCTACCAATATTCATTTTCGGATGACACGTATTTACAGTTAGAGTGAAGCTAACAATAATAATTGATAATTTAGAATAAAATAAGTAGGCTTCAATGATGTGGTGGAACATCTGACTAGTTTGCTACGTAGCCTTACTTACATATATTATTATTATTGACAAAACTATAACAAATGGAATATTGAGTGGGAGCGTATTATTTTGGGCACAGATGACGGTGGCCCTGTACTATGTTACTTTAAATTCTCATTATTTCTTATAATTAATTCAGCATATGATGTAATATTTAAGCATAATTACTGTTAGTCGTAATTTATATTCATTTCCCCTCATAAGCTTAATCTTTCGGCTATAAATTTCAAATTGCATGCATCTTATTAACTGCAGCAACCTCCATAACTGATTTCGATTGTTAAAAACAATACTGTATTTTACTTATGTAATTTTTATTTGTTAAATAAAGTCTATCTCATGCTTCTGGCTTGCTATGCAACCCTTAATTGTTGCTTGATGACTGATGCCAGAGGAAAACATCTGGTGGACGTTCAAGCAAAATTGTAAAAACTGTATAGTTCAATTCTTCACTTAGCAAATCATTTTCGCCTGACAACAAAACTAAATCATACAAAGGTTTATCTGACTGTAATTTCATTCAAAATATACTCAGGCCTTGTATGTCGTTTTTCCACCAGCCAGAAATCATTTATCACACAAAATTCACAGTGACTTATGCTTGAGCGCTCGCGATATATGGGAAACAACCCAGCAAGTTTCACGGTGTCTCTGGGTAACGCTGATAAGCTGGACCCGATACCTGAAAAAAGTATGGGTCCGAAACACAGGTAGACGGGACTCAATTTTCCTTGCGTAGAATACTGACTGGGACTCAGTTGGTACCTTTTTTGGCATTTGGGACTCAATTTGGATTCTCTCAACTAAACATTATACCAATGTGAATTCAAATTTTATTTATATATGTATTGAAATCATTTGAATGATTTCTGGAAATTACTGCAATATAGTAAATTTAGAATGTAAATTCTTAAATTGTTGATATACTTGTATATATGTATTTATAAAATTTTAAATTGTTATTTAATATTTCGGTTTTTAATTAAAACTTCTCTTCCAGTCCTGTTGATAATCAAATATATCCTATTCTTTACATTAGTAGATATAGCTTAAATTGATCCAACAAGAATAAGTTTTGTTTTACCAATTTTTCAACAATTTTTTTGCAAGATTAGGTCAATTTTCTTTAGTGTTATTGTTGCGATATTTGCCAATTACTTATAGTAAATCATGTTATCAATGCATGACATACTAACTTAATAATTATTTGTCAGAATTATAATGATATATATATATATATATATATATATATATATATATTTTTTTCTCGCATCGTAACCTTATAAAGAAGTTTATTAACGAAGTGAAAATGTGAAATCGCATAATATATGCATGTTCGGTTTACATTTTTAGTCATTGTACAAATGTAAATTTATACAAAAAATTAAAATATAAATGAAATAAAACATAAATTAATAAATATAACACAAGAATAGAAAATATAATAAATTTTAATCATGCATGTAAAATTATTTATAAATAAGTATATAATAGAACATTAAACATTAGAGAAAGAGAAATGAAACTAAATTTAAACCAACAAGTGTGTAGGTTCATACAACTAATTAAAAGAAATATAAAATAAAATAAATGAGGTATGTAATAACAAATAATCATATGACTAACAAAATATTAATTAACACATTGGTATATCAGTTATAAATAAAAAAGTATATACAACAAAAAAAAGTGAAAATATAACAGAAAAAAGTAGTTTCAGCCAATAGTGAAATCAGAATTAACAAATTGAAATGAGACTGCACGGTTTAGATGAAGAACAGCAACTCCTTTTTATATTTTATAGATTTTATCTTCTGAGGGTTGCTATTGTTTCTCCTTGCAGTTCACAGCTTTTTATTAAATCGTATTATATGTTTTCGTACCATTAACAGTCCAAAAGTATATACTTAAATGTTTGTCGTATTTCTTCGTTGCAGTTTCAATCTGTGTGTTGTCAAATCTAATGATTTTAAATTAGTGTTTAGATGTTCTGAGTTCTATCAGTAATTGTGTCAATTTGTAATGTCTGCTATTTATTTTTTTTTGTGGTTTTGAAATGTAATATGAGGTATATATCTATTCAGGAGTCGTCTTTTTGTCAAAAGTTGCCAATATCTTTCCCAGTCTCGAATTTAGTATGTTCTAATATACTTGTATAGGCACAGAGAAATAGTCGATTGGTAGGTTTGGCACACTCCGCTGAGATTTTTATGTTTTGTTCCTTACTCCTAATTAGGTTTTGTCTAATTTACTCGGTCAAGAAGTTTTGAATTTCCGAATTTTTAAGAGAGTCAATTGATATTTTGCTGTCAATATAAATAACCCGGGGTGGATCTTAGGATGTAGTCAGTGGCCTAAATTACTGCTAGTTTTTTCTGTTCGATTATTCGAACAGTGTGGTCCTGGTCTATATTCAATGTGGTACGCTTTAATGTGGCTACGCTGTGATGCCAAAGCCCACCTCATGATTTGTTCGTGTTTGCTTCCGTATGTGTCAATAGTAAGTCAGAATTTTTTATTTCTCCAACATATTGAAATAGTTTACCGTATAGTGATAGGAATCTCTATTGTTTAAAATTAATTGTAATTTAATATGATTTTGTCCTATATCTTTGTAATTCGGATTTTTTTTTTTTTAATTTTGCATAGGGTCGTCAATTCTTTAATAAAAAAAAATTATATATATACATATAAAATATTTAAAAGATAGGTTGAATGAATGTGCACAATTTTTAAAAAATTAATAACATGTTTCCATTAATATGATCATAAATTGTCATCATAATGAAAATTTTCGCCTATTGGGTTCAATTAATTCAATTCTTCACCTAGAAATCTGTTAAATAATAATATTAAGGTACTTGTTTGATTAAAACGTTTTTCTTAAATTTTAGCATAATCCAGCATAGATTACTCGGTTTTATTAAATAATAGTAAGTTACTGAAAGAGTAACTTTAAAATCATTGCAATATGGTAGGTAGATGCATTCGATCATGAGGTTGTTATTCTGTTTAAAATTTTTCTACACTCCTTTTCCCCCACTCTAATATTATTTAATGTTACTTCTTCAATTGCATATTGGAATAAATTTTTTATATTTGTGAATTCATTACTTCACTTTATTTAGGGCTTAGGGCTTTAGGTTGGAACCATAAAAATAAATATAGGTCATTTTAAAAATTGGCCATTCCTTAGATAATTATAATTTAATGAACAAACATTTTTTATTGTTATTCCAACTCTCAGTGAAGATGATCTGCAAAGTCAATCAAAAACGTTGTCTGGTTTAATAGAAAAAAAATGTTTTTTTTTTTTGTTTTTTTTTTAATGAAAATAAGAAATAATAAACATTTCATTTGAGGCCCATTCGGGGCCTCCTTCGTTCAATCAAAATTCAGTTCAATCGAGGCATTCTCATTATTTTTTGAACATTAAATAGTTTTAAATATAGATTTTTATTTAAATTTATTTTGTTGTTATTGTTGAGGAATGCTTCAAGAAATCTGTTTTCATCTACAACTGAAAATAATAACTTTTTGGGGTCACTTTTAATACAACATTCATAAAGTTGGTTAAAAAATAAAATAAAATTACTATTAAATAGTTCGATATAAATGGATACCTGTTTTTTTTACCAGATATTAATAAAAAGTACAATTTTTTCCAATACGTTAATGAAATCTGCTGAAAATATTATACAAGATAATTAGTTGTATTCTTCCCGAATATACAAATATATACTTCCCCTGCTGTATTTCCCCAACTGGAACAACACTTTTGCATCAAATATGCTGAAATTCGGCAAGTTGTTTTCTATGCAGATTAATACCTTAGATGTAAGCGTAATTTCCAGTCTAAATTTTGACATGTTTAGATATTCTTCGCGGTTTTGATCACCTCTAAAGCCTCTCCAAATCTGAGGGTTGAAAATTTGTATGTGAATTGAGTTAGAGTTAGAGAAGTGGTTTTTGGGTGTCTGGTATTTTCCCCTCCTCCCTACTATTTTGATATTTTAAATTTTGTATATTTGTTAAAATTAAAGATAATTTATAATACTACCTTAGTGACGGAGCTGTGCTGCTTCATATATATTTTTGTATAAATTATATATTTTTTAAATTACTTTGAGAAATGATTTGAACTCAAAATGCTGAAAAAAAAATTTTGGCACGACATGTACAGATGAAAAATTAAAAAGCACTTTTGTAATAATATTTCTATACACAAATTTTATAGAAGAATTATGTAGGACATCTGCATATAAGAAAAAAAAAAGGATCGGTTTTGATTTAATAAATGTGCTGCTATAGAATTGTTGTAGAATAACAATAAATTAATTAAACTTAGAATGGATGGTTCTTTGACAGCTTATATCTCCACTTCCGAAATTTTTTTTCGAATGCTTTTGGATTCCTCACGAATTTTAACTAATTAGTATAACTAATTAACTGCATGTCATCCTTAAAATGTTATCGAAAATGACAACTAAAACAAAGATATACATTTATTAAAACAATATTTTTAATTTTATTATCAACAGGTGATATCTCAAAAAATATGGAAAACAAAAATTTGACTGATTGCCATACCTCAGGTAGAGGACACTTAGGTTGTTGATCTTACTTGAATTTCAGAGCACCATTATTGTTGAGTGTTGATTTATTACGACCCTATCCTTCCTACCTGGGATTACTGAGCTACAGGCATAAGTTGCAAATGGTTTGGCATTAGATCCTTGAGGTAATCCTCCATAAAATAGATTGTCTTGGTTTTAGAACCGTAGTTTATTCTTTCCGTTCAGGTATCAAGGAGATTTTGTTACGTTCCTCAGACAACTTTTTTTTTTTCAAAAAATTTTAACTATTTCATTTAGGTTAATAACACATTAGAGTATTTTATATTTGTTTACTTTTTTGTCTCTATGATTTAGATACAAAAGTATTAAAAAGTGATTTATCAAGAAAGGAAAAAAGAGTTATTTTTAATCTTATAAGATACATTGCATCATTTTAAATTTGAATTAAAAAATAAATTTCAAAAGGTTCCATTTTTTAAAGTTGCCAGTAGGCGTTTCAGTTTGTTATATATTACGTTTAATTTATTTTTGTTTAAATGGCTTTTAAACAAATATTTATTAGTAAATTTGCCAATAAAATTACCAGTAATTAAGTTCAACTTGATTTGAGAGAGTATAATATTATTGTTAGCATGCACAATTTAATTTTCTTTAAAGATGTATAAATCATGTTTTATATATATGATTACAAAGAATATTTAATGTTATATATATAGTATATTTAACAAAGAATAACAATTTTGTTCGACCAGATGACAACATCGATGGGTCGGTGCCAAGAATAACATAAATAATTAAAAATCTAAAATACAGTGTTGTTTAGAACTATTTTATTTAGTCGGGTGTTGTGGACGCTGCAACGTTAATAAAATGTACTCAATTTGAAACGTATAGCCAAAAGATTTAGTATAGGAGGGAAGATGCTTATAAATTAAAACTAACAAGCATTTTACATATGTGTTACAGAATATACTTATAATTGCTTATTTATGAAAAAAAAATAAGAGTTTAAGGTAATATAGAAATAGTAAGGCACTATTAATTTGCTCTGGAATAAAAAAAAATACATAGAAAAAACAACAAAATATAATAAAGAACAAATAAAATAAGATAATAAAAGTAGTAAAGTATAAATAATTACTAGATAAGTAATATTTTAGCTACATTTAATGTGCTTTAGAATACGATATAAAAACATAGAAGATAATAATAAAATAAGACAAAGATTATCAGGCTTTATGCCACTGCTCAACATTTCCACTTTTCAGATAACTGGGCATACCACTACAAGATCTTAAGATATTGATATTTAAGATTCGTCTTCATAAAAAAATACAAACAAAAGTTTAAAAAACGAAAACATATAATAACAGTAAATATGTTTAAGAAAATAATAGATTGAAAAAAAGGTTAAAAAATCCAAAATCATTATTGAAATTGATATAACATAACAACAGCAATAGTAAGATTAGCAAATCTAAAACTTCTGCAGACAAAAGTATGTCCATCAACATAAAATTTGAACAATATTATTCAGTTTGAAGCATATTGTTGTTTATTTACAATTAGAGCATCAATGTTAGGATTGATGGAGCTCAACTTGATCCTTATGTCCTCTTCAACACTGAGAGCTTTCACCTTTACTACGGTAACTATCCTGAATCAAATTTTATTAATTGTAGATCGTGTTTGTCCATCTTATAATTAATACATTTAATAATAATTTTTATGGTTAATTTTATTCGTGGCTTTAGTTTTCTTGTTTGTGTACCACCTGGAACGTAGGACAGAGGACAAATTTCTTCTACTTAAATTTATTCCAGACTATATAAGAAGCCAATAGGAAACAGCGAACAAATAATTTCTTTATATGCTTTTTTTCTTTATTTATAGGATTAAAAACAACGAGGAAGAGAAAAAAGCTCTGTATGCCGCCTATATGATAATACGCAATTTATTTTTACATAATACATTCATGTCATCATCGTGAACTCATTATTTATATAACACGATAAACTCAGTTTTTCACTATCGTGACATATTTATTATTCAACTTAATTATTAATAACATTGATTTGTAATAAAAAGATAAACAAAAGAAGTTTCAATGCTGGTAGTGTAAAATTATTTATTTTACATTCTAAGCGGGGATGTTCATCATTAATCAAAGTTGATGACGAGAAACCAAATCAGACCCTGAAGAAGAAAATCATTCCCAATATGCAGGAAGTTTTTTTTTTCTTGTACAAAGGATATGGATTTGAAAGATGTCTATGTTTTTGCAATGTTATTTGTTTGAGAATTCAATTTCTTCTTCTTCTTCCATGGCACTACAGCCCAATGTGGGCCCTGGCCTCCTCGCTGAGCTTTTGCCAGGTCGTTCGAAAAGCTGCTCTCCAGTTTGTCACTTTTAGGATGGCTTTAGCGTCCTGAGAGACCCAGTCTCTCCTTCTTAGTCTGGGTCGCCCTCTCCCTCTATTTCGGTTAAGGTTTCCGTCCAGAAGACTTTTTGGGATATCACCGTTCTTCATTCGGTCAACGTGTCCGGTCCATCGGAGCCGTCCGAGTTTGATCAATTTAACCGAATTCACTTTCCCAAATAGCTCATACATTTCTATATTTTTTCTTCTCCTCCACTCGTTACCAGTCTTGACTGGACCTAATATTCTTCGAAGAATTTTCCTTTCGAAGATGAGGATCTCATTCTCTCTTGCCTTCGTTAGAGTCCACGTCTCTGAGGCGTACGTCAAAACTGGACGAATCAGAGTCTTGTAGAGCATCAGTTTCGTCATACTTGTTATAAACTGTCTGTTGAGGTGTTTCCGTAGTCCGAAATAACTCTTGTTAGCATTAAGAATTCTCCTCCTCACCTCCAGGGAAATATTGTTATCGGAGCTAACTGTAGAACCAAGATAAGTGAACTGGTCTAGCTTCTGGAATTCAATTTAATAAATATAAATAGGGTCCATATATTAAACAACAGTGTATCAAAGGTTATATTGTTATAATAAAGAAGAATGACAAATAATAAGAGACCCAAAATAATCGTTAGAATATAAATGGACGATTCTACACACGAAGTCTTCAGTCCCTAACATTCCAGTGAACATCTAACGATACGACGCGAAAAGGACAAAAACCGATCATAATTCTTAAACTTCCAAACGGGACAGCACAGGACCTTCAAATTTTGTATAAGTCATAGTTTTTCTTTGGGAATTCAACTTGCCAATAGTAATATTAATAATTAAAGAAAAATGTAAATTATGGAATGAATTAAAACCAAAGCAACAAAATAATAATAACGATGTCTGTATTAACACAAGCAAAGCGGAAAAAGTCCCATTTTATACGTTTGAATATATTTATATAATATAAATATTCAATAAACAAATTTAGTCATATTTTATAAATATACAACAGTAAATAATTGTTGAATTTTCTAAACAAAATAAAAAATAAATAAAACTTATTAGCATAATTTAAAGAAATATATACATAATATTTAAACAAATTTCCAGAATTGACATGAATCTCATGAACTATATGTACACATTACATAGATAACGGATTGCAGATGACAAATTATACTAATTTGAATAATATGTGATATTTTTAGTTTCCAATCCATTTTCTCTCAAATTATTTCGATATTTCTTAGCATCTCTTTAGAGTAACTATAAATATTTTGCATGAATTTAGTAGTAAATTTAAGATTCATTTAAATTTAAATTTATACAAGATTGGTCATGATTCATTATCCTCTAAAAAAAATAGATGGTAGAGTCAAAACCATTTTATGCGATTCTTTTCTTTTACATTTTTGCACATATTCACGGCCCAGTATCTCAATTGCTCTTCCCAATATCCCAACATATTGAACATATAATTTATAGGAAATTTAATATTCCTTAATATCGGTAATCAACATTTACTCTAGAATGCTCTGAAAGCGAGTTACCGAGGAAAAACTGAAAAAAAGAAAGTATTTGTTCTTAGTGGTGATGCCAGAAAACACACGAGATGTGGGAGATTAAAAACTTGGAATTTTCATGATAGGGGCATTTACACACAACATACCTGAAAATTAAAATTGCTCCACCCCTTGCAATCCAAAATGATGTATCAACTGGGTGGAGTGAAAATTATTTTTTTTTTAAAAATCTAGAAAAAAAATAAAAAAGAGATTTTTGACATTTTTTTTCGGTTTTATCCCACTGGGCGACTTTTCTCCAATTCAGGTATGCTCAGGACAGAATCCATTCAAGTTATATTGAATATTATTTTATACACCGTTTGACGATAGAAAATATAAAACTGGCCATTTAGAAGAACTTTTATTAAATTGACATGAAACTGACTTTGGAATTCCTCAAGGATCCGTATTATCACCGTACTAAGAAACATTTTAATAAATACAGTTTTTGAAACTGACTTACAGAAAAAAACGTAGCGCCGAAGTTTGTTATTTCTTATAAATAGAAAACTTTACACCATCACCGCCGTAATAAGGTAAAAGGCCCATCTTTGTAGTGTACCCGAATTGCACTAAAAACTTCACATTTTTAAAACCTTTCAAAGCCCAAATTAATTGATTAGATCCTACTAATTGGCTTTAGGACTTTCTAATGTAATAAAAAAATTTAGTTTTCAGAGCAATTCGGATAAAATACAAAAAATATTTGGAGCTAGGTCCTTTTAGCCTTTTAACTGCAAATCATGGTAGACATTGGATAGCCTCAACAAACCTACAATGGAATTCAGTTAAGACTAAATATAGAACTTTAACAAAAAATTGACAGCACATAAGTTAGATATACGACTCAATGCAGTAGAACTTGCCCAATGTGATACATTTTTATAATTAGTTCTACTCTTAGACAGAAAACTAAATTAGAAAAGACATCTGGACAATCTTTATCATGTAAAGACTGTACGGTTTATTTACGGGCTGCCAATAGTTAAAATAATTTATTTAAGGAAGTGTTAAAAATAATTTATGAAGTACTTTCTAAAATGCTCTACGCTGTACGTGTTTGGCATCCTGCTGCATAATGTAACAACAATCTGATGAAGTTACAGAAGCTTCAAGCTAATTGCAATTAAGATATGTAAGGGCTACAGTAGTCAATCATTTTTGAAGTCACGGTACTATCCAAATGAAAATCGAGGAACACACAACTCTACTAGGTTGTTACAAAAGTTCTGGTGCATGAACACAACCTTGAATTCCAAATCTCATAATTAATCCAATTATTCCAAAATAATTAATAAGAATACTTTTGTTCCTACTATTTATGTCAATGTTTACTTTGACCAACCCTTTAATTCCTTAACTAAATTGGCTTTGTGGGGTCATTCACATTTTTAGAACGCAGGTGCAATGTCAGAAGAAAAAATCGTGATTCACAGTCTTTTGAAACATTACTGGAAAAAAGGTTTAAGCGCAAAGAGAGTATTCATCGAAATACTGCCGCACAATCCAGATCAGGTCGCCCATCGGTCGTTGAATAGCTAGGCAGAGTTTTTTCAGTTTTGAGTGCAAAGTACCCCGGTTTGGTAATTCTTGTATATTTGGTACCCCTCAACAGGAGCCAAGCCATTTGACAACACGACAATGCCCCTGCACATTGTTCTCATTTGGCCAAGGAAAAATTATCGGGACTGCAAGGAGTTAACGTTTTGCCTCATCCTGCGTTTAGCCCAGATACTGCACTATCAGATTATGGTTTGTTTAGATTAATGTCTTTTATTTTAAAAGGACGGATCTTTGTTGGTTACGAGGACGTAAAAATTGGATGTGAAGATTTCTTTGCCTCAAAAGGCAAGTGGACAGTACATACCACAATGTAATATTGTTAACACTGAAGTTCATAGTGACGGTAAGAAAGACAGCGAGAATGTTGATTGCGCATGATTATTTATTTATGGCTCGATATGGTTGGAATATAGAACAAAAAAACAAATTGGAATTATATTGCTCGAATAACTAGGCTGAGAAGTGTGCTGTATTGTTAGGAAAATAGTACATAAAAATATAACAAAAATAATCACTCTAAAAAGGGTAAAGATATTATTGATGAATTTATGGGTTTTTTTTCATTTAAATGAAACTAATTTTCAATAAAAAATAAATTATATTCGTGGCAAATAATTTATCAATCCCTAATTAGATTGATCTTTCTATACCATCATGCGGACGTCAACGGAGAATCAATTGTTTGATTTTGTTAAAAATGGGACTAACTTCGCTGTCACCATGCTGATTTATATCTCACATTACATTCACAGTAATGATCAGAAAGTAACACAACTACTGAGTGAACATGGTAACACCAAACGATATCTAAAACGATTCAATAACTAACAGACTTATCTGATGAAGACAAACAAATCCAAAATTTTAAACATTTATTTTATGCCAGCAAATAATTTGACAGATTACGATTTAATTTAATAAAGCGTATGCATTTAAAATTGGAACAGTCATTGAATTAAAAAAAAATTATTTTCTCAATTTAAGATAAGAGTTGCTTTAATATATTAAAAATATATACTTTGAATCACAGACTAGCGATAGGTAATTTCTACTTGTTTTTGCTCTATTTTATTTGTTTGTTTGATTTTGTATTGTTTTTTTGTTACATATTTTTTTTCAATTTTTCACTTAAATTTTGTTTAAAATGATCATAGGAATGCGTATAACTCTTAAAATCACGAAGTATGCCTTTCTAAGGTATGGAACATCTTTAAATGCTTACTTAGAACTTATCAGTGGTCTTCATGTGGGGTAAACATGTAAGGAAAAGATGTTAAAAAAATGCAGCCCAAATTTGATAGCGAATATTGTTAACCAATATCTTACTTTACGTTACCAATAACTTTTTTTTTTAAACCAACATATGAATAGGTGTATATAAGTCATATAGGTGCAAACTACGTGGGTCGGGGTGGGCGAGCAGGTTAAAGCACTTAATCACAAACCCAAAGGTTGTGGGCTCGAATCTCGACACCGGCATGAATTTAATTTAATTATATAATTCAAGGAATTTATTGTCACATGCTTTTAAAGAAATTGTTTTTTAAAAATTCACCCCAAATTGGATATTGGATATTACCACATTGTACCAGAAATTTATTTTATAAAAGTTTTTAAAACACATTTGAAAATAGCCATACGTCTCTAGGAACCTTAATAAAATGTATGTGGCAATGTTTACAAATTTTTGGTCTAAACCTTCAAGCCATAAAAACAAATATTTTTCTTTAACCAACAAAGAAATTTTCCAATACTTATATGTACATATATACATATATATATATATGTACATAATTTTTATAACATAATTTTATTATATTTTTTTATAATTGTTATAATTATAATTATATGATATAATTTTTATACAACTACTCTGTAAATACGATATTGTTTCTGGTGCATGAAGTAAAATTATGTTTGAAATGAAATAAATATGTTTTAAATATATGTAAAATAAAAAAAAATTCATTTAGTTATATCTTATATTATTTTAGAGGATTTCAGGGGCTCTATAAAAGAGTTGATGTAGTTTTAGAGAAACTATATTTTTTTATAAATGAAACATACAAATGAACATTACATTAAAAGACTGCTTGTAACAAATGACTTTTCAAACAATATACATTGCAATTGTAGTAAAATATTTTCTTACAAAAATCAAATTCTACTTTAAATTTGCTTTTCTTTTAATGGATCTGATTCGGTTCATAGTCGCCTCGAATTCGCTGCGCCCTCGCTAAAGCTGACCTGAGGCAGATAGAATATCAGAATAAAAAAATATAGGAAGACTTTAAAATAAATCAATGTCTTGAAATGTATGTTTTATTCACACTTACCATTTTGTTCTGAAATAAATAAGACATCAGGAATGCTTCGGTTTCTTCTTCGGAGGAGATTCTTCTGTAGGTGTGGTATTCATAATGCAGGGGACACAGGTGTAGGTATCGAAGTCGGTCATGCGTGCATACATCTTAAAGAAGTGCCTTCCGCAAAGGCAGCAGCGCACCTTGTTCTGATTCGCTACTCGAGTGAATCCGTCAGGTCCTGGTACGCTCTCGCAACACCGGATCTGTTGAAAGTCGCTGTCCGGAAGTCCTCCGCAGCCACTGTGGTAGACCCTGTAGCACAAGTAACAGGAGACTTTGAAGCGTCCTGCCTTTATGCAAGTGACATCATCGCAGCGCCCGTCCTCATTGCCCTGAAGGGAACCACTTAGAGGACGCAGTGAGTCAGGCGATGCAGAACTGCCCATTTCGGTCTATGGCCAACTGAAAACTAAAGGTTTTCTCCGTAATCTGGGGCTTATGTAGAGAGCACTCCCCTCCACTTTAGGGAGAAAACTGAAATTCTATTCTTATCGAACAAAAACTATATTATTATTGCCATATTTTTTTTTTATAGAAGAATAATTGTTAATTTTATTTGGGTAGTTTAATGTAGCTATTTTTTCCTAAATCTTCTGTTTTATTAAAAGAATTTTTACATTAATTTTTCTTCGACGTTCGGGGAATTACCCCATCTTTAGGACGACTCCTGAATCACAGAACAACAATATTAGTAATCACATACCTATTTTTAAAAACATATAAATTATCAACTACCAATTAATTTATATCTTTTTGTACCTTATGTATTTCATGCCTTCTGTTACAATTATACTTCTCCATTCCTTTTATCACGATTATATCATAATCTACCAATTTATTTCGTCATAAATTTATATTTATAGTTATTGTTTTATAAAATTCTAAAAAGAATGTTACATTCTTTATATATTTTATTGTCACCATGTACTTTCGAGGAATTGGTCTTTGCTTTAATCTTAATTATTCTTATTTCATCCCCTCCTCCTGACCTCTCTTAATATTACTTTAACCTACATGGCTTTTTTATTAATTAACATTATTTAATTATGTCTTTTTAACTATCTAAATTATATTGTATTAAATCTGTTGATTATATCTGCGTAATGATGATAATACAAAGATTTTTTGTATATGTTTTGAAATTGACCATGCTCTTTATGCTTGTTATAAGTGAACTGACCACATGCATCTTTTTCGAATCCTTTTACATTCTTCATGAGTCTATCTAAATGAATCACTAAATTAACCTAGAAAAACAATTATATATTATGTGATGATTTAAAGTAAAATAAGATCTAAAAAAAAAATAATAAGAATGACCGTTGGCTATACCTCAGGTAGAGACTAGGCATTTAAGGTTACTTGAATTTTTAGCTAATCCCTAAAATTCTTCAATGTCGGTTTATGATAGTATACTACCTCTGGTGACTGAACCATGGTTAGGGATTTTGCAGTGTCATGCACTGCCAGTGCCTCTATAAATTTTACAGTCTTAGATTTATGACTATGGTTTGTTCTTTTCTTTCAGGTACCAAAAGTTTGTTGAATACCTCTGCTTGGTATATAAATTCCAAACATTTTAAAAAATTATAATTTTACTTTTTCTTTTATGTTAATAACACAATAGGGTATTTTATATAAATATATATTTTTTTATATGATTCAGTCACAAAATATTTTACTCATTGTATGTGGAGAGTGGAAAAAAAATAATCTTCCATCATATAAAATACACCAAATCTTTTTGAATTTGATTTAAACAATAACATTTTAAAATTAGTTCTTTTGAAAACCTTATACATTACCAATCAGCTTATCTGAAATTAGCTTAAATTTGATTAGAGTTTAACATCATTGACTGCAGACAGAAGATTATATTTTTAAATTTCTTTTTAAATATTTATATTTAGTTCTATTTCTAGAGCATCATCATTTTATTCCTATTACACTATTCATTAACAATTTTTGCATGAATTTTCCTATTATCATGTTATCCGGATTGTGAATACTTCGTCAATTTATTAATAGTCAAAATTTTAAATATTTCAATAGGAAGATTGTTACATGCCGTAGCATATCAGGTTATGTGATGGTGATATGTAACAATACATGGCAGTATAATAAGTATTTTCAATATGGATAAAATGATGATTTAACAGAAAATGCATATAAAAATCGTTAAGAACAATAATATTGATCATTGAAGATGAGGCAAACACCTCGAAATGCTACATACCAAAGAAATAAGAAAGAAAGTTGTTCACATATATTTAAACATAAAATTATTCTATAAAAGGCCCGGTACTTAATTACTTCCATATATACTCATCGGCTGTCTTGCTAATTATTTAAGTAAGAATACATATATATTTTATTTAGAAGTAAGAATAAACCAGAATAATAACTCCAACTCGTTATTACAGGGTATTAGGTATTAATATGGCATGTTGGAATCAGAGAATTTTACTTGAGCCTTCGAATTAAAGTTTGACTTTTTAAATTTTAGCCGATTTTAAGAAAATGTTTTGTATATTAAATTTACACGTATTGTATAGGTTAATTTATTTTTATTTTTTGGTGTTTCAAAACTATAGTAAAAAACCACTAAAAAAGTTTGTTTTACCTTCCTAAGAAAATGAAACAATTTCCGAACGTTTAATTTATTATGGAGCGTTAGAAGTTAGGGAGAAATAATGCAAGAAAATGCTTTCAAAATCTTCTTTGAAAGAAAGTTAAATCATAAATCTAAATTACATACTGATGTATCTGCCTAAATATTAAGAATAAATTAAAAACTCCGACCTTACTATATATTTTTTAAATTATGAATAAAAATAAAATACAATTGTACATTTATGCTTCAAGTTATTATTATTATTAATTGTTTTTAGTTAAGGAATGTTCAAAGTTTAGGATACGCATGGCTGTGGAACGTGGTGGGGTTATATGAGTGCGAATGACCAATCACAATACTCCATATTTCTTATCCCTTCCCGGTCGCTATTGCTGCTAAAAGAGTTTAAGAATTTCATATTGGTACTGGTCAAGTCTTATAAGCATAAGGATTTACTGGCATTTTAAGGGTATGTAATCAAAATCTGCATTTTTAAAAATTGATTTCTTTTGAAATGTTTAATGATAGCTGATTTTGTTAAGTATTTTGTGAGGCGTTTTTGATGTCTAATTTGAAATAGCATTTTTCAATTCGTATTATTTTGAATTTCGACAATAATAATTGATTATTATTTTTTTCGTTTACTTTTTGCAAGTATAATGTTAATAGTTTTTTAATGTACTGATTCTCTGGACTATAATATTTAGGAATTATAAAGTACACAATGCTATATCGATTCAATTACATCTTGGCAAATTATCTACATGTGTTTATATTGAATAATTACTTATTACTAAAAAATATAGATTGCACAGTTATAAAATATTTCTGATCTCATAAAAAACATTATCTTATGATTCGAAATCAAAAAATGTTTATTTAAATACATACAGATACATTTCGAATAGGGCTAATAACAAAGATATCATTTTCTTAGCCTTAAAGTATGCAGAACTCTTCTGAAAATTTAAATAGCAAAAAATAAATATAAATTAAACTATAAAATATGTTTAGATTTAATTTATAAAACATTCATTTCCTAAAATCGGCTAAATCCTATTTTAATTCGAAGTCTCAAGTAAAATACTCTGATTCCAATACGTCATATTAGGTTTAGATATAATGTGTTGGAACCAGAATTATTATTCTGGTTTATTCTTACTTCTGAACAAAATTTATATTTATTCTTACTTAAATAATTTGAAATACAGCCGATATCTATATATGTAATTACTTAATTATTGAACATTATATAAAATAATTTTATGTTTAAGATATATGTGAACAAATTTTCAAGGCGTTTGCCTCATCTTCAGGGTTCGATCTTAATATTCTTAGTGCACTGGTGTATTCATTAGCAATATTTGCATGTATTTTTCTGTTAATCACCATTTTATCCATATTGAAAATACTTATTATATTGGCTGCTACATACCATCATCACATAACATGATATGTTACTGCATGAAACAAGCTTCCTATTAAAACATTTAAAAACATTCCTGTTAATAAATTGACAGTGTATTTTTAATATGGATAAGATGATAATTAACAGGAAAATGCATGCAAAATTGTTAATGAATATTGCAGTGTAATTAGAATATAAAAATGAGACCCTCAAAATGAAGCAAACACCTCGAAACGTTTGTTCTAATATATGTTATTCGAAATAAAGAAATAAGAAGAAAGTTATGCACATATACATTAAACTTATTAGAAAATAAATCTTCCATCATAAATTAAATAATTATATATAAGAATAATTTCATTTCTAATTGCCACAAAACATGACTTATTTTGCGAAAATACGGCTATTAATGAAATTAATATGATTGTTTAAAATGTGGAATGATTTCCTCGATCTTACTTAATAGATAAAAAGTAATACTTAATGTATAGTATTTACTATCTTTAAAAGTAGAGATATTTTATTATTATTATTATTTAATTATTTCTAGATCTATAACAATACTAAATGGTAGACAAAGAGATTCAAACTTTAGGAAATTTCGTCGGAGGGCTGTTAGAGTCTCTACCCCTACGAGAACGAGGGCAGGCGATTCGACAGATCCAAATTCTGGAGGAGCGGTACAGCAACAACTTGGAGGAACATCGCAAGGACGGTCCGAAGCTAAGCTTGCAGCTCCTTCGCATCGAACAGCTGAAGATGGTCAGTGCAGTGATATACAATTTTAATTATTATTTCAAATATTTATAATATTTGACTATAGGTCACTCCATATCAAATAAACAATTTAACTTACAAAGGTCACTAACAAAATTTATTATTTTATGTCTATGTTTATAATATATTCAGAGAGTTGAAAACAAATATTCATTAACTTTTTTGATGTTAAAAGATTAAAGATTTATGGTTCAAACAAAAACTATGTTAAAGAGCATAAAATGCACAATATTTTCTGTCTAGTATTCAGACATATACTGAACTGTAAATAAACAAAAAAATAGACAAGTTTTAACATTTTCAAAATATAAATTTTTTCTATATTTCGAAACCTACATTGTTTTTATTAAGTTCATTTCCAGCAGGATTTCAATATCATGAATCATCTCCTAATCTTCCGCTAATTCGTTTTGATTTTTTTTTTTTTAAATATTAACGTTATTTTTATACCGATGTTATCGAGTTATCAATATTGTTAACCGATATCAATGTCAATATTTTGATTTCGACATCCCATCCCTAGAACACAGCCACTATAGGAATAAACACTACGACACCACGTGTTTTTATGGTACTTTGTCGAACCCGCCGTCCTTGTGGAATTTTTTATTTTATATTTTTTTATACATTATATATCAATATTTTGTATATCGAGATACAAAATATTGATATTCTAAGAAACATGTCGTTACATCGATATTTTTTCAATATCCCTACCAATTACCCGATGTTAGTGCAGGCTATAATTTCTTTCTTTTTTTTGTCCTAGGTTCCTCGATTGAATGTAGAACCAATGAGGAGATGGACGAATGTGCCAAAGAACTACGGCCAGGCTGTAGTGAACTTCTTGGCATGTCTTCCCCTACCTTACAGGGTCCAAGCTCTCAAGAAGATCAATGAAATCGCATCTAGTTTTGCAATCGACTCACACAAACCGAAGACTAGAAGCTAACGCCATCAATATGTCCTTTTTTTCTTTTCTGTTTGTTTTAAATCATTTGTAAGGGTAGAAACAATGCACGTGACTGGCTCATTTTATTCATAATTTTATAAATAAAAGTATATCATATATTAATAATTTCGAATTTTTTTGTTTATGCTTTTTCTTGTCCAATCTTTATTCTTTATTTTTAGTACTTGCCTCATTATACGCATATGAATATCTAAAAAAAAATTATATTCATGAAGATAGGACCTGGTCACTACTAATTTTAATTAGCTATTAAATCTTCTACTGGTATTAAATTGTAGAAATAAATAGGAATTATTTTTTATTAATAAGAAATTGCTATCTTTCACGTTTATGATTTATACTGAATAACTATAGTGGTGTGTGTCTTCATATCTTGATCAAGAAACGTTATCATATAATTTTTATTTTACCATCTGATTTTATTCACAATTGTCTATAACATAAAAGCAACCAGGGTCCAGCTTATCAGAGTTACCCAGAGACACCGTGAAACTTGCTGGGTTGTTTCCCATATATCGCGAGCGCTCAAGCATAAGTCACTGTGAATTTTGTGTGATAAATGATTTCTGGCTGGTGGAAAAACTACATACAAGGACTGAGTATATTTTGAATGAAATTACAGTCAGATAAACCTTTGTATGATTTAGTTTTGTTGTCAAGTGAAAATGATTTGCTAAGTGAAGAATTGAACTATACATTTTTTACAATTTTGCTTGAACGTCCACCAGATGTTTTCTCCTGACATCAGTCATCAAGCAACAATTAAGTGTTGCATAGCAAGCCAGAAGCATAAGATAGACTTTATTTAACAAATAATAACAAATAAAAATTACATCAGTAAAATACAGTATTGTTTTTAACAATTTAAATCAGTCGGATGTTATGGAGGTTGCTGCAGTTAATAAGATGCATGCAATTTGAAATTTACAGCCGAAAGATTAAGCATATGAGGGGAAATAAATATCAATTATGACTAACATTAATTATGCTTAACTATTACATCATATGCTGAATTAATTATAAGAAATAATGAGAATTTAAAGTAACATAGACAGGGCCACACTCAGCTGTGCCCAAAATAATACGCTCCCACTCAATATTCCATTTGTTTTAGTTTTGTTAATAATAGTAATATATGTATGTAAGGCTACGTAGCAAACTTAGTCAGATGTTCCACCACATCATTGAAGCCTACTTATTTTATTCTAAATTATCAATTATTATTGTTTGCTTCACTCTAACTGTAAATACGTGTCATCCGAAAATCAATATTGGTAGCTTTATTAAAACTTCACTAAAGCAGCCAAAATAAACTGTAATAAGATTATTATTTTTTTATTTTTATTTCTTTATTAAGGAAATATGCATTTTATCGAACAAAAATTACAAACAATAGTTTTTTTCCTAAGTTACCTACATAAAAAGTTTAGTAAATTCAAAGCTAAAACTAACGGCATCGGAGGGTCAAACCTATGAAATGTTCGGCATTTCAAGAAAAAACCTATAAGTGAGTTTACTTTTTCTAGAAATATGCATTTTATCAAAAAAAGTTTCAAACAAAAATTCTTCAGCTCAAAATCACCTACAAAAAAGGTCAACTTACATTTTAAGCTAAAACTAACGGTTCAACAGAGCCTCAAACATTTGGAATTTTCACGCCAAAGAAAAATCAGGGGAAAACCTACAATGACTTTGGGAATAACCCATGTAGAAATTATCTTAGAATAACCATTGGAAAATTAAATGGAAGGGATAAATTTATTAAATTGATATAATTAAATTATACAGAGTTCTAATAGGTCTATTGAATCATATTTAATCAGAACAGTATTTATTAATATAGAGTGAACATATATTTCTTTATTTTGATAATTTTTAAAATTGAAATCTACTATTTCTTGATCATACTATACATAATGTTTTTATATTATAATATGTACATGGCTTAGAACCCAGGTTTGCATATCATAGTGCCATAAAATATTTAATTTAATTTGAATACTTAAGACCTTATTCAAAGTGTTATAAATAATATAAAACATTATTTTTGATCCAGAAATAGTTAATTTTAGATTCATAAAATATTTTAAAACGAAATAATTGAATTTTAGATGGGTTCGAAGTGTCCATTGAATTATAAGTAATGAAAAGAGTATTATTCTACGGAATGAAGTATATCAACAGAATTTTTTATTCAAAACGCTGTAGATTTGATTTAGCACTTTAAAAAACCTATATAAAAATATACACAAAATTCACTAACTGGACTTAGTGACTTATGCTTGAACGCAGGAAATATTTGGTAAACGACCTAGCTCCTCACTGTTTCTAGGCACCGCTGATAAGCCGGATCCAATACCTGGAAAAAGGTCCGGGACTCAGTTTGGGTATTGTTGGATCTTTGGTGGGACTCAATTGGTACTTTTCGCCATTTCATTAAAATTATCGGAACTCAATTTGGATACATCCCATGTGCCTGCCTACCTTAAATACGTAATTTCAGTATCGTACAACTTTTTGTTTTTGAGCTAGGCTGTTCACACAGACCATTTTACGAGACGTGTATTTTCGTTGAAAACTTGAATTCGAACATTTTAACGATCGCAATACTTCCCCTTACTATATCTCATATATATAGGTAAGTGTAACTAAAACAATATTTATAAAATGGTGTTACTCATAACTAAAATGATTTTAGAGACAGCAAAAATTCAAAAGAAAACAACAGAAATGCAATGAGAGAGAATCGCTAATAGTACACCTCTGCCTGGTTAAGTAGTAATTGAAATTACCGGTCTCTTGATGGAAGTAAATAGAGTATTCATATTAATTAATTAAATTACTTTTTTTAGGTTAAAAACTTAGTTTAAAATATTTCCGTGTAATGTAAGAAACAATTAAAATTATAGTAGATTACGTAATATTGTTTAAAATCCTTTAAGACATGCTTAGTAGTTATAAAGAAATTAATTAAAACAAATATCTGAAAATATAGGAAAAAACATAAATTTTTACAGTTTTTATTGCCGGTTCCTTTGTGGAATAGAACCGGTTGCATTAAGTTCATTGAACGGTTACAACTTACTCCTAAAAGTATATTCTTCCAGCTAAATGGGTCTAACGGTACTTTTACATATCAGAGGGCGGCTTAGATTTATCTTTTATCCCTTTGTACCTGAGGGTCGCTGGCAATCCTCAAGATGGCTGCTGGGTGTGTAATAAAACTTTTCCTAGACATTATTTATTACTGGTCTTGCCTACAGGCTGGTTTCCTACTGGATTAACGGAAACCTTCAACATAACTAAGGTATGGTTATTTCATGAACAAATTTCATACAGAAATATAATTTTAAATACTTTTATTTTCTTTATCAGTATAATACTGGGCTCATCCGTTATTGAAAAACAACTATTTGTTGTGTTATACAAAAAATCATTGGTATCAATCAATGTTTTATTAATTTCGATACTTTAATTTATTTTTCTATTCTAAATTCCCTATTATCAATAGGTACATACTCCATTGTTTTTTTTTTTAATATGAGAAAGTTACTTAAAAATAAAAACTTAAAGAAAAAAATAATTATTTGCTTCTCGAAAACATCTATAAAATAATAAAATATTATGTAATACAATCACATAGATGCTATTTTTACTGTAGAAGAGAAAATAAATGGTAATGTATTAGAATAAAAAAAAAAAGACCTCCCGAAAGGGATTTAGGAAAAGAAAAAAAGAATATTTTAAACTAATCTCTAATATTTGCGGAATACCATCTAATATTTTAGTAAAAATTTTAATTAAAACTACGTAAAAAAATCATCTGTTATAACTTTTCATGTGGAAAGAACCAAAATTCATTAAAAAAATTATAATAATCATTCAATCATAGATTGAAAACGGACCACTGTAATTCTCCAGAACAATTTTATAAATATAATTTTAACAAATTTTGTTAAATTACTTCATTAAAAAAAATACAAGGATTATTGAAGTGAGGTGAGATGATTTGTTTAATAATGAAAAATATAAACTTTAGTATTTCTAAAATTTTAATGAAATTACTAAATTAAAAATCAGTAATTCTTAGCTTACTTATCTTAAGAATTAATCTGTATAGAAATTAATATCAGAATAAAATTGAAACTATCTGTTAACTTAGCAATTGTATTTGCATAATTTTAATAATTACTGTCCTATTAGTGTAATTGAGGAGGTGGCTGGAAAAGGGACCCTCAGTTCTACAGGTTCTTTTATGAATTAATCTCTTCTTTATGGTTTTAAGATGATCGTGTAAAAATTTGGGATATTTTGAGCTATTCAATTGTTGAAACAATTTATACAATTCAATTGATCTGGTGTTATGGCTCCTTCTTCCGGAGGATATAAATAACTGAAAATGTTTTGTGGCTATTTCTTCTGCTTTTCTTAGAGTATTTTTAAAGTTAATTATTTAATAATGTTGACAAGTATGAGAGCTCAGTTTTATTCGGTCTCCCAGAACCTATTCGAATCAGAGCAAAATTACAAAGAAACTTCACATTTTTAAAAGTTGAAGGTATTTAGAGAGAAGTGTGTCGCATTTTCTAATCGTGCTTGTTGAAGATTTTAGTAAAATGTTTAAGAGATATTAAAAAATAAATAAAATAAAATCATTATTAGATAGACGATTGATGAGAAGAGAGGCACAAACACGAATAGGCCTCACAAATTCAATTCGGATGTACAAGAGTTTGTGATGTAGAATCTTTGAATCATTCACCATAAAAGTACTCATTATTAAGGACGATCAATCATGATGTACTTTGAAAATTCCCAATTATCCATCAAGTTGATTTTTATGGGGTTCAAAAAGTTTTAAAATAAAGAAACAGGAAACCCCTAACGTTGAAATACTTAAGTATTGCAAATTTTTCCAATAGACACATTTCTCTTTCAAGATGCCTAAAAC
The DNA here is from genome assembly GCA_948150685.1 of Rhaphigaster nebulosa. Lineage (NCBI taxonomy): Eukaryota > Metazoa > Arthropoda > Insecta > Hemiptera > Pentatomidae > Rhaphigaster > Rhaphigaster nebulosa. The sequence continues at coordinate 166,206,235 of OX411308.1, forward strand.
AGGTGATTGTGATTTCTGCACAGGATATGAAAAATGGTATTTTTTCCAGCTACTTCCTCAAATAACTTGGAATGTATTTTTATTTACACTATTTTCTTTTAATATTAAAGTTTATAATGATCAAATTCATTAAAAATATTACAATGAAAATTTGTATTCAAGGAACTTTTCCCACCACCTCTGTACTATCGGTGGGAAAAATCGCAGGCGCCGAATGGGTAGGGTAGCTTCAGTGATTGTGATTGGCTGAAACTAAGGGACTAGCCCCGCCCCTAAATGTGGCTATATAACTCCTTTCTTGATTTGCGAAATAGTATTCAGTTCACACCCAACAGAGTTTCCAGGCAGATCCAAGAGTTTGTTTGAATCAGGTGTGTATTTATTGATGATATTTTTTTTTTATAGTTTCAGATATCAATATAATATTGTATTTAGATATTTTTTAATTTAAAAATTAAATAATAGAGGATGTTTAACCATTAAATATGTTCTGTTCCTTGTAGACTTGATTAGCTCAATTAATTGCCAATCTATTTTAATTTTTAATAATTTCAACTAGCTTTTTAAATTTATATTTAAGATCAAAAATATTTTATTTGAGTTTTTAGATTTCAGATTCGTCAAACATGAATAAGGAGGATAATAAGATAGATCTTTTGGTGCTCGGAAATTTCTTCGGGAAGCTCCTGGAAGGATTCCCAATCCGCATAAGATCCACAGCATTAAAAGAAATCGAAAGAGCTGAAGAGCGTTACTGCAGGGAATCATCAGGTCTTCTGCGGCCGATACTTGCTCAAGAGTTGTGGAAGATCGAAAATAGTCAAAGCGTAGGTGTAGTTGTATAATATACAATTTAAATTATAAATATAAAATAATGTGCTGGTAATATTATATTAAATATAAATATAAAATTATAAAATAATGTACAGGTAATATTATAGTATTATGTAAGATTTAAAATATAAATTAAAAAATAATATATAACATTTTAATAATTATTTAATTATTGTGGAATAAACCACTTTTTTATAAGAATAAATTAAGGTATAATAAACTACTTGTATTACTATTTTTTTAATATGTTTAGGGGAACCGAGATCCAAGACTGACGAGGCGGAAAGTTCTAGCCAGTTATGGAAATACCATCGAATGTTACCTCGCAGCTCTTCCTCAGAATTTGAGGGTGGATATCCTGAGAGAGATCTGCAACATCATATCTCATCACGGGACATTTTAGTACTGAAAATGTTAAGAAAAAGTATTGTCGATATTTAAAAAAAAAAAAATTATATAATTATGAAAATATGTATCCTATGTATATATGAACATTATATTTAAATGTACTTATATTTTTTTATTATTATTAAAACTACTATTATGGATTAAAAATTGGATTATTTATCTTTCCTATTCTCTTTGAGTATTATATTTACATATGGCTGAATCATTTTTATTACTAAATTAGTCAGTTAGTTTTAATGACAACATCAAAAACTTATTCGTTTATCTAATATCAATATTGCTTAATCAAAAGTTATAGAACTTTAAGTTGTATTTTCTTAGAGAATTTGATTTACATATATATATATATTTATGAATTTGGAAATTTTTTTCATCTTGCTTGATTGCCAGATTGAAATGTTTCTGCTGCTGAGAGAGCAGTAACTTTCAAAAAGAATTTAACTTGGGAGGTGATGCCAAAATAAATACAAAAATATGTATGAGATAATATTTTATAAATGTAAATATAAAAAGCTCTTTATTTGTTGGAAAAAATGCATGATAAGAAATTTTAAATTATACTTGATATATCATAATTACGTAGTTACTGGTCAGCCTACAACCATAATACATCAGACTCAGGTTTTTGGTGTATAAATGAATTAAATTACTTTTTTTAGGTTAAGAAATTAGTTTCAAATGCTTCCGTGAAATATAAGAAACAGTTAAAATTATGGTATATTATATAATATTGCGCGAAATCCTTAAGATATGTATGATAGGTAAATTAAAAAATAAGAAAAATAATTCATTTTTACAGTTATTACTGATTCTTTACAACAATAGAACCGGTCACAAGAGGTTCGTAGAACAGGAACAACATTGCTAAATGATATTTTATTCTTCCTGTCAAATTGTTCAACCGGTACATTTCCCTTTCAGAGGGTTGCTTAGGTTTATCTTTTATTCCTTTGTACCTGAGTGTCGCTAGCAATCCTCTAGACGGCCGCTGGGTGTGTAATAAAACTTTCGCTGAACATTGTTTATTACAGGTTTCGCCTACTACAGGCTTGTTAATCCCTACTGGATTAACGGAAATCTTGAACATAACCAAAGTACGTTTATGTCATAAACCCGGATGTCGCATACTTAAAATTCCATACAGAAATATAATTCTGTAAAAAAAGAATGAAATATATAAAAAAAAAATGAATTCAAATTAAATATTTCCAAATATATTTAAATTATTAAACTTAATTTATAACTTATTAAGAACACGACAAACAAATGTATTTATTTACCGGATCATGCGTCATTGAAAACAATTTGTTGCGATGTACAAAAAAAATCAATGATATCAATCAATGTTATATTAAATCTAATTTTTCTTATATTCTACATTCTATATTATCAATAGGTATATACTTACTTTTTTTTTTTTAAATATGAGAATTTTACTTAACTAATGATAATATTGTTAAATACTTCGCGGTCTAAATACTTGCTTCTTGAAAAAATCTTTAAAATAATTAACTTTCATGTAATTTAATTAACTAAATATTGGTTTTTTTTGTAGAAGTTATAAGAAATGATAATTCATTATAAGAAAAAAAAAAAGAAGAGACGAGGAGAGTTTATGAAAAGAAAAAAAAAAGTTATTTTTGAACAGAGAAACAAATTTTAAACAGGAAGACTTTTTAACTAACAATAATTAAAACTTGTGAACATTTATTTCATTTATCTTCCAATGCAACCCCACTTGACTCCAATATTGTCCATATTTAATCCATAACCACTATTATTTTGTCATATTATAAAATTATTCATTATTTTGTATTCACTAAATTAAAATGATATTTAGTTGGAGCATATATCAATCTATTGAAAAGTTACTTTGCTACTTATATGCTTGATTGATATGAAATAAATGTTCACAAATTTTAATAATTGTTATTTTTAAACTAATCTGTAAACATAAAGATAAAACTACAGCAAGCTCTGGTGGAATGGGAAGAGGGACTTAGGGACAGTGATTAGTAGAAAATAAAAATAAAACTGAACGATCAATTGCACTTATTTGAAAAATTGTACAAATTACTGTGTGATTGAGGATTTTTTACAAATGTGCATTTATAATTTAATAAGGCATGTATTAAAACTATGCAAATATACAAAAAATGTATTTATTTTTGTTTTCGCGCAAGATAGCTTCTAATGTCTATTTGCGTATAATTCATCACCGAAGTCATGTTTAGGAGCAATGTTCACAACAAAAGAGGCAAAGCTAAACTGAATTTAAAATAAAAATTTCATTCTACGTTAGGAAAGAGATTCAGAGAATTTAGGTACTCCTTTTTCTGAAACAAGACCTTCCATGAATTTCCACTGCTTTGCAAACCAGTGAAACATTTTTTTCTTATTTAATTATTACCCATTATTATGTATGTAGACTAAGGTCTCTTTTTGATGACTATCACATTTTATATATTTTTAAATTGGAATTTTTCGTTCGATGTACAGAATATTTTTTCTAACAAAAATTCAAGGTTCCTAAAAAAAGTTCGATGTATAGGGATTTTCGATACATGGAAGTTCGATATACAGAAGTTCCACTGTAATTCAATGGATCCTTCAGATCGCTTTAAAAATTCAATTATTTCGTTTTAAATAATTTTATTACTCTAAAATTTACTATTTCTGATCACAAATAATGTTTTCCTTAAACTTTAACAAGATCTAAAATATTCAAATTAAATTCAATATACTATGACTACCCAAGCAAGACTGGGTTCCTAACCATGTATATGTTACAATACAAAAACATAGTAAATATTATACTTTTAGACCACCTTTATAACCATAATCCTAGTAAAAAAAGTAATATTAAGAAGAGGGAATAAATTTATTGAAATGATATAATTAAATTGTGTAGCGTTCTGATAGCTCTATTGAATTATATTTAATCAAAACAGTATTACTATAGAGTAAACATAAATTTATTTACTTGTATAATTTTAAAAATTAAAATATACTATTTCTTGATCAAAAATAATGTTTTTATATTATAATATGTACATAGTTAAGAACTCAGCTTTGCTTGGAATATCATAGTATATTGAATTTAATTTGGATAATTAAGACCGTGTTCAAAGTGTTATAAATAATATAAAAACATTGTTAGTGATCCAGAGATAGTAAGTTTTAGAGTGATACAATATTTTAAAACGAAATAATTGAATTTTAGATTGATTCGAAGTGTCCATTGAATTATAAGTAACGAAAAAGTATTCTTCTACGGAATGAAGTATATTAACAGAATCTTTTTATTCAAAACTGGCGTCAGATTTGGTTTTAGCACTTTAAAAAACCTACATAAAAATTCACTAATTGGACTTAGTGACTTTTGCTCCAATGCACGAAATATTTTCAAAACGATCTAACTCCTGGGTGTCGCTAGGTAACGCTGATAAGCCGGACCCAATACCTGAAAAAAGGTCCAACCCAATTCCCAAGTACCGGGGACTCAATTTACCCTTTTCGCTATCTCATTAAATATTTTAGGACTCAATTTGGACACATCCCTTTGGAGAGCCGACAGCTCAAATGGCTTGGGCATGTCTACCGCATGAACCAGGACATGGATACTATAAAGGTGCTAGAGGCTTGGCCCACTGGAGGAGACTAGCGGGGCTACCCAGAGTTTCATACCAGGAATATATAACTAATCTGTAAAATTTGTCGAATATCATATAGTATTTTAGTAAGCATTTTCATTAAAACTACGTAAAAAAGAAAAATCTGACAAATTTCTGTTATAATTTTTCATGTGGAATCAACCAAAATTCATTAAAAATTATAATAATCAATCAATCATAGTTAAAAAAGGATCATTATAAATCCCCAGAACAATATTATGAAGATTCAAGTTTTTGGTAGCTGAAAGGCATTACTTTAGTTACTTCAACTGGTTGGATTTTAGAAACATAGTTCGTAAAGCTACACCAGTAAAGCTAAGATCTCTGCTCAAGGAAATGCCTTGTAAATTTTATATTTTAGTCTTTAATGAGCCTAGTAAAACCTAAAAAGAGATTCGACAGCCCCCCTTCCTACTCGGGGCCGGCCATTGAAATGTCGGGATATTGGTAGTTGTTGGCCCGAGTTAAAATAGGGGGAGGTTATAACTCGGACAAGTACCATTATCACAGATGAGTATTGACTTTAGTTATTTCAAAAGTTGTAACTAGCGATATTATAAACAAATTATTACCTGCTTTAAATAATCAATAATATAAAGAAATATGTAAAGAATTGTGATGAGCCCTCTCTCGGGTATTCAGGTCCTGCTGTGTCGGGCCCCTCTGACAGCCACACCTCCCCAAAAGTTATCGGAAGTTTGAACTTGAGGGCGGTCCTTTCCCTATTTCAGTTCTGCACTACCTGATCTTATGATATTAGCATAAAATGTTCGTCTTCATAAAAAAAAAAATACAAACTGATTTAATGAGTAAGTAATCCACAATCAAAAGTTTATCGATTTCAAACAAAAAGAGCAACAGAATGATTCACGGAACAACCCCTAAAATTCTCTACACAATAGTGTATCAATCAAAAGTAAGAAATTTGGATATTTTTAAGAAAAGCATCAATCTTTTTCAAGGAAGCAGGTTGTTTATTTACAATCAGAGCATCAATATGTCAGCCTTGATGGAGCACAACTAAATTCTTAGGTCCTCTTCAACTTTGATGTGAGTTTACTAAGGTAACCATCCTAAATTACTTTTATTAATTGTAGATCAGTTAAATTTATCTCAAAATAGAAACATTCAATAATATTTTTAAAAAAAATGTTTTCTCTCATTGAGCTTGTTAAAAAGATGATTTTATCCACGAATTTAGTTTGTTTGTTGACGTATCATGGTATGAGAACCTCTTCAGTGGGTATTTATTGCATGTTAACATCAAAAGTACAATTTTAACAAAGTTTACGTTTCGGGAATGTGCTCCCATCATCAGGACCTTATTCTGAAATTAAATAATAAAACAAACAGCATACATTTTGTATAACACTTGAATTTCAAACTGTAAAATCGTAATATAGGGGAAAATGATCACGGTGGTTGAAAAGCCCAGACTTCTTAAATGAATACATTATTAAATATCTGGTGGAAATATCTGGTCATCTGATGTGGACAACACATGACTTCCTTGTACGCCTATTAAACTATAAATTGGTGGCTCAAAAACATATGATTCCTGCATTTAATTTAAATATAATTTTTGATGAAAGTCTAATATGACCTTCAAGTAAAGTACCGTTTCCGGTTTTCCAATTTAAACCAAAATCTAGTGTGTTATTTAAATCAATATATAAGTGATAAATACTAAATTTGAGATGTATTTCCTAATATTTTAATATAATTTTTGATGGAAATCTATTATGACCTTCAAGTAAAGTACTACTTCCAGTGATCAAGCAGTACCCAAAAACGTAAGTTCACAACTAGGCTTTACAACAATCCTAAATTCAAAATTTCAACTTTCTACGGCTAACCGTTTTTGAGTTATGCGAGATACGAACGTACGTACGTACAGACGACACGACGAAGCTAGTCATAATGGTTTCAGGAATGGTCAAAATCAATATTTCTGTTGAAATCTGAAAATCGAAAATTTTCGCGATTACAATACTTCCTATACTTCGTACAAGGAAGTCAAAAATATAACACTTGGATATACATACAATATGCATCACAATAAATTATAAATCAATACATTTATTTCTACTATTTATTTCAAATATAAGGATTTAAGAGAGTCCAAAAGACGTTCTAATATATTAAGGTAGGCTAGGAGATAGATTACGAAGTGAATCTCCAGTCTAGTTGATAACCAGAGAATATAATTTCACTCATTAAAAATTATAAGCTTTGTAGTGAAAAACGTTAATGTGCAGGTAATTGTGTATATATCATGCGGTTATTTTAAGATATACCTATTACTAATTTTTAAGATATTAAAGTCTTAACTGATATGTTAAATAAATAAAACATTGTTTTTACTTAAAACTAAACTATGACAATGAGTGATGAAAAAAAGCTATATGGATATATAAAGGTTTATACTTTTATTAATTTCATTATAAAAATAAACTTTTTTATAAACAAAAAAGCAACAGGAAAATAAAGAAAAAACAAACTTCAGGAGTAAATTATATAAATTAAATATACTAAAAAATACAATCATTTTTGTCTTTAATACAAAACGAATTAGTATGAAAAGTAATTGAGATGTGTTACAATAGAAGTTAAAAATAAAACATGAGTGAGTCAGCAGGTACTGTACAATATGGAAATTGATCATTTACAGACGTCATAGCTATCTTTGAAAGCCGCTCATTTTTGGTGTTTATTGATTGCTTTATAATTTTCATTTTATTATTATTTAATCTGTTGTATGTGTGTGAATAGGTTATAAATGTGTATAAAACCATTGGTATTTCTTTCCGAATTATATTAATTTTATATTACAATTATTAAAAAAAATATCTGATGTGGACAACACATGACTTCCTTGTACTCCTATTAAACTATAAATCGGTGGCTCAAAAAGTGATCCTGAATTTGGTTACTAGTTTCCGAGGATTGCAGTAAAAACGACACTCGGCGTCGTGACATCTATATATTGACACACACACACACAAACTCTTGTTTCGGGAGGTCTCATTCCGTTATTAAATGTCGTTTTATTTCAGTAGGTAACTAGTTCCGTGGCAGCAATAGAATTGTCAATGTCACTAGATAAAGCATTGGAAATCGACGAAAATTTTAAGCAGAAGATCCCACTAAGCTTATATCTTATTCTACACGAGTATTTTACACTCAATTTTAACACATAAAACAAGTAATAAAAATATTTAAGTAGAGTGAGAAACAAATCGCATTTGTAATCTTTATTACCGAATCATTATATTTTTTATATATCATATATTTTTTTATGAAAGTTCATTATGAAGTTCAGGTAAAGTATCCCTTTCGGCTCACGAATTTTAGCCAAAATCTAGTATAATATTTATATTGATATAAAAGTCTCATTTATCAAATTTGAGATGTTTTACACTATATTTTAATATAATTTTTTATGAAAGTCTAATATGACCTTCAAGTAAAGTACTGCTTCCGGTTTTCCAATTTAGAGGTAAATCTAGTATGTTATTTATATCAATATATAAGTAATAAATACTAAATTTGAGAAGTTTTGCATAATATTTTAATGTAATTTTTGATGGAAATCAATTATGACCTTCTAGTAAAGTAACACTTCCGGTGATCAAGCAGTGACCAAAAAGGGAGGTTCACAACTAGATTTTACGACAATCCTAAATACAAAATGTCAATTTTCTACGGCTAACCGTTTTTGAGTTATGCGAGATACGAACGTAAGTACGTATAGACGCCACGACGAAACTAGTCTAAATGGATTCAGAGATGGCCAAAATGGATATTTCCGTTGAAATCTGAAAACCGAAAATTTTCGCGATTACAATACTTCCTTTACTTCGTACAAGAAAGTAAAAATAACACCTTAAATAAATATAATCTTAAAAATCTGTATGATATCAGAGCATGTATAGAAGTTAATGAGATAACTTCATTAAATGGATCCCTCATAGGATTTTCTGTGGAAAAGATGGTAAAAGAGTGGACGGAAACTGACTCTAACAAGCCTTTCCTAATAAGTGGCATTAAGTTTTTTCTATGAATTATTGTTGATAATAATTCAATTTTAAGGTCTGTACTAACCTTATTTGTTCTCCTTAAAAAGATCACCTTCAATTAGAGTTTAGTTCAATTCAAATAAAAGCCTTTTATTTAAAAATAAAAATGTTCTTTTCTAATAATTTAACTATACAATAATATATACATTTATTAACATATACAACCTATCGTTTACTATCTTGTAAATGAGTGTATGTAGGTGGGTATGGAGTGCGTCAGTGAAAGTGATGGTGTTAATTAGCAATCTGTTTATTTGAAACAGTTTCTTTCATTAAACAGATACAGTTAACTGTTTCGACCTAAATTAAACAGATACAGTAGCAGGTTAGTAGATGGGGAGGACGCTACAATCGGCAAAAAAGGGAAACACTGAACGACCTGTTTAATCTAGCAGAAACAGCTTCCTGCAACAGCTATGCTAGCTACACCTAGCGGTGGGATGTGAAACAAAAGCTATCTGCTTTTTTTAAACAGTTTATCGAGCGTACCTGTTGAATTTAGCAGAAGCAGCTTCCTGAAACAGATGCTATCTGCTTTTTTGAAACAATTTGTCTGACTGTACCTGTTGAATTTAGCAGAAACAGCCTCCTTCAACTGCTTCACTGAAACTAACCTATAGACAGGAAGTTGACATTTTTAAACGCTTTGCCTATCTCCTCCTATCACAACTACCATTTGTTTTCTTTTTTAAATCAATAAATGTACTTATTGGCTTTCATAATGTATTATGATTTGCAATTAAAGCTGAAATGTTAATTTGACTTTTTATCACTGGCAATTATAAACACAAACTAAATTTCATTTATTTTCTGACATAAAACTAATATAACAAACATGATTATCTAGTTATAATGTAATTTTACAATTAAAATTCAAAATTAATTAGGGAAAAATGTATTCATTGAACAGGAAGTATGTATTATTAGCAATGCAAATGTTTTTAAAATAGTAAAAAGTTAAAAATATCATTACAAACCGAAAAATTAATAAAATTCAAAATTAATTAATTTATAAAATCATTTCTAATTCTATTATGCAGAGTAAAAAAAGTAAATAAAAATAAGATGGTGAAAGAAAGTTCTTTACATATAAACATTTTAATAAATGCCTCAAAGTTTACTTAGAGCATTTTCCCTATTATTAGAATTTAAAAAACGAGATTAATACGTGAATTAATAAGAACAGCTTTTTTTTTTTTTAACTTTCTGTTTCGTAGTTTGAAACAGTTGTATCTGGTTTTTTTAGCTGTTTTTTTAAATTAGCAGAAACAGTTGTTACTGCAACTCCAAATAAACAGTTTTGCCCATTACTAGTCAATGATTGTCCAAAACGCAGCGATACGTGGGTCCCGCCCCTTCTCCCCTCCTCTGAGATGTCTTGGAAGATTTGTGTCAGTTTGCTACTTCAACCGTTCCCAGTGAGATCTAAGGTAAGATGGATTATTATTGGAATTTTTTAAGCTTTCATAATTTTTCAAGAAATAGTCTCAGGCAAATTAAATTAATATGCTTTTGTTATGTTTGATGTTTTAGATTATTTTAGATCATATTACAGATTATTATAAATGCATTATATATTTGTATGTATAAATATATTATAGAGTATTAGAATATATTAATACAAAGGTTATTCAAATGTCATATGTTTATTAGTTTAAATGCATATTATATTATAAGGTTGGAAGCTATATATTTTTATTTTTTACTCGAATTTATTTGATTTAATCAACGAATTGAGAAAAATATAAACATTTATTCTTTTAACAATGCTTACTAATATTCCTATTTATTACTATTTAATTTTTTTATTACTGTCTGTATTTCTATCTTTTGTATATAAAATTTGTATATACAAACTTTTGAATAAAATTTGTATTTCTATCTTTGTATTTCAGGCGAAATATAAGCAGACATGGATATCGAGGAAAATAGAGAGTTATCGATACTGGGAAATTTCGTTGGAAGGCTTCTGGAATCGTTTCCACTCGAAATTAGATCGGAAGCATTGAAGGATATCGAAGAAGTTGAACAACATTACTGCATGTTTGTTCATGGTTTCTCCGGTCTGCACCCGTTACTTTCGCATGAGTTGCGAAGAATTGAACTCAGTCGAAGGGTAATTTTACTTAAACCTTACAGATCAAACAAATCTACTATTGTCTTTTAATTAAAAATAAGAAATGAATTCTGTAGCGTTTTGGTCTGGTTCTAATATCGGTATGTCAAGTAAATATCACTACTATATATTATTACGGTAGTATAGATCCCTTTTCCGGCTCTCAGGAGCGATGGATTTTGACGAGTGAGGTTTCAAAAGAAAGAGAATTTCACGGAGATGTGACGAATTTCAATTTTGTTTTTTTAAATCTTACAAGGGCTTAAATAAAAATGATGAAAAAATCGGAAGGTTTCAAAACTTTGACGACTGAGAGTCGGCGGATCGAGACGGGATAAGTTGGGTTTTAAAGATTTTGACGCGGGCATCAAGATATATACGCTCCTTTGGAGATAACGTACGATATAGGTCCGCACGGGCCTCATGCCATCTTGCGTACTGCTGTTGTCATGGCAACTTTATATCAATTTGAGTCTGTTTACAAAAATTTTTAATGAGTGGGAAATTATATACTGTTGCCCATGACCAACCCTAAAGGGCACTGCTATGTATGAATACTATACATTGAAAATGGTAATCTAATTGCCTAACTGTTAAATTGAAGAGATGTTTTCCAGTGGGATAAGCTAATTACTTATTAAATATGAACTGTAACTTCAACATAGTCATTACAAACTATGTAGCTTCACCAAATATGTGTGTTTAATATACTTTTTTGGTAATATTATATTGTTTACACGAAGAAATATGTTTTCCTACTTCTAATGTATTAGGTATTAGAAGAAGGATTGATATCTAATGTGAGAGTTCTCGCTCGGTTATACTAGTTATTCCTTAATTTTTTTAGTCGCACCTTAAAAAATAGCTTCGGATATGTGTTGAATATTATTAAAGTGTTTCCGAAACCGTACTTATTATGGTAAAATATCTAATTAAAATTTTATATAGCATATCAATGTTTACTTTTTTTTATTTTTAACCATATTAATAACACCATTTCAAATATTGATTCCATAATATGTTTAGGTTCCAAAATTGAACAGAGATCCAAGATTGAAGATGAGAAAAATATTAAATAGTTATGAAAATGCCATCGAATCTTATCTTGCAACCCTTCCGCAGGAGTTGAAAGTGGACTTCCTTAAAGATATGTGCAGCATCATCTCTTACTATGGATCAAGCATCAAAAATGATGAAAACAGTAATCCCTTTAATTATTTTCTTAATATACTAGACATTTTCGAGTCGTTGATATAGATATAATAAGTGATAAATACTTCACGTCTGTAAAAATGTAAATACTTAAGCATTTATGTAAATTGTAAATTTCTTTGTTATTAAAGCTGCTATTTGTGAACACAAAATTGTATTATTCATGCTTTATACCCCTTAGGTATAATAGGAAACTACAAATTAATTTTTTTTTATTGTATTAATTATTAGTACATACATATCGTCCCTGCCATGCCCAATTATTAAATATGCAAAAATGCGATTTTCTTATTTATCATTTTAAAAAGCACTTCTTAAGGCACGCATTGTGGCAAAGTCTTGAATTCCAAACTTCCAAAAGGTACAAGAAGTAAACACTTGAGGGTTACTAATTCAAGACATTGCCATAATGCATGCCTCAACTAGAAAGTTTCAAAGTGATGAATATAGAAATCCCATGTTTGCATATTTAATAGCTGGACATGTTACAGACGATCTATTGAAAAATCTACTACAAGTAAATTGGAATAGTAGAAAACTTTTTTTAAATCTACCTAGTGGTAATAAGAAAATTTTTATAGTTTGTTTTTGTAATAAGATTAAATCGTGGCCAATGGCCCAAAGGATATAAAGATTAAGAAGAAGCTGGACAGAAGGCGCGGCCAATGAAGAGCATATTAATAAGTGGAACTTATTGATGAAGAACACACTAATAAGTTCCAATTATTAATGTGCTCTTCATTGTGTTCACCGAGTTCTCAAAATTACATCTACGGTCAACTATTCCCATTCCGATATAAAGATTGATGGAGATTTCTTCATTCGCTAACTATTTGGACCAGGAATGGGCATATGAGAAGTTCGAAAGAATCCAGAAATAACTGTTAGAATTGAAGATATGAGTAGATGAAGGTGTTATGTTACAAATTTAAAGTTTTGAAACAATGACTAATACAATTTTTTTAAATATTATTATTAAAAGACATGATCTATACGATCAATTGAAAAAATCAATCGATTAACTAGGAATATTTTATTGTCAATATTACAAGGCAAAGATAATTACTTAACAATTTCATTCATGAGAAAAAATCCATTCCTGAAAAATTTGTTTTATACCATCTTCATCTACTCATGTCTTCAACTGTTATTCACTCATATTTGATAGGTCAGTTGAGGAGTTCTACGAAATAATAGATTTTGAAATACTTCAATAATGCTTGAAAAAGTCACGCAAGGTCGCGCTTTACTGTCTACTGAACCCTAAAGTGGGATTAGGACTAAAACTCTCCTAGCATATTTTGATTTTGAATGCGTCCGTATAAGCTTCCTCAACTAGTATCAGCCATAACTCTTTGAAATTCAATTGGATTTGGATCTTATCATTTAAAAATATTCTAGGTTGCTGAAAAAGAAAAATTAGCTGATAAGCATTAAAATCCATACAGTCAAACACAGGCTATCATAAGTTGATGTTTGTAATTAGGCTTGTAGATTTATTTTGATCCAATGATATTTTCGTCCCATATCAAAAGCCTAACAATCTGTAAAAATTCGCGAAAATCCGTTTGATACTGTAGGAGTAAATAATGGACTACTGACTTTGAAATTACGACGACTTTGACAGAGCAACATTTTTTTGTCTTTTATTTGAATTTAACAAGTTTATTTCAATTTTTTTTTTATGAAGTTTTACTTATATTTCATTAACAGGAATTTATTGTAAATAAGCGGAATTTATTTGAAATAAACGATTAGTCTACTGATTTTTGAATTTTTGTGTGAATTTAGAACTGAAGATGAATCCATAGAATTTGAAACTAGTTTTCAATAAAAACAAATTTATAGAAGTGGCAGATCATTTATCTTATCAATCCCTAATTAGATTAATCCTTCTATACCATGTACGTACGTCAACTGAACATTTATTTATGTAAAATATTTATACTGCCATACTAAGTTCAAATATTGCTCATTGCTAAGTTCAACTAAAAGATAAAATCGAATTTTGCTATAATGCAGTTTGATTGTCTAAATAAAGCCAATATTTAATTTGTTAATGCATTTCCATTTCTAAATTATCAGTCCGACTTTTTTTTTTTTTTTAGGCTTTATGTAACTGGGTCATTCTTAAATGTTTGTGGTGACTTCAGTGGGCTCCACAAATCGACCGTTTCGAGGATTATGAAAAATGTTTCAAGAGCCATTTCCTCATTGAAAAATAATTTTATCTGCATGCCCAGAAATGAGGATGAGCAAAGGATTGGCCGGAGAAAAATGTTTAACATTAGTGGCTTTCCCAAATTTATAGGAGCAATAGCACATGCATCACACTACAATCTTCTGGTAAGAAATGTAATAAATTGACATTTAATCATTGATAGGTAATTATCCCATTAAGGTTCATCCGGGCATCATTTTTTCTCAGAAAAAAAGTTCGTTCTTTTCCAGTTTTTCTTTACAAATTGCTTTCCGTTGAGCAAATAGACAACATTTAAATTTGGGCACTTATCAACAATAACATTAAGTAAGATAACTAACATACAGAAAATGATCATGCCTTGGGGAATAGATAATGGTCTATGTAGGAAGAACCAGCGGTCTAGGGAGATACATTAAAAAATAAGTATTTTTTAAGTTCGAGAATGTTCTCGAAAGAACATTTTAATGACAATTGAACTCCACCTCAATGTTCCTCCAGCACTCCAATTTACGGTTTGAACTAATAGTGTCCATTTTCTTATTTCCAATAATATAGCTATATTTTTTAACCAAGCTGAGTAATATATCTTGTTCTTTTGCACAGAAATGATTCCTTTTACTCATTTCTGTAACACAAATTTAAAAGTGATTACATTAAAGAGGCAACATTATCAATTAAATCAAGAGATCTTTCTTAAGTTTTAACTATATACTTCTGGTTTTTTGAGATATTGAAAAAGGAAAAAAATGTGTATAGATTTCATGAAATGATAGTGATATAATTGAACGTTTTTCCCTCTTTCTCTTCATCAGCAATTTAATAAAAATAGGCTTATAGCTCAGTTAAATTAAATAGAAAAATGACTACTGCTTGAGCTAGTAACAGAGTTCTAGAATTTTTCATTGGGACCATCATATGGTACAAGCACTAAATATTTATTTAGATGAAAAAATTAGTGTTTTTTTTAAGTTACTGTATACCATTTTTTTTTTAAAATCTCTTCCATTTTAGAACAATCAAATTTCAATTCAGGTCATTTTTTAATTTAGTGCACTTTAAAACATATGTCTTTTATTTCCAAAACGAATCTTTACCATTTTTTTTTAGAAATCGCAGCCTATTTAAAATTTAAGTTCTGTTGAATTAGCAATAATGAAATCAAAGATTTTTCAAAAATATATATTTTTTTTAAAAATGGTTTTGATCTCACAACTGGAATAGAAAGTATAGTTCTTCGCGGTACCTGAAAATTTGTCAATGCTGATTAGGGTTCATTAGGGTTTATTTTTGAAATCTCACATAATTTAGCAAAAATATATTTTGCAGTTTAAAAATTTTTTTTTTGCAGACCTATAGTATTGACATTAACGTTTTTACTTCCTTGTACGCAGTAAAGGAAGTATTGTAATCGCGAAAATTTTCGGTTTTCAGTTTTCAACGGAAATATCCATTTTGACCATCCCTGAATCCATTTTGACTAGTTTCGTGACGTCTGTACGTACGTTCGTAAATATCTCGCATAACTCAAAAACAGTTATCCATAGAAAGTTAAAATTTTGTATCTAGGATTACTGTATAATCTAGTTGTGAACCTCCCTGTTTGATCATTGTATGATTACCGGAAGTGGTACTTCACTTGAAGGTCATTACGGATTTTCATCAATAATTATATTTAAATATAATGGAAAACTTCTCAAATTTAGTATTTATAACTTATTTATTGATTTGAATAATATAATAAATTTTGATTAACATTGGCAGACCGGAAGTGGTAATTTACTTGAAGGTCATATTAGACTTTCATCAAATATTATATTAAAATATAATGTAAAACATCTCAAATTTGGTAAATAGGAATTTTATATAGGTATCAATGTTTTTACTAGATTTTTATTAAAATTGGTGAGCCGAAAAGGGTACTTTACTTGAAGGTCATAATACACTTATATCAAAAATTATATTAAAATTAAATACATAAATCAAATACATAAAAGTAATAAAGGTTACAAACGCAATTTGGTTTCCAATCCAATTAAACATTTTTATTATTTCTTTTAAGTGTTAAAATTGAGTGTAAAATAGTGGTTTTCCTCTCCATTTGTGAGATGAGCAAGTTTGCAGCAGGAGAATAAGATATAAGTTGAGTAGATTTTTCCGCTTAAAATGTCGAAACTGTCGATATCCAATGCTTTGTCAAGTGACATGGACAGTTCTAATGTTGTCAGGGAACACGAAGAAATATCTTAGGAACTTGTTATCTACTGAAAGAAAACGACATGTAATAACGGAATGAGACTTCTAGAAACAAGAGTATATGTGTGTGTGTCAATAGATGGATGTCGCGACGCCGTATGTCGTTTTTGAGATACTGCAATCTTCGCAAGCTAGTGACCAAATCAGGATCACTTTTTGAGCCACCGATTTATAGTTTAATAGGCGTACAAGGAAGTCATGTGTTGTCCACATCAGATATTTTAAAAATAATACCCGTAACTTTGATTTATTCTTTTATAATTTGTTTAAATTGTAATAATTTATTTCTGTGGATAGAATTTGAAATAGATTTCACTGAAATGCGTTTTTTAATTGTGATTCACTTATTACAAATAGTTAATCTCTATGTTAACTATAGCATGATAAATCTTATTTATCTCATTTTCACTTCTTCCACAAATTGAAAGGAAAAAAAACACCAGAAATCTGGACACAATGAAATCTAAACAAAGCACTTCTACAATTGGGTATAACCAAAGACATAGCCTACCTCTTGAAACTGAAGAGTCCGAATTGAGTCCCGAAACCTGTGAACTGGCTGTTCCAGACCCAATATCTTTTTTCATGTATCGGGTCCGGCTTACCAGCGTTACCCAGAGACATCGTGAATTGCTAGGTTATTTCCCATAAATTGTGTGCGCTCAAGCATAAGTCACTAAGTTCAATTAGCGAATTTTGTGTGATAAATGATTTCTGCCTGGTGGAAAAACGACATACAAGGACTAAGTGCATTTTGAATGAGGTTACAGTCAGATAAACCGTTGAATGACTTAGTCTTGTTGTCAGGGGAAAATGGCTTGCTAAGTGAAGAATTGAACTATGAATTTTTTATAATTTTGCTTGAACGCCCACAATATGTTTCCCCCTCACCTTCGTCATAAATATCAAGCAATAATTAAGGGTTACATAGCACAAATTTTCATTAATCTAGTCGATTCATTATATTAGTAAAAAAATTGAGGAGTGTGAAAGTTATTATAAAAGCTCATGAAAGAAAAATGATTTTATTTGACCAATTAAGTATTTCATTTGATTCAACTCTTACTATTTAAATAAATAATACTATTGCACCTTTTATATAATAATAATCCAGGAAAAGAAAAAAGGTTTTATCCAAAAATGTTTGCTGTAATTATTCTCTGGATAATTAAGATTGTTCCAATACAAAAGGGATGATTTAATGTTTATAAGATTTGTAGTAATGTAATTATTATGGGTAATAGGAACTTACATTCGGTAAGTTGTTTATGTAAAATATTTACTTTAGAGATTAGCGATAAGATATATTTTTTCTGAAGTTTTATATGTAAATTGCAAAATAATTGTTTTCATATTAATTTATTTAGTGGAAGATTTGTTTTTTACTTGTTGTACGAAGTAAAGGAAGTATAGTAATCGCGAAAATTTTCGGTTATCATAATTCAACTAAAATATCCATTTTCACCATCCCTGAATCCATTTTGACTAGTTTCGTAGTGACGTCTGTACGTACGAACGAACGGTACGTATCTATAACTCAAACTAACTTGTCTTAGAAAGTTGAAATTTTGTATTTTGGACTATTGTAAAATATAGTTGTGAACCTCCCTTTTTGGTCACTGCTTGATTACCGGAAGTGGTACTTTACTTGAAGGTCATGATTGATTTCCATTAAAAATTATATTAAAATATATTGTAAAGCTTCTCACATTTGAAATTTATAATTTATATATTAATTTAAATAACATACTAGATTTTGGTCTAAATTGGGAAACCGGAAGCAGTACCTTACTTAAAGGTCATAATAAACATTCATAAAAAATTATATTAAAATATAGTGTAAAACATCTCAAATTTGATAAATAAGGCTTGTATATCAATATAAATAATATACTAGATTTTGGCTAAAATTCGTGAGCCGGAAGGGGTACTTTACCTGTACTTCATAATGAACTTTCATAAAAAAATATATAAAAATTAAATGCAGATATTATATGATTCGGTAATAAAGATTACAAATGCGATTTGTTTCTCACTCTACTTAAATATTTTTATTACTTGTTTTATGAGTTAAAATTGAGTGTAAAATATTTGTGTAGAATAAGATATAAGCTTAGTGGGTTCTTCTGCTTAAAATTTTCGTCGATTTCCAATGCTTTATCTAGTGACATTGACAATTCTAATGTTGCCACGGAACTAGTTACCTACTGAAATAAAACGACATTTAATAACGGAATGAGACCTCCCGAAACAAGAGCTTGTGTGTGTGTGTCAATATATAGATGTCGCGACGCCGAGTGTCGTTTTTACGGCAATCCTCGGAAACTAGTAACCAAATTCAGGATCACGTTTTGTTTAATAGGCGCACAAGGAAGTCATGTTTTGTCCTCATCAAATATTTGTTATACTAGTAAGCATCACACTAGTATACATTATCAAACTAGTAAGCATTTGTTATACTAGTAAGCATCACCTAACTTTCGGTAGTGGACGTATACAGTCAGGCCAAAAGATATTTCCAATAAAGACACTAGTGCCAGCATGACGTAAAGACAGCCCTTCCAGGATTGACGGACCATTAGGGTGCGCCCTTCATCCCCACTCCACCTGTTTCATTCCCACCTCTAACCAAGAAGCGACGGCCGGAGATTTACCATTCCGTGACCATCCTTTCTTCTATACAGTTTGACTATAGATCGAAGACATGTGTTCATTACCTTTTAGACATCCCGTATTCGAGTTCTTCGAAATGAAACCGGAATCGGTAAGAATTGCAAAATAGTTCTTTAAAATGCATTAATCTTTGAGTAACTTTTTTACTAATTTTATGAATTTCTCATAGATTGTAATTGTTGAGCCAACGGATTTGGAATCCACCAGTAGTCGGTCACCAATGATTTGGTCGTCATCGACGGAGTACGTTTCGGCCACATCAGACCGTTGCTCTGTATCGCTTCAGAATATTGTCCATCTTGGCGAAAAATTAACCAGGCTTCAAGTGAGTTATAGTAGATTCACAGAATGTATTATATGCAGTCCAACGCCTCTAGAACCTATCAGTGATAGGCTTTGATGAATAAGATTGTTTAGAATTATCATAACTAGAGAATCTGTGTAAATACCAGTTTGAACTAATGTTTTAGTTCAAACATAACATTGTTATATTTATGTTTAAGTCAAATATAATATTTTATATGATGTACATTGTTTGATTAACTTAAAATATAAATGCATATAATATGTAAATAATTCAAATTATTTTATTATATTTGAGTTTATAATTAAAAATATTTTTATTAATCCTGATTATTATTTAATAAACCCTATTACATCACTAGAAATATTTGTTTTAATTAAAATAAATTCTCACGCATGGATTACGCTAAATGAAACCTACATGTATATACGTGAGTGATTCTATGGCACTTTTAAATTTTGTGGCGAAAAAAAAAAATGAAACTCAATTTGATCATGAAATAAAGTGCTTAAAATTTCTATCTTACTTCATGTATTTTAGTTTTGAAGGTATGACAAACTTCCATTAAGAATCCTGTTCATTAGAGCTGGAAAAATTCCAGTGAATTTATGGTTATACCCAGTTACAATAAATGGATTTAAAAAAAAAAAAAAAAAAATATATATATATATATATATTTATATTTAGTTTCTTACATCAAGAAGTAAAAAGTTTATCCATTTAAAGTATCCGCTTTTGGTTTGTTTACAACATAAAAAATAATTCACTTTCTATCTACACTATGCAAAAGTCATAGTAAATGTGCTTAAAAATAGATATTAAACTATTTAAATAATCAGAAGTTCACATTATTCAAGAATAACCCTATAATTTTCTTCTTTATTTTAATTCTATGATCAATATCTTGAAAACTACCAACTGCGCGAAAAAGCATTGTAAAAAGCTTTTTCTTAAGTAAAGTAAATTTTCTGAAATAGTCCCAAATAGAGTTCTTTATGTTTACTGGTTTCTGAGACAATGTTTTTTTTCATAAAACTTGAAATCACGATTTTTTTAATTTATTTTGGCAAACATCATGGAAACTGCTCTTCCTACGTTTAGCAAACATCATGGAAACTGCTCTTCCTACGAAGGTAAATATAATAAACTACTTCATTCCTCGTTTAATTAGCTCTAATTTGAGTGGTTTAGCTCCAATTATAAGTATGTTTAATTTTTAATATTATGTTAATATTATATTATATTATATTACATATTATATTATTATATTATGTTAACTTTATCAATTAATTTTCGATTGACGAGAGCAGTATTTTGGTGTTGCTTACTTTGCCGTGTTAGTTTTGTTGTAAATAATGCATTAACATTTTTATACTGGAGCTGATAATTATTTGCATAATGCAGAAATATTATACCTGTTTTTATAATTATTGGCTTAACATCGTTATTGGAGCTTGGGGTAGTGTTTTGGTTGGAATAAGAATTACTAGCTGAGAGGTCAGACTCACTTAATACTAAATTGGTATCTGTTGCTTTACTTTATCAGTGAAATTTATCTGAAATATTAATCAATTTTATTTATGAAGAATCCTCATATTTCCAATTCCTTATAGGATTATAAAAAAAATACAGAATTTTTCTGTAAATTGACCTTTACCAAGCTTATTATTTGCAGAAGGAAACACGTATAAAGAAAAAAAAATACACTAAAAAAATTAGAGTGCACTTCACTCCGAATTATAACCGCAACCTAATGATCTTAGAGGGAAACTTTTGGACAAGTAAAACAGAAAGTTTTAATTTTTTTTTTCTAAACTAGGAGTATATTAAGTAAATTTAAAACTATTTAAATAGATATAAGTAAAGACCGGATTTGTATCTAAATGCATATTTTTTCTCATACGTTTTTCAACGAAAATTATTGAATATCTTTACAAGTCAATACATTTGCCAAAGATATATTAAATTTTATTGTACGTATTTTTGCATATTTGAGGGGTTATTGCGTATTTTTGCAAATTTGGCCAAATATATTATTTAAATAATTTTTCTGACAAAGAAAATAGAAAATATATAATTAAACTATTTTCTGATACGCGTTCTTATATGTATTAATTATAAGATGGATGAACGACATCTACGATTAATAAAAATATTGTACTATAAAATTAGTCTAGATTACTATAAAAATAGTAATTGTACTAAATATTAAGCTCAGAGACAACTAATTCAAGTTAGTGTTGTGATCATAACTGCACAGAACGTGTTCCTGTAGTTAAAAATAATTTAATATTTAATTAATTGTATTTCAAAATAAACAAAAATTAAAAGAACACATATCAGCATCGTAATATTGATAACTTTTCTGGAGCCCTTACTTTCGGGTAATTTACAAAGTAAAACACATCCTCTTGCCCTTCTTTGGAATTTCAAATTCTATTCTGGTCAGTAAATGTGTTCTTCCATTGTGCTTATTATGTTAAATTAAATACGTTCTAATTTTCTCACATAAACCAAAATGCTCAAGGCAGGAGCATTATTTAGTTCTATGTTAAATAGTTAGAACCCTTTGAATTAAACACGGAGATGTTTTTCCTGGAAAAAAAACATTTTTTGCAATTTGTGCAATAAAAAATGCGCCGTGCGAAAATTTTTTTCAGATCGACCAATCCGTAAAGGCGAATTTAAAATCGGAATGTAACAATAGGTTATCGTTTACTTATTGCATAAGAAGACCAGGAAATTTTCTTACAATAAAATTTTGTGATTATCGTTTATTTTTCAATTTACCTGTGCCTTGTTTTATTTATATTGTAAATTGAAATTCAGCCGATAAGAAAGCAATTTAGACGATAATTACACCCTTTTGTTGATTTTTTTCTCGTTTCTGACATTTATCATACATATTTTCCTGCATATTACTTCAGGTTTCACTGCATATTTGAGGACTTTTTACATGGCATATTTTGACCTTAACTCCTGCATATAAATCCAGTCTTTAGTTATAAGTATAACGCACCAATAGGAAGCGCCATTCACCCCTACTCCACCAGTAGTGTCTGCCAATATTTTCCGTTCTGTGGCCATTTTTCCCCACGTACGTCAGCCCATCGATTCGGGCCCAATAAGTTATAATTCTTAAGCATTCGAGTTCTCCGAAATAGAAACAGAGACGGTAAGGTTTGCGAAACATTTTAGATCGTTATTGATTACGAAGCAATTGATCAGAAACCCCACCATCAGCACCAATGCTTTTGTCTACGTCCACATCACAGCGTTGGTTTACTAAAGAAGATAGACTTTAACAGGATGATTGATTCTCACAATTAGCGATTGATGATTGTATATCAAAATGGTATTGATTATGTTATATGGTATATTATCACCAATGATTAGACCTGAATCAGAGTCTATTAGAAGCAGAGATAAACCAAAAAGACTTTTATGATGATTCTTAATGATTCTTTAATTGTGTTAATGCAAGAATTGGTATGATTCTTTAATGATCAATAAAGGCTCCACAAGCTCAGTCGGAATGACATTCATCTTTCATATATCAGACCGTCATTTCTTATTTACCATAAATCACGTTGATCCTGTCATGTTTCAGTCAGGTTAATAGTCTCAATGAGACTGCTGAGGAAGTAAATTTAGCTCAGTTGATGTTAACACCAACTAGTGTCGTGTTATATGTCAATATGCCTATTTCAATTTCTGATGAAGAATTTGCTGCTGTGGACATCTTGGGATCCTGTAGAAAACTGCATGAGCGATTGCCGCTAACTATAAGATTCCTTACTATTCAGCGTTGAAGATAAAATGTTTTCCGTCAGAATTTCTTTCTCAGCAATATCCTAACAGTTATTGGAACATGCGAGGCATTTATCTATGTTCTTAAGGATTATATAATATTAACAGAAAAAAATGATTATGTTATTTATTATAATAATATTTTTTTTGGTACTACTTAAGCTTACATAAAATATTAATTTTGGAGATTAAAGATAAGCTTTGCTTTTTTACTGAAGTTATAGAGACATAAGGTATTTTAAAGATGAATTCCTACTTATGATTTACAAAATTACTTTTTTTACTTTAAGCTATTAAATCTAATTTTATTAGAATATACTCTTTTGTTTAGTTTATTTAGTGGAATTGTTCTACCCGCAAATTGAACACATAACCTCATAGAAAGACAGCGTTGACATTCCATGTACAGTCAAATCTATATATATATATATATATATATATATATATATATATATATATATATATATATATATATATATATATATATATATATATATATATATATATATATATTGACGTCGTTTTTTGAAACAGGCGTAAGCGCCATTTAGCAAACTTTACAGGAAACACATGAAACGATGTTTCTCCAAATATATACTTTTTTAATTTTATTCTTTATTGTATTGAGTAGGAGTTTAAGAAGGTGGCGAAACCTTTACAATTACAATATATTTTTAAGGCTTCTATCACTGGTTAAGGCCAGAGTGACGACTGAGAGTCGTTTGTATTTGGTGCTTACGAATTCAATAGTTGAGTTTTAGACCATTTCCAATTTTTTTTCTCGATGTATCGTGAGCCGGAATCGATAGGGGTATTGTTTACATCCCATAATAAATTGAAATCTAGGTTTCGGAGATTTTGAGTGAAAAAGGTTTCTAAGCCATATTTCTTTCATCTCTCCTAGTGAAATGCAAAATCATTTCTTTAAGTTCACGATATTTTTTTTCACTTCAAATGTAGCTTAAGATGAAAGAACTATCGCTTACGTAACTTTTTCACTACAAATCCCAATTTCTGCCCTGACACCGTCGACATAATTTATAATTAAATATATGGATTTTACTTCTTTTTTTGTCAAAGATAAATAATTCTTCGAAAGGTTTATTGAATCTGTTCGGTAATTCAGTTTTCTGACTTATTATGGAAATAACCATAATATATTATTAGTGTGTGTGTGTGTGTGTGATTATATATATATATATATATATATATATATATATATATATATATATATATATATATATATGTATATATATATATATATATATATATATATATATATATATATATATATATATATATATGTATGTATATATGAAATAATATTAAGATTGGTTGATTGGATATGCAATAATGATAAACTATATCATGATAAAATTAATCAACTAATAGAATCAGATGTATTGTTATAATAATAAATATATCTGATGATGGCACGATAGTAGCCGAAACGTGGATAATAATAGTGGTGAAACAAATCTTAGCATAGTTGGATCAAATCACTAAGTTTTTCATGTATTAATTTTTTTTTTATCACTTAACTTCTTTTAGTTAAGCTTATCATTTTAACTTTGGAAAACTTAATACATGTTTTCTAATATTGGTAGATATTTTTATTTACAAAATTGCATTTTATTTTAAATTTATATACAGTATAATAAATAAATAGTGTAGGAAAATAACAAAAACAGTTATTAAAAAAATAAAATAATTAATCGCATAGATTTAACTAAAAAAAAATATTATAGCCCATATACAAAACAAAAATAAATTAAATAATATTGTTGAAATATTAGTACATTGTAATATTAAACATAAAAAACATAAGGAAATAACAAAAACAAGGTTTAAAAGAATAGAATAATTAATCTTCATCATTAATTATAATAATCGATATTAATGCATGTAAGTAAATAATTAACTGAAACCATTTTTTCTTTTCGAAATGAGTAATGACAATAAGAGAAGAAAGACGTTTGCTCTAACAATAAGCGTAAAAAAAAAAAGAAGTGTATATATATATATATATATATATATATATATATATATATATATATATATATAGATAAGCTTTGCTTTTTTACTGAAGTTATAGAGACATAAGGTATTTTAAAGATGAATTCCTACTTATGATTTACAAAATTACTTTTTTTACTTTAAGCTATTAAATCTAATTTTATTAGAATATACTCTTTTGTTTAGTTTATTTAGTGGAATTGTTCTACCCGCAAATTGAACACATAACCTCATAGAAAGACAGCGTTGACATTCCATGTACAGTCAAATCTATATATATATATATATATATATATATATATATATATATATATATATATATATATATATTGACGTCGTTTTTTGAAACAGGCGTAAGCGCCATTTAGCAAACTTTACAGGAAACACATGAAACGATGTTTCTCCAAATATATACTTTTTTAATTTTATTCTTTATTGTATTGAGTAGGAGTTTAAGAAGGAGCGAAACCTTTACAATTACAATATATTTTTAAGGCTTCTATCACTAGTTAAGGCCAGAGTGACGACTGAGAGTCGTTTGTATTTGGTGCTTACGAATTCAATAGTTGAGTTTTAGACCATTTCCAATTTTTTTTCTCGATGTATCGTGAGCCGGAATCGATAGGGGTATTGTTTACATCCCATAATAAATTGAAATCTAGGTTTCGGAGATTTTGAGTGAAAAAGGTTTCTAAGCCATATTTCTTTCATCTCTCCTAGTGAAATGCAAAATCATTTCTTTAAGTTCACGATATTTTTTTTCACTTCAAATGTAGCTTAAGATGAAAGAACTATCGCTTACGTAACTTTTTCACTACAAATCCCAATTTCTGCCCTGACACCGTCGACATAATTTATAATTAAATATATGGATTTTACTTCTTTTTTTGTCAAAGATAAATAATTCTTCGAAAGGTTTATTGAATCTGTTCGGTAATTCAGTTTTCTGACTTATTATGGAAATAACCATAATATATTATTAGTGTGTGTGTGTGTGTGTGATTATATATATATATATATATATATATATATATATGTATGTATATATGAAATAATATTAAGATTGGTTGATTGGATATGCAATAATGATAAACTATATCATGATAAAATTAATCAACTAATAGAATCAGATGTATTGTTATAATAATAAATATATCTGATGATGGCACGATAGTAGCCGAAACGTGGATAATAATAGTGGTGAAACAAATCTTAGCATAGTTGGATCAAATCACTAAGTTTTTCATGTATTAATTTTTTTTTTATCACTTAACTTCTTTTAGTTAAGCTTATCATTTTAACTTTGGAAAACTTAATACATGTTTTCTAATATTGGTAGATATTTTTATTTACAAAATTGCATTTTATTTTAAATTTATATACAGTATAATAAATAAATAGTGTAGGAAAATAACAAAAACAGTTATTAAAAAAATAAAATAATTAATCGCATAGATTTAACTAAAAAAAAATATTATAGCCCATATACAAAACAAAAATAAATTAAATAATATTGTTGAAATATTAGTACATTGTAATATTAAACATAAAAAACATAAGGAAATAACAAAAACAAGGTTTAAAAGAATAGAATAATTAATCTTCATCATTAATTATAATAATCGATATTAATGCATGTAAGTAAATAATTAACTGAAACCATTTTTTCTTTTCGAAATGAGTAATGACAATAAGAGAAGAAAGACGTTTGCTCTAACAATAAGCGTAAAAAAAAAAAGAAGTGTATATATATATATATATATATATATATATATATATATATATATATATATATATATATATATATAGATAAGCTTTGCTTTTTTACTGAAGTTATAGAGACATAAGGTATTTTAAAGATGAATTCCTACTTATGATTTACAAAATTACTTTTTTTACTTTAAGCTATTAAATCTAATTTTATTAGAATATACTCTTTTGTTTAGTTTATTTAGTGGAATTGTTCTACCCGCAAATTGAACACATAACCTCATAGAAAGACAGCGTTGACATTCCATGTACAGTCAAATCTATATATATATATATATATATATATATATATATATATATATATATATATATATATATTTATATATCTATATCATATTTTAATAGGTAATAAAATAATTAATATATAATACTTCTATATTATATATATAATATAATACTTCTTCGTTTTAGAGGTAAAGGTGATCAACTGCAATTTTTCCAAATTTACGCTAGAGTATTAACAAAATTGTTAAATTATCAATAATTCTTGATAATTTTTATTAATAATTATTGATAAAAATTAATTATAAAATAATTATTAATAATTCTTGATAATTTATCAATTTTGCCAATAGATAATAACCATTAATTTCTTTCAGTCACAGGTCGAAAGCAACAAATTTCTTCTTTAATCTTCCTAAAATTGCAGTTTTTTAATAATAAAATTTACTGCCAAACCGATGATATCTTGTATTTTTATTGAAAAAAAAAATTGTATTATCAAATTACTCTGAAAGAAATTGAGGATTTACATGTATATACATATTAAATGATTAAAGTTCAAAGTTTTATTTTTGTTGTAGGTATCTTAATGCTATTTATTTAATCGCACTAGTATTAAATAGTTATCAAAAGAAGTGAATACAGTAGCCACTATTATCCGCTAGATAGATCACAGTCCAGATGAAGCAGCGTACTCGGAAGGAACAGCAATTCAGCTTCCAGATAAGATTTTTCTTTTCAGCTATTTAATTATTTAATTTATATAACTTATAAATGATTTCAATAATATGAATTATTATAGCACATATTATGACATAAAATATCTTTCATTTGATTTGTTAAATTTTCGCATATCTGGTTCATTGAGTAGATTTTGATTTTGATTCATTTGAGTCTTTCACCAGCGTCCTCCAGTCTCATTGTTAGGCATAGGAAATAATAGCAAAATAAATAATTAAGTAATTCAAAGCTGAAATGGATAAAATTTTTACCTCAAATTAAATAATTTATAATTAAATTTATGAATTTTACTTCTTTTTTTATCAAAGATAAATAAAACTTCGAAGGGTTTATTGAATCTCTTCCGTAATTCAGTTTTCTAGAATAATAATAATAATAATCATATATATAATATATAATATATAATATATAATATATAATATATAATATATAATATATAATATATAATATATAATATATAATATATAATATATAATATATAATATATAATATATAATATATAATATATAATATATAATATATAATATATAATATATAATATATATATATATATATATATATATATATATATATATATATATATATATATATATATATATATATATATACATATATATATAGTTGACATCCGCATGATGGTTTAGATGGATCAATCCCTAATTAGATCGATCCTTCTATACCATCATGCGGATGTCAACTGATTATGAAGCGAGCCAAGCTATAATAGCATGTTACACCACCCAAAGACTCAAAACTGAGCAATTCAAAATTTAATTCTATCTCCGAACAGATCATTAAAGAACTAACAAATTTATAGAAGTGGAAAATAATTTATCAATCCCTAATATATATATATGTAAATTCGAATGGGGAATTTAACTAGCAATTCTTCCCACGGTCAATGACGTGCGGGTACAACTAGTATAAGTATATACTAGTATAGTAATACTCTAATAATATTTACTATACTAGTAATACTAATATTATTTAATACTAATAGTATTTTATTATTTTGTAATCTTATGGCTAGATATTGTTTCTGTTTTATTTGTTCTATTCTGTTATTCTTAAGTCCCAGAATAAAGTTCTTCTTCTATCTATCTTATATATAAAAATTAATGTGGGTTTGTTCATATTTTATGTTCAGCTAAACCGTTCATCCGATTGCAATGGAACTTCGTCAACTCATTTCTTGCATTTGCGCGAAGGTTATAGGCAGGCTAGGTTTGAAAAAATCGTAATCTAAATGGTTGAAAAAAAAATATTTCTAAATCTTAAGAAATTTGTTTTTCGAATAACTCAAAAACTATACATCTTCAGGAAAACAATAGGTACTCATTTGAAAGATAATTAAATTCTATAAAAAACAAAAAAATCATCTAAGCTGGGCCAGCATTAGCAAAAATATCTTGTATATACAAATTAATGTGAGTTTGTTTGTTCGTATTTTATGCACTGCCATACCATTCATCCGATTGCAATGAAACTTCACTTCATTGCTTGCACTTGCGCGAAGGCAATAGGCAGGTTTGGCTTGAAAAAATTCGTAAATCTAAGTGGTTGAAATTTATTTCTAAAGCCTAAGAAAAAATTAATTTTTAGAATAGCTCAAAAACTGTACATCTTCTGGAAAACTATAGGTACTCATTGGAAAGGTAATTAAATTCTGTATAAAACGAAATCTTTTAAGCTGGGCCAGTATTAGCAAAAATACTAATAAAAATATAAAAATTATGTATAAGAGCATATTGGACGTTGTAGACATGTTTTCAGCGCAAGTTCCCATGGAAACAAGTTCAATTTTAATTTTAATTTTTTAAAATAATTTCAAAATTTTACATTTCATGCACACACACAGGTTGTCATTTAAAAGGAAGCTAATTGAATTCTCAGTAAAATAGAAATTTACTCTTTTCCTGTCTGATTTAGTAATCACAGTATCTCAAATTCGATAATACCTAAAAAGATCAAATTTTTAATGGTGGCTCTCCTTATGTTGTATATGTGCAATTAGGCGTTATTTGAAAACATCGTGCTCTAAGTGATTAAAATGAATTATTTCTTATACTTAAATAAACTTATTGCTAAAACCTATTTCACTTTTTACAGAATAAAGGCTTTATCCACGGATGGGAAAAATCGCATTGATGTAGCCAATGTGTTACGACGGTGTACAACTGTTATGTTTAGAAGCTAAAATGTCAGTATAGATAACGGCAAACGGCGTATGTTATTCGGACTTTATCTCACATGAATAAAATGCCTCCAAAACGTTCATCTATCAGTAGATCTACCTGCACAGCACGTAGAAATAAGAGAATTCGAGGTTTAAAAAAATCCGTCCTTCCGCCGTCCGCCGATCAGAAATCCTATAAGCCCATAACTGGGCCATTTATAAAGATAGAGGGGAAATGTAAGATGTTTTGGAATCAGCAAAACATGGCATTAAAAAAAAAAATCTGTATAAACGCCGATTAAAGATCCTATAAGCCCTTAACTCGGTCATTTATAAAGATAGAGGGGAAATGTAAGTTGTTTTGGAATCAGCATGACAATGTATTAAACAAAAAAAAAAAAGTCTATATCTATAAATGCTTTTGGTTTATTATTTTCAATAATAGACATTTGTAATCGACATAGGGAAAATTTTTGTAAGCCCTCCTCAAAATTTGAGTTTTACGTTTCATGATACGTAGAATACAAATATCGAATACAAAAAAAATCCGTCCATCCACCGTCCGCAGCTTTTTTCCGAGACTACTGGACCGATTGTTTTGAGATTCGGCACCAATGTCACAGGTCACCACAGGACGATCCTCGGAACTCGACATTACCATCCGTCTGTTTCTTTCAAAATGGCGGCCGATTAGAGATCCTAGAAGCCCATAACTGTGTGCGGATTAAATTTAGAAAATCCATGTTTTCACATGGTCAGTTGTATGTTGCATGCTCGCGAGTCGGACAACCATCACATTTATTTGTCTTCGCTGAAGACGGGAAAGCCAAAAATATAGTCTACCATAAAGAACTTTTAATAATAAAGTAAAAAAAAAAGCAATATCATTAAAACCTCTTCTTTATATATAGTTCTATTCCAATGAATGTATTCATTATCGATAAGAAGTTAATATCATTCTTTTTTTCTATTCATTTCTATTTCCTTTTCATTCTATTATTTTATCATTATTTCTTAATTTCTTTTGCGGCAGCAACGCGCCAGGTACCAGCTAGTCTATCTATGCAAACTAGCTTTACGGAAAGAATAGATTAAAAGATAATGTGAGTAACAGAAAACAGAACTGTTATTAAAGTTCGTACAAAACTTTTAAAAATGAACAGATTTAAGTTTAACTTTAGATTTTTATTTTGTTATTAATATATTAATTATATATTGCACATATCATCATACCGATTGCTATATGAAATGAATGGGAAAGTAAATAAAAGTATTATAGCGAACATAGATTCACCAAGGAATTCATTCAATCCAATACCCTGACTTGCTATGCGGGATGAAAGGAAAGGAAGATGAAAAAAGGTTTTTCACAAAAAAAAAAAAAAATCATTGTTTTATTTGAAAGTTGACACCATTATAAATGTGATTTTATTACTTATATAACCGTAGGTTGTCAGAAAAAATGTATTTTTTTTTTAATTAAGTCATATTTCTTTAATATTTTTCGAGTCGAAACTTGAATTCTGAAAACATTTTCACATAGAATTTTGCATTTCTAGGCTTCAATTATTGGAACTATTAGAAAGAAGGGGGAGAGGGGGGAGGGCTAACAGAACTTTTTCTGAAACAACCGGCTACCAACGAATATGTTGAAATATTTGCAATCAACAAAAATGTTGATTGCAAATATTTCAAGGCCGAAGGAGTGAACATTTTTCTCACTAATCGACTGCAATATGTCATTCATTCGTCTCAATTCGTTTAGACGTTTTTCAGGAACAGAATCAAAATGATAATAAATTTGTCATAGCGGCAATGAAGTTTTTATTTCGTTTTGATGCCTTTTTTCCCCTTAATCTCCGATTTTATTAACGAATGACGCTTTCACATTTATGAAGTTGTCATGAAAACGATTACAAAATTACCTATTTTTTACCATTTATCCCCTTAATGGGCGTATTTAAAAAAATTTAATGCATATGTACCTTGGGGAAGAAATTCTCTAAATGATAGTCAAAATCGCATCAAATTCGACTTTTCGAGTTCTGCGAGCACAAACATACGCAGGCTGAAATTATTTTGTTTTTAAATAGTTTATTTATACAGCGTTTCAGATCCACACTGTCTATTTTCAAGTCTACTTTTCTATAAAAATATTCATTAAAATATTTCTCATAATATTGTCTAATTTATTATCAGCACTATAAATATTTATAGCTTTTATTTTCCAAATTCAATAAATTAGTTAAAATTTCAGGGTATTTATCGCCATCTTCAGAACTAAAGTCGATATTTTTTTATATTACATTAAACAATTTCTCTAAAAATTATATTGTTATAACATGGAAATTAAATTACAAATTGATTTGATTAAATTTACCTGAAATTGATTTATGTACAAGTATATATAATTATTTATCATGTCATAATATTAAATTTCAATTAATACTTATTTTTATTTACATTTTTTTTTAAACTATAGCACTCCTTTGGCATTCTTGCAGTATTTAATAATGATCTGATTTGTCCTTCGATTCTATTAATCAACTGACTATTTATGCCACACTTCCTATTTATTCATTACCTTCATATATACTTTTTTATTGCTTCAATATATCATAAAGTGTTATCTATCTTGTTTGTTTTTCATGAAGTTAATTTGTTTTTATTCTATTTATAATATCTGAATAATGACTAATAAGGTTCTTTGTATCAGTTTTGTAATTTACAGTTTTTTCTATGGTTTTAGTTATATGTATTGCTTCTATGGGAATTATTAAGTAATGTTAATTGAGGGGAGTTGTTGCTTAAAGTAATTAATAAAATTAATATAAATGCAATCAAATTAAACATTACTATTATTTAATTATAAAATGCAAAATTAACTTTAATATGAATTAATAGTTCATAATGTGATGATTTCTTAACACATGTACCTATAAGCAATATAGGAAAGTATCCTATTATGAGATATTTTTTGAAAAAAATACGGTGGAGATTCCCCAATGTATCTTTTGTGTCTTTTTTGAAACGTTTAGAAACTTTTTAAACAGTGGTATCGCAAATGTGTTTAAAACATTTTTTTTCAAAAATTTTCCCAATATGAGATGGTGTGTATTCTTTGTAAGAGAGAGTGTTTCATATGTTTATCTTACAACAAATAAATAAAAAATGCTTCTTTACAGCTTTAAATATCTATTTGTATAAGTCCCCAGATAAATCTTGCCTAAATTTGGCATTTCTGATTAGAGATAAACTAGATTTTATTTTCAATCTTATTGGAAAAATAAAGATAATTTATTATGTAAAAATAAAAGAACTATGAAATGAGTAATTATTAAAAAACAAAAACTAAAAAAAATGGTTACTTAGAAAAATATTGATAAAAGGAAAAAAAAAATATGTTGTGTCTCATATTAGATATAGCAATTTTTCATATTGCAAGATCAATTAATCCCATAAGATATGTATGTTTAGGAATGGTAACTGTCTAAAATAAACTAAATAAACTAAAAAAATCATTTTTTAAAAACAAATTACCAAGTGTGCTAAATCAGCAGTCAGGCATGAATCACAAAGTTTTTCTTCGAACACGTGTTGAACAGTTGGAATGGCATAAGTATAGAAAGCTTCAATTGGGAAAATTTTGCCTAGTGTCTTAATGACTACTTGCAAGTACCTTGTTTATGAAGCAATTGGTAAGTAGCTCATGAATTTAGAGGAGATACAGAGGTATCTAATGGCAAGTATCTCATAATAGGGCTTTTTACCATACGTACTTACAATTAAGAATTAAAATATTTACATTAGTCCAACTTGGAACGGTAGAATAACTCAAAGCTATTCTGCCCTGCTTCTTAAGAACTTATTAATGTATCTTATTAACCAAAAAATCACAAGTAACTGCATTTATAATAAGTAAATCAATTGCTATAACTAAATATACTGCATTTTAAGACTTTACAATTAAGAAAATTATTGTATTTACTGATTTTTCCACAATTTTAAGTTTTTCTGAATACGTTGATGTGAAAATGTCAAAAATTACTTTTTAGAATATACTGAGTGAGGGCAGTATATCTCTAATAGACATTTTTCAATTCCTTCGCTAAAGAGATATTTAACATTTTGTACTATTTATTTATTTTAGTTCTTCACATATTTTTAAAATATTACCGTAATGTCTAGCACGTCGATTCAATGTCAGTATTTTCCAGTTCCGCAGAAAGTCCATCGTGGCTGGAAGCATTGGGCGATGTTAAGTTGTGTAGTAAAGTTATACTCCTCCATTAGAAATTTATATTATCAATCAAGCTAAAGCTGTAATACTCGTTTTTTTCGGATCTCTGTGCATGGCGATTTAATGCACCGAATGAATTTTCTACCACTGATGATAATGTCTTGTTGAAAATCACTTGTTTTTCATGATTCAAATCATTTTTAGAATTCGGTTTCATCAAATTGGTATATAACAAAAACTCCGCTACGAAGGCATATGAAAATTTTTCCAGGCTGTTTGGCATAGGTGAAAGATTTCATTTTTCTCTTTAAAAGAATTCATAAAATAAATATACTTCTCAGTAATTATATTTTATTTAAATGTAAATTATAATTATTTAATCCAATTGTATTTTAGTTACAAAATGCGAAATGGGAAGTACTTTTGTGAATTTAGTATTTTGTTTTTAAAATACAAAATATTTTTTGTACTTCCTATTTTTCTCCCAAAAATATAAGATAACAAAATTTTTTAAAAATACTTTACTTCGAAATACTCCCTAACTCTGATGCAAACAACATAACCTACGATATTTACATACCTATATCATAAAAATCATTCACATCTCTTATGCTTTTTTTTTTTTTTTAAATATTTCCAATTTTTACTAAATATGAAAAGTTGGCATGGAATAAAAAAAATATCAGATTTAAAAATAGGAATATTTAATGAAATATAATATTAAAACTAGATAAGTTATATTGCTTGAGATTCTTCGCTGTAATGATAATCACCAGAACTGTTTCTTTGGATTCGGAAGCTAAAGTTACAATACTTGCATTGTTTGGCCCTAGGTACATTGTATTAAACAAAACTCTGGATCGTCCGCCGAATATACCGATGTCATTTTCCACAACTGAACTAGCAGATGATAATTTCTTCTAGAAAGGGTTTGTTTTCCCTCATTTACATCATTATTAGAGTAACCTTTACTTCAAATCATTATGTCACCAAAAATCTCCATCTGTTTGCATGGATGAAGGAAGTGGAAGATTTAGTTCTTCTCTTTGAAAGAGTTCAACATTTGGGTGAAACGAAACTCCGCCGTCTGATATTCGGCCATTAGAGCCTACGTCTACCGATATAAATTTTTTTCTAACGCTGATTATTGCTAATAGTACTATGCTAAAAAAATGTTTGTAATTGTACTATGCTGATCCGGCATTGTCCGGTCTTTTAGTAGCCACATACATTCCACTAGAGATGGACAAAAAGCACTCTGAGCAACGAGTACTGAGTATTTATAAGAACTGCTTTGGAGTAATTGGTGGAAAGTAAAAATGGGCAAAAAGTACTCTTGAGTAACGAGTACAAAGTATTTTACCCGAATAATCTCACTAGCCGGGATTAAATACGACTAGCGAAGACTGGCCTACTCCATTTATCCTTAATCGTATCTAATCCCGACTAGTGAAAGTATTCGGGTAAAATATTTTGTACTCGTTACTGAAGAGTACTTTTTGCCCATTTTTACTTTCCACATATTACTCCAAAGCAGTTCTTATTTTGAATGTGGATGGGCACACTCGGCTTACTCCTTTCCAATCCTTAGGAGTCATAGTCGCCTAAAACAAATAAATATATCAATTAGATAAAGTTCATATGATTGTCGGTTATATGTGTATAAATTAGAATTATAAACAAACAGTTTAACTAAAAATATAATTTCTTGTTGAAAACCACTATTTTTCATGATTTAAATCTTTTTTTTAAAGTAAGGCTTCATCAATTTTTTATGTCACGAAAAGTTTTCATCCACTACGAAGGCGAATAAAGAGTTTACAGAAATGTTTGGCATAGGTGGAGTAGGTGGTAAATCTATAATAATGCATCAAATCTTGAATGAAGTATCAAATCTCCGTCTGATATTCGGAGATCAATCCCAAAATCTACCGCTATCAATTTTTTCATCTATTGAAAACTCACGGTGGAAGTAGCATGCCAAATTTACTATACTTCTTTTCTTCGGCTCTAGGTGCCTATTATTTAAAAGATAAAACAACGAAATGTCGGCCAATATGCCGAAGGCATTTTCTACTACTCAACTAGCAGATGGTAATTTTTTGTCGAAATGGATTTGTTTTCCTCATTAACATCATTTTTCCACCAGGACTTCATTTAATCTTTATGTAGAGAAAAAGCTTCATCAGCTACAAATACGAAAATTTTCCTTTTCCAGTTGTGGAGGATTTAATTCCATCTTTGAAAGAGCTCATTAAACATTGAATGAAGCATCATTCCTTCATCTGTTATTGTCATTAGTGCCAAACTTTACCGTTATGATATTGTTTTTTTTGAGCTGATTATCGCTAACAGTATCATCCTAAAACATTTGTTGTTTCGTAATATGTTGACCCCGAATTATTCGATTTTTGATTGCTGATTTTCCACATGCTTCCTCCAATTGCTCCTAATTGCATTTTCTAATTTTGAATGTAGCTTTGAATTCCTGGCTTAGTACTGGAATTTTCATTGTTGTTTTCTGACTTTACTCTGCGAGAATTAAAATTTGTCTATAATGAATTATTGTAGAGAGACGAAATTGTCTTTTGGTATCAATAAATGCCTTCTTTATACTACCTACATAGAGATGTCATTTTTAAAATTGCATTTAATATCTATTGATAATTTTTTTACATTTTAAAATATTATACATAATAATTTCTTAATAGTGGCTCTTCTTAAAACAAGTTTGGCATCGTCATTTCAGTTATGTTCCTCCTTCCTGTAGTGAGTTCAGTTTTTGTTAACGAATCCAAGCCACTGGTTTTAACCATTTATTTAATGAATTGTTCAATAAAAAATTATTTATAGTCTATTTGGCTTCACTCTGCTTCTGATAGACCTTGGTCCATGTCTAATCACTGCCGTTTTAATACAGTTGAGAGTAGTCAGAGAGGCTTGTAATGGGTAGCAATAAATAATAGGTATAAAAATATATCAATGAAGTTATATTTCCAAATAAAATATATATGGATATTGATAATCTAAATATGTCTACATAACGAATACTTAATTAAATCCTGGCCAATTTGTTGAGTTAAACCATAGTAATGACGTGGTAATGTTGTTGTACCGTTGGGTTCTTCGACATCGCCATTAAGGATCTATAAAATTCATAAAATTAATTAAAGATTTACATAACCATTAACTGATTTCAAAAATTACACATTCTTCGATTCCTACCTTGTACGTTTCCACTTCGAAAGACTGGAACAGGTGGATAAATAAAAATCATTGAGCAGATTGCTGACGTTGTGTTATTCTGAATTAGAAGAAGATTGGACACATTGAATGGAAAACTCCTTGGTGGGGTGAAAACGATGGAGTGGGGGTGAAGGGCTCATCCTATTGGTCCTTCCATCCTCAAATATGAATGATTTAGATGGTCTATCAAAGAAATTGCAAATAAATCTTTTCGAGCGTGGCGTTTACTTGAACTCTGAGAATCTGAAAACGGAAAAAAGACAATTTCCAATACATATTACAGTTATCATATAATTATAGTATACTTTAAATTCCATTACGGATATTTCAAGAAAGAAATAAAAATTACATTTTAATTACTTTATTCGGTAAATAACTTATTCGTTTAATTACTTTTCTGTTCGCATACGGTTTCTGATAAATCTTCATCCGAATCTTTGGCGTTTCTAAAAACTTCTCTTAAAAATTCTTTATGCAGTAATGGGTTGAATATGTAAGGTTCGTCGCCCTAGTGTTGATTGTTTTGCCAATCCTGGTCGAATAAAGCCATTATAAGTTATCTAAAAAATGATACTCAATCAAAATATATTTTCTAATAGAAAATTACAGAATTGCTATTTGAATGTTTTTACCCAACGGATACTTACTATAATACATTTTTTGGCCTCTTTTCGTGTGATTTTTACCATTGTTGAGTTAGCCTATGCCAGTTTGTCGTGTAGATAAGATATCTGTGACCATACTGTTACATATTCTCTTATTGGAATAGTACTTTTTTCTTGCAGAACAAGAGAATCATCAACCACTGAAATTACATGGGTAGTATATAGATCTCCACAAGGCTTAGTTCTTTTCTTGTCTTAAGTGAGAAATTTTACATGAAGCACCAAAAAAACATCAATAACAGCTAGCCTAGCGGTTATTAATAGTTATTTCTGACAAGTATTTATAATTAAGGCGTCTCTTTGATTTGGATTCTCTAAAAGCTAATAGAGAACAACGCTATGGTGTTGAAGCAATGGTGAGTTCTTGATCCATTGGTTCGATACTAGGATGCCATATACGATAAATGATAAAAAGTTACACAACGATTATTGCCTATATAACGAATACTCAATTTATGCCTGGCTATTTTTTCACCGGTGATAGACAATATTCACAGGTGATAGAGACAAACGCTCTGGTCTTCTGTTATACTCTGGCGATGGCGACCAAATCATTGGTGTTGAACTATAGGTGGATTCTAGATCCGGAAATACTCGAGTGTCACGTCTGATAAGAAGTAGGTGTGATTCTACTTATCCACAATGTTTAGTTCAGTAAAGGCTAGAAAAGGCACTAGTCCCACCCGTCAGTAGTCGCCTCCACCATTCCTTCCCCTTTTCACTATTTTGTTTTTTAAATACGCGTTTCCCCACTATTATCTACTTCCTGTATCCCACTTCATATCATTTTATTGCACTTTTTCTTTTTTTTTTTTTAATCAGTGACAGTTCTCAAGTATTACCCTAGATCCGTTGGCTCAACAATTATAATCTATGAGAAATTCATAAAATTTGTTAAAAAGTTTAATGCATTTTGAAGAACTATTTTGCAGTTCTTACGGAATCCGTTTTCATTTCGAAGAACTCGAATACGGGATGTCTAAAATGTAATTAAATTAAATGTAACTTCAAGTCTGGCAATTTCTTCGCCAAGAGGAGTAACACCCAAAGGAGAACTACAACTGTCTGGTGATGGTGACCAATTCATCGGTATCGGACTATTGGTCGTTTCTAGTTCCATTTGTTCATCAATTATAATCTATTAGAAATTCATAAAATTAGTTAAAAAATTGACACAACAACTTATTCGTTTTAAATCACTATTTTCCAAATCTTACCGAATCGGTATCCATTTTGATAAACTCGAATACGGGATGAAATAGTAACGTACACATTTCTTCAATCTGTAGTTAAAATATACAGAAGGAAGAATGGTCACGGAATGGTAAATCTCCGGCAGACGCTTCTTGGTTAGAGGTGGGAGTGAAGCTGGAGTGGGGATGAAAGGCGCACCCTAATGGTCCGTCAATCCTGGAACAGCTGTCCAAGGATATGCCATAGATAGCCATAAATGCAGGCAATAGTGTCCTTATAACTCATTTCAATACTTTTATTTTCATTTGACGTACTATTCTAATTTTACTACCCCAGCGAGTGTTCTCCAGTTTTTTGGCCTAACTGTACGTCCACTGCCGAAAGTTAGGTGATGCTGAACATTATATAATCTCTTATATAATGTAATATAATATATAATATAATCTCTTATTTATTATAATAAATTATAATTAAAATATAATTATGACCATAATCCATGTTTTATACTGCTGCATATTCTCTTATTGGAATAGTACATTTTTCTTATAGTATAAGTGAATCTTCAACCAGAGAAATTACATGGGTAGGTTATAGATCACCACAAGACTTAGTTCTTTTCTTGTCCAAAGTGAGAAATTTTACATGAGGCCCCAAAAAAACATCAATATCAGCTAGCGGTTATTAATAGTTATTTGTTACTAGTACTTATATTTATGGCGTCTCTTTGATTTGGGCTCTCTAAAAGCTAATAGAGGACAACGCTACGGGTTTGGAGCAGTGGTGAGTTCTTGATCCATTGGTTCGACATTATATGTATTATTATATACGATAAATGGTAAAAAGTTACACTACGATTAATGCCTACATAACGAATACTCAATTTATACCTGGCTATTTTTTCACCAAGATGGGTAATATTCAGAGATGATGAAGTGTATGAAAATAAGGATAGTCATAGAACAATAAACAAAAATAAATAAATAAATTGCACATCTATTTATTTGATTCTAAAAAGTATGTAGTCTTCGATTATTAGGCTATGCTATTGGAGGAGTAGTGGGTCCTTAATTCATTAGATCGACTTTATATATCATATACGATAAATGGAAAAAAATCCACTGCGATTAATGTCGATATAATAAAGGTTCAATTTAAGCTTGGCCATTTTTTCACCAAGATGGATAATACTCAGAGGTGATATAGACAAACGCTCTGATCTTCTGTTATACTCCGGTGAATGCGATCAAAGCACTGGACTTGTATTTATGGTGGATTCTTGATCCAATGGTTCCTGGACAATTAAGACCTATGAATTTCATAAAATAAGTTAAAAAGTTGGAATACGATTTAGTATTTTGCGAATCTTATCGTATCTGTTTCCATTTCAAAGAACTCGAATAATATGAAATGAACTCATTTATGGATTTGATATTCTGAAGTGTACAAAAAAGAAGGATGGTCATAGAATGGAAAAAAAATTTACACGACTATTTAACCGATTCTAAAAAATATTTAGTCTTCGATTTTTATTCCATTTCGGAAGTCTGGAGCTGTGAACAACGTGCCTCATTGAGTTTAGCTAAATGTTGATAAAGAATAACGCTCTGGTGTTGTAGATGGATTCTTCTCCTCCATTTATAAAATTCATCAAATTACTACTCATACTCATTTATGGATTTGATATTCTGAAGTGTACAAAAAAGAAGGATGGTCATAGAATGGAAAAAAAAATTTACACGACTATTAAACCGATTCTAAAAAAATATTTAGTCTTCGATTTTTATTCCATTTCGGAGGAGTGGAACTACGAATAAGGCGTCTCGTTGATTTTTAACTCTAAACGTAAATAGAGAATAACGCTGTGATAATGTTGCATTGACGGGTTCCTGAACATCATCAATTACCATCCATTGTACACACTGAAAGTGCACTAAATATATATTTCAAACAAAAAATATTTTTAAAAATACTTACATTAAAATAATTAACAATAACAACATCGTAACAAATAAATAATTAATAGAAACTCAACCGTTTAAAAAAATGTATAAATTCATTAGGTATAATATAAACTCAGAATATGTATCCTGTAAAATTAATTTATTTACATGACCACATTTGAAATGTATACATTTTTACATGTTTGTTTAGCCATTATATTCATTCCCTCACTAACTGAAATCTATACCTCCTTGCTTGTTTCAAGTTTTTTTACTCTACTCAGAATATTTTTTTTTTCAATCCATTTCACTCAATACTCTCTTAGCACTGGACAGATAGCAAAAAAATGCAGTATGTCCTACCTCAGTTTGGTATTGAGCCCATCTGCCTGTTCAATATTTCTCCTGCAATTAAGGAATAACAGTTCTCCTCTTGACTTAAGAATCCAATTAATGTCGGTTATACTAGAATTATTCTTTAAATATGGTGCATTCAGCATTTACTATCAAGTTATAACCAATTCGCAAGAAAGACACAGATGACCGGTGGCCTCCGGACGATGGGTGACTGTGCGGACCCGCAACGGCTTCGTGGGCGATCATTTGTGCTCCGGGACCGGCGGGGATTTGGAGTTTTTACATGTTACTGCCATAGTGTTAATTATGTTAAGATTTCTTATGTAAGGCAGTAACATGGTTTTTATTCACATCCCACTGAACGGTCACCGACGATAAGTCGCATCATTATGCAGCTTAAGAGCCGATGTGGGTCGGCTAGGTTACCTGTGAGCCCGGTGGTCTCTGTTCGTTGTGTCCCCTTGAATGTTTAGCAATATATATCATAGCTTCTTATTTAATTTTTTTTTTTTTTTGAGCATTCGCTCAGTTTTAAAGAAAAACAGCCCTACCGGTTTCCGATAATTTTATTTCCATCTCTAGGATTAAGATCACAAATTATTAATTTGGAAAATTAAATTAAACAATTTTTTTCATTTTTAAAATTTTTAGACAAAACAAATTTTGAATGATTATCTGAATTAATACAAAAATAAAACTTAACCTTGTAAAA
The DNA here is from genome assembly GCA_948150685.1 of Rhaphigaster nebulosa. NCBI lineage: Eukaryota > Metazoa > Arthropoda > Insecta > Hemiptera > Pentatomidae > Rhaphigaster > Rhaphigaster nebulosa. The sequence goes on from OX411308.1 coordinate 166,249,080, forward strand.
TTTGTAAAAAAAAAAAAATAAAACAAACACAAATTTGAATTCATACAAAAATAAACTTTAATCTACTATCTAACTTACAACAAACATTTGAGTTTATACAAGCATAAATTTAATCTTATGAAACCTATACAAAACCAGCTTAAACTGAAAATCTTATTTAATACAAACATAAAATATAATCTTTAAACTAATACATGCAAGAATTAAATAATACTTGATGTTTCAATTAAAATATAAATAAATACATAATATAAACTTTCTTTGATCAATGATGTTATAAAAGTAAACCCTCTAAATCTATTAAAATTTAATGTTCAACTTGAAAAAATAAAGACATTTTCACGTAATGCATAAAAAACAGAAATCTTTACTAAATGGTAGGATGGCCGGCATAGCATAGTAAATATTTAAAACGTTGGTGAAAGTAATAAGCTAAATTTATTATCGATTTAGGCAAAGATAAGAACATATTTCTGAAAATCTAGATTTATTTTTTACCATGCATATGTTTCTCATTAAATATAAGCATTGAAATAATTGTGTTGAGCTGATTAGAAATCTGTTCACATCTCATTCACTCACACAACCAAGTTTGTGGACTTTTAGACCACTCCAGAGACTTTCAGGGTTTACGGATGCTTTACCTCGCCAGTGACCCATTCCATTCAAAGTAAATACAATTTAAACCAATTATTTTGTGTCCGTTAGCTTAAAGCCTTCGCTCAATACTGCGTACATTTTTCTTTAGAAAAATTATGCACGATGCAATGGCTGCCTTGCTCATCGAAGATGGATGAATCAATTTTTGATTCAAGTTGACTATAGAACAATTGTACAAATTTCGTTGTAAAAATAGTTTCTTATCTCGATCCTTAACAAAAACAAATTTATAATTACAATCAAGAAAGTTGAAAATTTCTTCAGTAATTTCATATTCACCTTCTCCATATTACCATTTAATTTTATGGTAGTACTTTTCTAGCCAATAGTTTGTTCTTCTACTTTTATCAGTTTGTGTATCGGTGGTTTAAAAATTTAATGTCTTGACGACTTGAAAACTTGATAAAAAAGAGAAAACTCTTTAATACAATAACCTCCCAGACTATCGACAAAGCACTGGAAGTCTACAATCACTGCACTTGCCGAAACCATATTGAACACTGAACACTGAATAAAGGTTTCACTTCATTTTATACCATTCGCCGAACCGTACCAATTAGAGGGTTATATTCTATGAGCGTATCGGCGGAAATAAAATTTTATATTCAAATTCAAATCTCACATCTACTGGATCACTTTTCATAGATTCATACTGTTTCGAACAATCTATTACAATTAAAGATGATTTTTCTTTAAAGTTTCTTAAAGAAGACAGAGGTTGCATTTGTCCGCCAAAATAAGAATTTTGAAAGGAAGCGTACAGGTGTAAAGCAGATCGAACCGATTGGATGAATTGTCTATATTCAAATCATCATATTTACGTTGGAAATATTACAATGATCAAAGTTGCTTGCATCTTTTACATGATTATTCAATCTTTTAGTTTGGAAAGTTAATATGATATAACACGGTTTTTCCAGCTGACTTTAAGTTTTAACGGACCAGATTTGTCTCTGACTCGCTGATAATAAAGTATAATCGTAAAGTTCCCAGGTTCTAAAACCTAGAGAAAATACCTTTTCTGATTTGAGATGACGCATCAAACCCAGTCTCTGATGTTCTTTTACCGTAGCATAGGGCAGCTTCCAGCATAACATCTGCAGTTCTATTTTACACTTTTCAGCCGCCTCATTTCTGGTTCCTGGTCGCTTTGCTATGTAGCAGTTTTCATCATGTCTGCTTCAAAAAAATATTAGCTTTTGTCCCACTTTCATTAAAATCTTCTGATATACTTCACAGAATCCAAGGAAAGGTGATAAAAGGAACTCATAAGTTGAAGCACCCCTCTGCTGATGTAATGTTTAGTATATCATTTTTTGTATAGCACCATCCCCAGTTATCTGAAAACTGGGAACCTCCCTTGAGCGAAACCAAATATTTCAAGGTTGAAGTAATTCTTGGATTATTCACGCGATCTATCCAATCCACTCAGTTCATAACTTATTTCATCAAACAAAAATGGGGACATGTTGCTAGTTAATTTTGATGTACTGGGAACTGCTGAACCATCCTCCTTCAGAAATTTTCCTTCGACGTATAGCAAACTTTGACTAGATAGAGAATTTCTCCGCTGCTGTCAAAGAACTGAACATATTCTCCTCTTTTCTTGTAGCAAACCCAATGTCTTCAAGATTGTTCTCAACGGTGACTGGTATCCAAATTAAAAATGGCACGTTCAGATTTCCACGGCATACTAAGAAATTCATCAACCATAAATACCTCCCTTAATTGAAACAGTTTATGACGTTTTGCTAATCTAAGCAAGTCAAAATTGCTTAGCCTTTGACGCGGAAGAGTTGCCAAGATATGTTTGGCTTGTTTGGCTTTGGATCTCAGATGTGGGGTGATTCCAGCAATCCTCTTAGATACGGTTATGACTCGTTTCTTTTTCTTCTTATGCATAGCACGCCTGCTTTATGTTGTGGTGACAATTGTTTCAGAAAATATTTAGGCATTTTCGATGGAATATGAGGTGATTCTTCTTCCTGTTTTCGAATTTTACACTGGATCGAGGAGGGAATTTGTTCAACACTTTCACGCTTATTCAATACTCTTAATTATTTCACGCATTACGACATCACAAGTCGACTCTTCCATGTCTAACTAGAGAACGAACTTATCACAACTCTCACGGTATTATATAGGCCTCGAAACCCCTTCGATACCTACCGTCATTAATCTGTTTTTATTTATCTAGTACTAAAAATCCGTATCTGTCATCTTTCCAGCACCATTGACTAATTTTTCTGAACGTTTGGAATGACATATCACAGTTGAAGTGATCATCGTAAACACGTCTCAAATTTAGCTCATCTTGTCTAAATATAATCTATAAGTAAGCCTCTTCACATGGTCCGGGTATGAGTGCATCGAGGAGGTTTCTTGATGTAATATTGTTGTTAATATTTTGTAACATACATTCTTTTTGATCTTTAGTGGTCCTTTTTGTCAATACCTGACGGCTCAGCAGAGTGGGAGTGTCAAGATTTATTTCTCGAGACCGCCCAAAATAAATATTAACTGTCCCAGTTGGGAATCGACCCCCCAACGTTCCGAAGCGGGCATCCTGGAACCCTCGCCCCAACTTGCCCGGCCATCACGACCATGCCAGGGACCATCATTCACACATTTAATTGTCATTGTACTGGCTTACGAACGTTTGTAGCCTCGCCAGAGACCATAACACATATTCCATATCACACATTCTTTGGTTTACAAATAAAAACACCAATAATATATCAACAACTGAAAAAAAATTATCTATAATAGCATCTGAAAACGATAAATAATTGATAATTTCCTTTAAACATTTCTTTCATTTGGTCATTTTTCATAGTGTAGCTTAAAAAATGCATCTTTAAAATAAATAAATTGAGACTTGATATAATAAACCTCATATTTCAATACTTGTCTACTAAACGTTTAGGTTTTCTACTTATACCTAATAAGGAAAATCAAACTGCTAACTTTAATATATATACTTTTTTTTTTAATTTGTTTTGTTTAATTTAATATTTTTATTTTTATTGAATAATTTTTTTAAACAAAATTATTTACTACTATTTATAATTTAAAATAAGCTATATGCAGTTTATACTATTTACATTGGTCAATATTGTGAGAGAGTTTGTTAAGAGAAAGAAAGTCTCAAACCTCACCTACACATCTGGTATGGAATAATGACCATGGGCCAAGGCACGAATCCCATCGACTTGGTGAATTTATCGTCGTATGGCGAAAGGAACATTTTTGTCTGTTCGAAGAAAAAGAGCTTATGCTGCTTCGAAATTATCGACCGAAAAGTTGTCTTGAATTCTTTTCCTTCACGAAATGAGTTGAAGTAATCTGAAAATGATAACCTATTTTGAACAGCTATCTTTTTGTTCCCTTTCTATTTTTTTTCACTCATCGCTGTGGATTCGTAGCGCGTACATTTTCGCACGCAGTCCGACAAACTCGGAGACGGGCACTACGTTCTCATCTTTAAATTTCCACACCTTTTTGTTGTACGTCCTGTGTGCGAGATGGTCGTGAGAGTAGTCAGATGTATCGAGTTCGTTCATGTAATTGCCCATGTCATTATTGCCCATGTCCGTTTGATTATTAAAAGTCCGTTTGAATAAGATATAATAAGCTGTAGGTGTCTATGTACGTACATTTTAGTCTGTCTGGTCCGTAGAACGAATTGTGGTGAAAATCGTACATCTGGACTTTGAAAAGATCCAGGATGGCCATCTATACGTAAATAGGTTTGTTCATCTTGATCTTTTCAAAGTCCAGATACAATGCCATTAAAGATTCGGTTTATACCATCCGGTCCTTAAAAGTTGGTTTTTCTATCAATCGGTTTAGTCGTGGTTGACTTACTACAATTTTCCGAAAACGGCATTATTCATGAGCTTGTAGAAGTCTTTATCAAAGTCATTAGTAGCCTGATGTCCATGTCTTATGTTGAGGTCAATGTAACTATGAAGCCAATGAGATTGTCGGAATCTGAGAGCTCGATGTACTCGAACTGTCTTAAGTCCTAGGCCCATGGCCTGCTTTAAATTCACAAAATTTACAGTATATTTCTCTCTGTTGATCAGAAAGGCTAACATTTTTCTGGATTCCAACCAGGTGGAAATTAATTCTCTTACAACAGTGGGAAATCGTTGTGCAAATGGTGTAACCTTTCCGGATACTCTATGTCAGCTTCAACTATGTTGCCGAATGGTCTGTCTTCCGGTAAGTTGAACCAGTCTAGAGATTCCGGATTCTGAAACCATTCGAAACCGCCAAACAAGAGCGCTTTCGACATCGCCTATCCATACAAGTTGTTAGCGTCCAGATAAGCGATGTATGACGATTCCTCCTGGGGATCTCGACTTGGATCCAGATATTCATTGCTAGCTTATCCATACCGGTGACTGCATTTGGCACAAACCACCTCTTTTTCCCCGCTCGACCATTAAGGGCCATATCGTAATCAGCCAAGAAATCTAATTGTACTCCCGTATACTTCATCCCAAGCGAGTCCATATAATACCAGGCAAGGTCCAGCGAACATGCTCCCAAGCAGACATCTCTGAAATTTCAAAGACGTCGTAAAGGAGTTTGACATCTACCTTGAGATAGAGTTCGCTGTACTCGGTCAGGGTTCTGATACTAAACTCCAATTCTGATACTCTCCAATGGCAAAAACGTTGACAATGATGTTGTTGTGTCGCTCAAAAGTTTTCACTTTTGGAGAGGAGTGGAGAAGGAAATGCAGTCAAAGTTATATCTGTGCAGTAGTTTTCATATTTGCGCACTCGATGTGGATTATCACTATCGACGAGGTGTGACAATATGACACATTTTAAACATTACTCGTCATTATTTTGAACGTTTATAATAGCTTTTTAGCTGCAATTTTAGGCGGAAGCGCTATATAGCTGGTGGCACCTAGAGTTTTAAATCAATTGACTCAAGAGAAGGCCGTCAAGATCTTTAAGGAACCATCCGCTCCCCTTCTTCGCTATCTTTTCCATCTCAGTAGCCATCTTCGTGTACATTCCGCTTAGACTATCCAAGAGATGGAAGAGATGTTTTGGTTTTGAAGGTACGATCGCATTTCTGTCCTTTGACGTTTTAGTACATAGTCTCCAATACCAAATTGAACTTTAGGAAACATCTGATTCCGACCAAAATTCTGAAATCAATCGATGTAGGATAACTGTCTGTTTGCAGAGAACTCTCATTGCATCGATTGGTTCAGAAGGAGGAAAAAAGTCTTGAGGTCTCCTCAGAATGATGTTTCTATCTGAAAGAGAGACCCAACCGCCTTCGCTTTGTCATGGCGGGCGGTTTTTCATTTTGACAGCGACGAAGATGCTGTATGTATTGCGTTAAGGATTTAATAATCTTACCTTAGGAAACACATGTAGGTCGAGGCAGCGCGGTCTGGCATGACTTTTCACGATGAGCTTTGTTAAGCTGACTGCTAAAAGGTATGTTTCAATATCCACATTTATTTAATGATGACATGCTAAAAGTAACACGTAAATTTAAAAATGAAATTTAAAATGAATTAAAAAAAACTCTAATTACAATAATATTAAATAAGGAAAAAATATAATTGTTTGAATACAAACGAATTAATCCTTACTTTGAAAAAATTGTTAGACAATTAAAAAAAATTTAAAAACTAATATAGAACAAAAAGAAAATATTAAAAAATGAAAAACTTTAAAACGAATTGAAAAACATACATGGAACTACGAGATCAAACTACATTAAAACCAAAATGAATAAAAAGTTTTTACAAAATTCAACTCACACGTTTCCAGAGATTTTTGACTTAGCACTATATTGTAATCGCATCCACAAAAAATTAATTCCTTACCTTTTAATGATATTTTTCTTTATTCGTAATATCATTGGATTGAGTGTCCTTCAGGTCGGTTTTGAGTCCAAGCGGATTCCCGTCGCCATGTATCTGTTGCTGCTTTTCGTATAGTAAAAAATATAGACAACCATACTGGATCTATTAAATAGTACCTAGAAAATTCCTTTGAAGAAACTGTAGGCATAAATCTGACCGATGTATCTAAATCAATTTATAAAACATGTTTACATTTCAATGAGATTATTAACTGTCAAGCCGATGGTTGTATATCCTTAACTTAAATGTAAAGTCACAGTTTCGTTGGTTTATGATGATTTTCATTTCTCATATGAAAGTTAGCAGTAAAATAATAAAAATAATATTTTTCATATTTACAGTTATATAATAGTAACCAATAGTCGAAAATTCATAGAAACGAAGGAAAACATGCATTAATACATAACTGGTTGTACAGTAACACTTTTCTTAGTGTTGTCAAATCTTTAAAAAAATGCTCATTCTATACTTGTATGTACAGTCCTAAACTGAATAATTTAAAGAAAACGAACAAATTAAAACAGGTCAAGATCGTTACCTGTCAAGTCAATAACTATTATTCCACGGCTTGAAATATACTGTCGTAGTGTAGACGGCTGATATTCATCATCTAAAATTAAAAATTTCCATGAATACGGATTAAAAATCTAACAAATATATATATATATATATATATATATATATATATATATATATATTAAGGCTAATTATAAATTAAATATTTATTTGATGATACTTTACCTTAACCGACGATATCCTGTGAATAACCAAGTGTTTTCTGAGAACCTTGCTGAAGCATACTCCATGTCGCATACTTGGCAAGTATATGCTCCATATCGCCCACGGATTTTTGCTTGTCTCATTCTAAAATACAGATTGTTCCCATGTGCTTCCATGTGGGCCAAAGCACAACCTCTGGTGATTATGTTAGCTGAATCAGCAAACGTAGTTCCTAGGTTGTTTTATAGATAAAAAGAAGATTATGTTTATATAATTAATCTTCAAGTCATATATTTGAACTGTAGTATAATCGAATCCACAAAAAAATATTTTCTTACCTTCTCATGCTTCGGCATTTTCCTTCATTCTTGACTCATAGCATTGAGTCACCTCCATGTCGGTTTTGAGTCCAAACGGATTCCCGTTTCCATATATCTGTTGCTCCTTTTCGTCTAAAGAAATGAAAAAAAAATATAGTCAACACGAGATGGATCGGTTAACTGGATCTAGTAAATAGTATCTACAAAACTCCATTGAAGAAACTGTAGACTTGAATCTTACCCATGTAGCAAAATCAGATTATAAAACATGTTTGCAATTCAATGAGATTATTATCAGTCCTATCGATAACTGTATTTACTCGCCTTCTTTAGATTTCGTTGGTTTATGAGGACATTCATTTCTCGTCTGAAATTTAGCAGTACCAATAATATCGATAAAAATGTAATAACTAACTAAAAATGAATTTAAGACAAAACTTTAACATAACTGATGATATCCTATGAATACCAAAGTGTTTTCTAAGACTCCTCGCCGATGCATACTCCATGTCGCATACTTGGCAAGTATAACCTCCATATCACCCACGGATTTTTGCTTGTCTCATTCTAAAATACACATTCTTCCCATGTGCTTCTAAGTGGTCCAAAGCACAACCTCTGGTAATTATGTTAGCTGAATCTGCAAACGTAGTTCCTAGGTAGATAAAATGAAGATTATGTTCATATAATTAATCTTCAAGTCAGATATTTTAAATGTAGTATAATCGAATCCACAAAAAAATAGTTTCTTATCTTCTCATGCTTCGGCATTTTCCTTCATTCGTGACATCATAGCATTGAGTCACCTTCATATCGCTTTTGAGAAGCGGATCCCCGTCTCCATATAACTGTTGCTACTTTTCGTCTAAAAATATGGAAAATAATTTAGTCAACCAGAGATGGATCGGTTATCTGGATCTAGTAAATAGTATTTAGAAAATTACTTTGAAGAAACTGTAGGCATAAATCTTACCGATGTATAGTATCTAAATCAATTTATAAAACATGTTTACATTTCAATGAGATTATTAACTGTCAAGCCGATGATTTTATATCCTTCCCTTAAACGTAAAGACACAGTTTCGTTGGTTTATGATGATTTTCATTTCTCATATGAAAGTTAGCAGTAACATAATAAAAATAATATTTTTCATATTTACAGTTATATAATAGTAACCAACAGTCGAAAATTCATAGAAACGAAGGAAAACATGCATTAATGCACAACTAGTTGTATAGTAACACTTTTCTTAGTGTTGTCAAATCTTTAAAAAATTGCTCATTCTATACTTGTATGTACAGTCCTAAACTGAATAATTTAAAGAAAACGAACAAATTAAAACAGGTCAAGATCGTTACCTGTCAAATCAATAACTATTATTCCACGGCTTGAAATATACTGTCGTAGTGTAGACGGCTGATATTCATCATCTAAAATTTAAAATTTCCATGAATACGGATTAAAAACCTAACAAATATATATATATATATATATATATATATATATATATATATATATATATATATATATATATATATATATATATATATATTAAGGCTAATTATAAATTAAATATTTATTTGATGATACTTTACCTTAACCGACGATATCCTGTGAATAACCAAGTGTTTTCTGAGAACCTTGCTGAAGCATACTCCATGTCGCATACTTGGCAAGTATATGCTCCATATCGCCCACGGATTTTTGCTTGTCTCATTCTAAAATACAGATTGTTCCAATGTGCTTCCATGTGGGCCAAAGCACAACCTCTGGTGATTATGTTAGCTGAATCAGCAAACGTAGTTCCTAGGTAGATTTATAGATAAAAAGGAAGATTATGTTTATATAATTAATCTTCAAGTCATATATTTGAACTGTAGTATAATCGAATCCACAAAAAAATATTTTCTTACCTTCTCATGCTTCGGCATTTTCCTTCATTCTTGACTCATAGCATTGAGTCACCTCCATGTCGGTTTTGAGTCCAAACGGATTCCCGTTTCCATATATCTGTTGCTCCTTTTCGTCTAAAGAAATGAAAAAAAAATATAGTCAACACGAGATGGATCGGTTAACTGGATCTAGTAAATAGTATCTACAAAACTCCATTGAAGAAACTGTAGACTTGAATCTTACCCATGTAGCAAAATCAGATTATAAAACATGTTTGCAATTCAATGAGATTATTATCAGTCCTATCGATAACTGTATTTACTCGCCTTGTTAAGATTTCGTTGGCTCATGAGGACATTCATTTCTCGTCTGAAATTTAGCAGTAACAATAATATCGAGAAAAAATGTAATAACTAACTAAAAATGAATTTAAGACGAAACTTTAACGTAACTGACGATATCCTATGAATATCAAAGTGTTTTCTAAGACTCCTCGCCGATGCATACTCCATGTCGCATACTTGGCAAGTATAACCTCCATATCACCCACGGATTTTTGCTTGTCTCATTCTAAAATACACATTCTTCCCATGTGCTTCTAAGTGGTCCAAAGCACAACCTCTGGTAATTATGTTAGCTGAATCTGCAAACGTAGTTCCTAGGTAGATAAAATGAAGATTATGTTCATATAATTAATCTTCAAGTCAGATATTTTAAATGTAGTATAATCGAATCCACAAAAAAATAGTTTCTTATCTTCTCATGCTTCGGCATTTTCCTTCATTCGTGACATCATAGCATTGAGTCACCTTCATATCGCTTTTGAGAAGCAGATCCCCGTCTCCATATAACTGTTGCTACTTTTCGTCTAAAAATATGGAAAATAATTTAGTCAACCAGAGATGGATCGGTTATCTGGATCTAGTAAATAGTATTTAGAAAATTACTTTGAAGAAACTGTAGGCATAAATCTTACCGATGTATAGTATCTAAATCAATTTATAAAACATGTTTACATTTCAATGAGATTATTAACTGTCAAGCCGATGATTTTATATCCTTCCCTTAAACGTAAAGACACAGTTTCGTTGGTTTATGATGATTTTCATTTCTCATATGAAAGTTAGCAGTAACATAATAAAAATAATATTTTTCATATTTACAGTTATATAATAGTAACCAATAGTCGAAAATTCATAGAAACGAAGGAAAACATGCATTAATACATAACTGGTTGTACAGTAACACTTTTCTTAGTGTTGTCAAATCTTTAAAAAAATGCTCATTCTATACTTGTATGTACAGTCCTAAACTGAATAATTTAAAGAAAACGAACAAATTAAAACAGGTCAAGATCGTTACCTGTCAAGTCAATAACTATTATTCCACGGCTTGAAATATACTGTCGTAGTGTAGACGGCTGATATTCATCATCTAAAATTAAAAATTTCCATGAATACGGATTAAAAATCTAACAAATATATATATATATATATATATATATATATATATATATATATATATATTAAGGCTAATTATAAATTAAATATTTATTTGATGATACTTTACCTTAACCGACGATATCCTGTGAATAACCAAGTGTTTTCTGAGAACCTTGCTGAAGCATACTCCATGTCGCATACTTGGCAAGTATATGCTCCATATCGCCCACGGATTTTTGCTTGTCTCATTCTAAAATACAGATTGTTCCCATGTGCTTCCATGTGGGCCAAAGCACAACCTCTGGTGATTATGTTAGCTGAATCAGCAAACGTAGTTCCTAGGTTGTTTTATAGATAAAAAGAAGATTATGTTTATATAATTAATCTTCAAGTCATATATTTGAACTGTAGTATAATCGAATCCACAAAAAAATATTTTCTTACCTTCTCATGCTTCGGCATTTTCCTTCATTCTTGACTCATAGCATTGAGTCACCTCCATGTCGGTTTTGAGTCCAAACGGATTCCCGTTTCCATATATCTGTTGCTCCTTTTCGTCTAAAGAAATGAAAAAAAAATATAGTCAACACGAGATGGATCGGTTAACTGGATCTAGTAAATAGTATCTACAAAACTCCATTGAAGAAACTGTAGACTTGAATCTTACCCATGTAGCAAAATCAGATTATAAAACATGTTTGCAATTCAATGAGATTATTATCAGTCCTATCGATAACTGTATTTACTCGCCTTCTTTAGATTTCGTTGGTTTATGAGGACATTCATTTCTCGTCTGAAATTTAGCAGTACCAATAATATCGATAAAAATGTAATAACTAACTAAAAATGAATTTAAGACAAAACTTTAACATAACTGATGATATCCTATGAATACCAAAGTGTTTTCTAAGACTCCTCGCCGATGCATACTCCATGTCGCATACTTGGCAAGTATAACCTCCATATCACCCACGGATTTTTGCTTGTCTCATTCTAAAATACACATTCTTCCCATGTGCTTCTAAGTGGTCCAAAGCACAACCTCTGGTAATTATGTTAGCTGAATCTGCAAACGTAGTTCCTAGGTAGATAAAATGAAGATTATGTTCATATAATTAATCTTCAAGTCAGATATTTTAAATGTAGTATAATCGAATCCACAAAAAAATAGTTTCTTATCTTCTCATGCTTCGGCATTTTCCTTCATTCGTGACATCATAGCATTGAGTCACCTTCATATCGCTTTTGAGAAGCGGATCCCCGTCTCCATATAACTGTTGCTACTTTTCGTCTAAAAATATGGAAAATAATTTAGTCAACCAGAGATGGATCGGTTATCTGGATCTAGTAAATAGTATTTAGAAAATTACTTTGAAGAAACTGTAGGCATAAATCTTACCGATGTATAGTATCTAAATCAATTTATAAAACATGTTTACATTTCAATGAGATTATTAACTGTCAAGCCGATGATTTTATATCCTTCCCTTAAACGTAAAGACACAGTTTCGTTGGTTTATGATGATTTTCATTTCTCATATGAAAGTTAGCAGTAACATAATAAAAATAATATTTTTCATATTTACAGTTATATAATAGTAACCAACAGTCGAAAATTCATAGAAACGAAGGAAAACATGCATTAATGCACAACTAGTTGTATAGTAACACTTTTCTTAGTGTTGTCAAATCTTTAAAAAATTGCTCATTCTATACTTGTATGTACAGTCCTAAACTGAATAATTTAAAGAAAACGAACAAATTAAAACAGGTCAAGATCGTTACCTGTCAAATCAATAACTATTATTCCACGGCTATACTGTCGTAGTGTAGACGGCTGATATTCATCATCTAAAATTTAAAATTTCCATGAATACGGATTAAAAACCTAACAAATATATATATATATATATATATATATATATATATATATATATATATATATATATATTAAGGCTAATTATAAATTAAATATTTATTTGATGATACTTTACCTTAACCGACGATATCCTGTGAATAACCAAGTGTTTTCTGAGAACCTTGCTGAAGCATACTCCATGTCGCATACTTGGCAAGTATATGCTCCATATCGCCCACGGATTTTTGCTTGTCTCATTCTAAAATACAGATTGTTCCAATGTGCTTCCATGTGGGCCAAAGCACAACCTCTGGTGATTATGTTAGCTGAATCAGCAAACGTAGTTCCTAGGTAGATTTATAGATAAAAAGGAAGATTATGTTTATATAATTAATCTTCAAGTCATATATTTGAACTGTAGTATAATCGAATCCACAAAAAAATATTTTCTTACCTTCTCATGCTTCGGCATTTTCCTTCATTCTTGACTCATAGCATTGAGTCACCTCCATGTCGGTTTTGAGTCCAAACGGATTCCCGTTTCCATATATCTGTTGCTCCTTTTCGTCTAAAGAAATGAAAAAAAAATATAGTCAACACGAGATGGATCGGTTAACTGGATCTAGTAAATAGTATCTACAAAACTCCATTGAAGAAACTGTAGACTTGAATCTTACCCATGTAGCAAAATCAGATTATAAAACATGTTTGCAATTCAATGAGATTATTATCAGTCCTATCGATAACTGTATTTACTCGCCTTGTTAAGATTTCGTTGGCTCATGAGGACATTCATTTCTCGTCTGAAATTTAGCAGTAACAATAATATCGAGAAAAAATGTAATAACTAACTAAAAATGAATTTAAGACGAAACTTTAACGTAACTGACGATATCCTATGAATATCAAAGTGTTTTCTAAGACTCCTCGCCGATGCATACTCCATGTCGCATACTTGGCAAGTATAACCTCCATATCACCCACGGATTTTTGCTTGTCTCATTCTAAAATACACATTCTTCCCATGTGCTTCTAAGTGGTCCAAAGCACAACCTCTGGTAATTATGTTAGCTGAATCTGCAAACGTAGTTCCTAGGTAGATAAAATGAAGATTATGTTCATATAATTAATCTTCAAGTCAGATATTTTAAATGTAGTATAATCGAATCCACAAAAAAATAGTTTCTTATCTTCTCATGCTTCGGCATTTTCCTTCATTCGTGACATCATAGCATTGAGTCACCTTCATATCGCTTTTGAGAAGCAGATCCCCGTCTCCATATAACTGTTGCTACTTTTCGTCTAAAAATATGGAAAATAATTTAGTCAACCAGAGATGGATCGGTTATCTGGATCTAGTAAATAGTATTTAGAAAATTACTTTGAAGAAACTGTAGGCATAAATCTTACCGATGTATAGTATCTAAATCAATTTATAAAACATGTTTACATTTCAATGAGATTATTAACTGTCAAGCCGATGATTTTATATCCTTCCCTTAAACGTAAAGACACAGTTTCGTTGGTTTATGATGATTTTCATTTCTCATATGAAAGTTAGCAGTAACATAATAAAAATAATATTTTTCATATTTACAGTTATATAATAGTAACCAACAGTCGAAAATTCATAGAAACGAAGGAAAACATGCATTAATGCACAACTAGTTGTATAGTAACACTTTTCTTAGTGTTGTCAAATCTTTAAAAAATTGCTCATTCTATACTTGTATGTACAGTCCTAAACTGAATAATTTAAAGAAAACGAACAAATTAAAACAGGTCAAGATCGTTACCTGTCAAATCAATAACTATTATTCCACGGCTTGAAATATACTGTCGTAGTGTAGACGGCTGATATTCATCATCTAAAATTTAAAATTTCCATCAATACGGATTAAAAACCTAACAAATATATATATATATATATATATATATATATATATATATATATATATATATATTAAGGCTAATTATAAATTAAATATTTATTTGATGATACTTTACCTTAACCGACGATATCCTGTGAATAACCAAGTGTTTTCTGAGGCCCCTTACCGAAGCATACTCCATGTCGCATACTTGGCAAGTATATCCTCCATATCACCCACGGATTTTGCTTGTCTCATTCTAAAAAACCAATTCTTCCCATGTGCTTCCAAGTGGTCCAAAGCACAACCTCTGGTAATTATGTTAGCTGAATCTGCAAACGTAGTAATAAACTGAAAATATAGTCAACACGAGATGGATCGGTTAACTGGACCTATAATATAGTATCTAGAAAACTCCATTGAAGAAATTGTAGACTTGAATCTTACCGATGTAGCAAAATCAAATTATAAAACTTGTTTGCAATTCAATGAGATTATTATCAGTCATATCGATGACTGTATTTACACGCCTTGTTAAGATTTCGTTGGCTCATGAGGACATTCATTTCTCGTCTGAAATTTAGCAGTAACAATAATATCGATAAAAAATATAATAACTAACTAAAAATGAATTTAAGACGAAACTTTAACATAACTGACGATATCCTATGAATATCAAAGTGTTTTCTAAGACTCTTCGCCGATGCATACTCCATGTCGCATACTTGGCAAGTATATCCTCTATATCACCCACGGATTTTTGCTTGTCTCATTCTAAAAAACCAATTCTTCCCATGTCCTTCCAAGTGGTCCAAAGTACAACCTCTGGTAATTATGTTAGCTGAATCAGCAAACGTGGTTCCTAGGAAGATAAAATGAAGATTATGTTTATATAATTAATCTTCAAGTCAGATATTTGAACTGAAGTATAATCGAATCCACAAATAAATAGTTTCTTACCTTCTCATGCTTCGGCATTTTCCTTCATTCGTCACATCATAACATTGAGTCACCTCCATATCGGTTTTGAGTCCAAACGGATCCCCGTTTCCATATATCTGTTGCTCCTTTTCGTCTAAAGAAATGAAAAAAAAATATAGTGAACACGAGATGGATTGGTTAACTGGACCTATTAAATAGTATCTACAAAACTCCATTGAAGAAACTGTAGGCATAAATCTTACCGATGTATAGTATCTTAATCAATTTATAAAACATTTTTACATTTCAACGAGATTATTAAATGTCAAGCCGATGGTTGTATATCGTTCCCTAAAACGTAATGTCACAGTTTCGTTGGTTTATGATGATTTTCATTTCCCATATGAAAGTTAGCAGTAACATAATAAAAATAATATTTTTCATATTTACAGTTATATAAAAGTAACCAACAGTCGAAAATTCATAGAAACGAAGGAAGACATGCATTAATGCACAACTAGTTGTATAGTAACACTTTTCTTAGTGTTGTCATATCTTCAAAAAATTTCTTATCCTATATCTTGTATGTACAGTCCTAAACTGAGTAATATAAAATAAATATACAGTTCCCATCACTTCTAGGGCTCTGGAAGATTCTTCTAATTACACTTCAATCTGAAATTAAAAATCAACATGAGGGACTGCTTTCAACTTTAATTAATCCTAATAGAGAATTAAAACAGGGCTAGATCGTTACCTGTCAAATCAATAACTATTATTCCACGACTTGAAATATACTGTCGTAGTGTAGACGGCTGATATTCATCATCTAAAATTTAAAATTTCCATCAATACGGATTAAAAATCAAACAAATTATATATATATATATATATATATATATATATATATATATATATATATATATATATATACATATTTTAAGGCTATTAATAATTTAAATATTTATTTGATGATACTTTACCTTAACCGACGATATCTCGTGAATAACCAAGTGCCTTCGGAGAACCCTTGCTGAAGCAAACTTCAGGTCGCAAACTGGGCAAGTATGGTATATCCTGGATATCGCACATGGATTTTGGCTCGTTCCATCCCGAAGTAACTATTTTTCCCATGTGCTTACAAGTGGTCAAAAACAAACTCTCGTGCATTGAAGAGTTGTTAGCAGAAACTGAAAACGTATTTCTTAGTTAGCGTAAACATAAAATGAAGATTATTTATATATATTTAATTATCAATTCGTATAATTGCACTACATCTTAATCGCACCCACAAAAAATTAATTGCTTACCTTTGTATGATTTCTTTATTCGTAATATCAATGGTTTGAGTGTCCTTCAGGTCAGTTTTGAGTCCAAGCGGATTCCCGTCTCCATATATATCTGTTACTGCTTTTCGTCTAAAAACATGGAAAAAAATATAGTCAACTAGTGATGGATCAATTAACTAAACCTAGTAAATAGTAGATTATTATCAGTCATATCGATGACTGTATTTACTCGCCTTGTTAAGATTTCGTTGGTTTATGAGGACATTCATTTCTCGTCTGAAAATTAGCAGTAACAATAATATCGAGAAAAAATGTAATAACTAACTAAAAATGAATTTAAGACGAAACTTTAACGTAACTGACGATATCCTATGAATATCAAAGTGTTTTCTAAGACTCCTTGCCGATGCATACTCCATGTCGCATACTTGGCAAGTATATCCTCCATTTCGCCCACGGATTTTTGCTTGTCTCATTCTAAAAAACCAATTCTTCCCATGTGCTTCCAAGGGGTCCAAAGCACAACCTCTGGTAATTATGTTAGCTGAATCTGCAAACGTGGTTCCTAGGAAGATAAAATGAAGATTATGTTTATATAATTAATCTTCAAGTCAGATATTTGAACTGTAGTATAATCGAATCCACAAATAAATAGTTTTTTACTTTCTCATGCTTCGGCATTTTCCTTCATTCGTCACATCATAACATTGAGTCACCTCCATATCGGTTTTGAGTCCAAACGGATCCCCGTTTCCATATATCTGTTGCTCCTTTTCGTCTAAAGAAATGAAAAAAAAAATGTTCATATAATTAATCTTCAAGTCAGATATTTGAACTGTAGTATAATCGAATCCACAAATAAATAGTTTTTTACTTTCTCATGCTTCGGCATTTTCCTTCATTCGTCACATCATAACATTGAGTCACCTCCATATCGGTTTTGAGTCCAAACGGATCCCCGTTTCCATATATCTGTTGCTCCTTTTCGTCTAAAGAAATGAAAAAAAAAATGTTCATATAATTAATCTTCAAGTCAGATATTTGAACTGTAGTATAATCGAATCCGCAAAAATAAATTCCTTACCTTCTCATGCTTCGCCGTTTTCCTTCATTCGTCACATCATAACATTGAGTCACCTCCATATCGGTTTTGAGTCCAAACAGATCCCCGTTTCCATATATCTGTTGCTCCTTTTCGTCTAAAGAAATGAAAAAAAAAATGTTCATATAATTAATCTTCAAGTCAGATATTTGAACTGTAGTATAATCGAATCCGCAAAAATAAATTCCTTACCTTCTCATGCTTCGCCGTTTTCCTTCATTCGTCACATCATAACATTGAGTCCCCTCCATATCGGTTTTGAGTCCAAACGGATCCCCGTTTCCATATATCTGTTGCTCCTTTTCGTCTAAAGAAATGAAAAAAAAAATGTTCATATAATTAATCTTCAAGTCAGATATTTGAACTGTAGTATAATCGAATCCACAAAAAAATAGTTTCTTACCTTCTCATGCTTCGCCGTTTTCCTTCATTTGTGACATCATAGCATTGAGTCACCTCCATATCGGTTTTGAGTCCAAACGGATCCCCGTTTCCTTATATCTGTTGTTCCTTTTCGTCTAAAGAAATGAAAAAAAAAATGTTCATATAATTAATCTTCAAGTCAGATATTTGAACTGTAGTATAATCGAATCCACAAAAAAATAGTTTCTTACCTTCTCATGCTTCGCCGTTTTCCTTCATTTGTGACATCATAGCATTGAGTCACCTCCATATCTGTTTTGAGTCCAACCGGATCCCCGTTTCCATATATCTGTTGCTCCTTTTTGTCTAAAGAAATAAAAAAAAATATAGTCAACACGAGATGGATCGGATATCTGGACCTAGTAAATAGTATTTAGAAAATTACTTTGAAGAAACTGTAGGCATAAATCTTACCGATGTATCTAAATCAATTTATAAAACATGTTTACATTTCAATGAGATTATTACCTGTCAAGCCGATGGTTGTATATCCTTCCCTTAATCGTAAAGTCACAGTTTCGTTGGTTTATGATGATTTTCATTTCTCATATGAAAGTTAGCAGTAACATAATACAAATAATATTTTTCATATTTACAGTTATATAAAAGTAACCAACAGTCGAAAATTCATAGAAACGAAGGAAAATATGCATTAATACATAACTAGTTGTACAGTAACACTTTTCTTAGTGTTGTCAAAGCTTCAAAAAATTGCTTATCCTATATCTTGTGTGTACAGTCCGAAACTGAATAACATAAAATAAATATACAGTTGCCATCACCTCTAGTGCTCTGAAAGATTCTTCTAATCACACTTCAATCTGAAATTAAAAATCAACAAATATATAAACATATTTTAAGGCTATTAATAAATTAAATATTTATTTGATAATACTTTACCTTAACCGACTATATCTCGTGAATAACCAAGTGCCTTCGGAGAACCCTTGCTGAAGCAAACTCCAGGTCGCAAACTGGGCAAGTATATCCTCGATATCGCACATGGATTTTGGCTCGTCCCATCCTGAAGTACTTATTCTTCCCATGTGCTTACAAGTGGTCAAAAACAAACTCTCTGGCATTGAAGAGTTGTTAGCAGAAACTCAAAACGTATTTCTTTGTTAGCGTAATCATAAACTGAAGATTATTTATATATATTTAATTATCAATTCGTATAATTGCACTAGATCTTAATCGCACCCACAAAAAATTAATTGCTTACCTTTGTATGATTCCTTTATTCGTAATATCATTGGTTTGAGTGTTCTTAGGGTCAGTTTTGAGTCCAAGCTGATTCCCGTCTCCATATATCTGTTACTGCTTTTCCTTTAAAAATATGGAAAAAAATATAGTCAACCAGTGATGGATCAATTAACTAAACCTAGTAAATAGATTATTATCAGTCATATCGATGACTGTATTTACTCGCCTTGCTAATATTTCGTTGGTTTATGAGGACATTCATTTCTCGTCTGAAATTTAGCAGTAACAATAATATCGAGAAAAAATGTAATAACTAACTAAAAATGAATTTAAGACGAAACTTTAACATAACTGACGATATCCTATGAATATCAAAATGTTTTCTAAGACTCCTTGCCGATGCATACTCCATGTCGCATACTTGGCAAGTATATCCTCTGTATCACCCACGGATTTTTGCTTGTCTCATTCTAACATACCAATTCTTCCCATGTCCTTCTAAGTGGTCCAAAGTACAACCTCTGGTAATTATGTTAGCTGAATCAGCAAACGTGGTTCCTAGGAAGATAAAATGAAGATTATGTTTATATAATTAATCTTCAAGTCAGATATTTGAACTGTAGTATAATCGAATCCACAAATAAATAGTTTCTTACCTTCTCATGCTTCGGCATTTTCCTTCATTCGTCACATCATAACATTGAGTCACTTCCATATCGGTTTTGAGTCCAAACGGATCCCCGTTTCCATATATCTGTTGCTCCTTTTCGTCTAAAGAAATGAAAAAAAAATATAGTGAACACGAGATGGATCGGTTAACTGGACCTAGTAAATAGTATCTAGAAAACTCCATTGAAGAAACTGTAGGCTTGAATCTTACCGATGTAGCAAAATTAGATTATAAAACATGTTCAAAATTCTATGAAATTATTATCTGTCATGTCGATGACTGTATTTCCTCGCATTGAAATGTATTGTAAACATTTCGTTGGTTCATGTTGACATCCATTTCTCATCTGAAATTTAGTAGTTACAATAATATCGGTAAAAAATGTGATAACTAACTAAAAATGAATTTAAGACGAAACTATATTTATAACTGATAATCCTGCGAATATCAAAGTGTCTTCTAAGACCCCTTGCCGATGCAAACACCATGCCTGGCAAGGATATTACGAAAAACCATCACCTTGGATTTATCCAAATTATTTGTTAACTTCCATTTTTCACAGTATAATTCAATATCTTTTATCATTAACTGTTAACTAATTGTGTCTGATGCCAGCGCAACAAGATCATCCGCATATGCTAAAATTTTAATTTTTTTATTCTTAATCCATATTCCTCCGCCTACTTCTTTTTCCAGATCATTTATATAGCATGAGAACAAAAAGGGACTCATGATACATCCTTGTTTAAGACCCCTGCAAGTACTATCAAGATATTATTTCACAGTTTTAAGTCTAGTCTATCTTGCTCAATCCAGATCAATCAATATTTCTCAATACATTGTAAGATGGTCTTGAAAAAGAAAGTCTTCATAGTATTAAATTTTATTAACGATCAGATTAATTGCGTAATCGACGTTTCGGTGTTCTTCTCCATCATCAAGACCATTCTGCAATGTAATATGTCAAGGTCAATAACAAAATTAAATTTGACATTGTATGATAAAAAAAAAAAAATGATTGCATTTTAACAACTGCATTAAATTAATTAATTTGAATTTACCTTCATATATTGTATATATCCAAATACTATAATCATGATGTTTTAAATTTTTTTTAAAATAAATATAATATATATAATCTGTATATAAATACTTCGACAAATTAGCATCTTCTTTTATAAAAACCTTCTGCAATATCTGTACTATTATTACTACATCATTACTAGTACTATCATTACTACTAGCAATGTTACAAAAAAAAGGTTCGGTAAGAGATTAAATTAATCTCCGAATCCTTATATTATATTTACTTTAGTTTTTATTATTATTCCAGCTCCTTTAAATTAGTTAAACCTTTTAAACGAAAGTTGTTTTTTTTTTAATATTTAATTTTATTTATTTCTACATATGAAAATTTAAATCTATCCTAATTTAAATGTACTCATCAGCCAAATATTTCATTATGTCTCCGTAAATCTTGTGGAAAGAAAGAATTATTGAAGATACCCAAAAATATTTACAATCTTAACTCTGTTAATATAATCAGCATTTGAAGTCGTAATTCCTCAGCTGTTTTTGCTTTATCGCCTGCACAGATTCGGTCACAAAATATTACCAAAGCGATAAGTTCTAGGATGTATATAAACAAAATATAATAGTAAAAATTTTACAGTAAAATGTATGTTTTTTAAGTAATTTCCTTTCAGCTTTCACGTAAGCTTTCAATTAGAGTAATATATTATAAATTTCAAAGAGTTATTATTAAAAGCAAGTTATCTTTCATGTATACACATGCATTGATTTTATTACTTTTCCGAACAATGTCACAATACCGAGATGAAGTATTATATTTTTTTAAAGATAAATATTGTATTATATTGAGCTAATCTTGATTTTTCTGATTATAGGGAAGAGAGTAGCATTAATTTTGACAAAATAGTACGAATCTATTAAATCCTATATTTGCCTTCAGTGATTGTAGATTACGGTGCAGTAAGGCTTTTATTTATATTATAATTCATATTACCTATTTAACCGCTTTATTTATAATTTTTATGATATTTAATTAAACAAGTATGATAACAACCATTTTATGAAGAAAATATTTAAATGTTTAACTAATTATTATCGATCTGTTTATTACTATTCGTACAGATTTTTTTATTAAGCATTAAATATTTTTTTGTAATTTTGTTTCATTGAAATTTTTTTGTTAATTAATTTAGACTTCCTCAATTTAAAGGAGGTTTTTTTTTCATTTGGCTTAAGATTTCCATTGAAGTCCTATATAGTTAATGGAGGGTTCACGAAATCCCTGTTTAATAATCAAGTACGAAGTAGTAGTTAGAATATGGGAAGTTTCTTAGAGAGAAGATTTTTAGAGGTTATAATTAATGTTGAAACATGATTACATTAAAAACAGTTATATTACAAAACTGTAAATTAAAAAAATAAATAATAAAATTACTATTACATAATGAAGTTAGGTTGGCTGTAACCTCTTAAAAACGAGCCTTCCCATTTCTATATTTTATTATGAACTTCTATATTTTATTATGAAATTGTGTCCAAGAGTATTATACAAATTATCTTACTAGGGTGTATCTATAGTTTATTTATTATTTTAATGATGTCTGCAAATCCTAAATACTAGAAAATTAATTGTTTATTTTTATAGCAAAAACAATCCCGAGAAATTAGGGATATATGGGACTTCCAGAACAGGTATTGGATGGATCTATGATAACACCAAGATTCTTGACAACTGCACAAATAGTATAGGCTTGATGAATTGTTAAACTAAAGATTGGTTAAGGAAATTAAAACTGAATACAATAGTCTTTAATTTACTAAGGTTAAGGCTTAATTAACGTAAGTATTGAGATATAGATTCTATGTTATGGTTTATTTTATTAATTTTAAATTATAAAAATTATTTCATTTGATTGCAGAATTACTACGAGTTTATTATGGAATTCCATTTATATCAGAATCGAAAGAAGGGGAAGACTGCACCACCGGCCACTCAAGTCTATATTATACTCGTGTAGCCACATCACCTATCGAACTGGAGTTGGAATCATCAAACTTGAGTAAGTAATGGGATTCTATTATATTGATAACGAAATCCTGGCATACCATTTTTATTTCCATTACACTATTACTGTGATTATTTCTTCAGACGAAAAGCGACGCCAGATTTAAAGATACGGAGATGCGCTTGGACTGAAAACTCTAGCACATTCATCAAACTGCTCAAGCCTTTAACAAGTGGAGACAAATCAAAAGGTGAGGAATATATTTTTTGTAGATGTGATTACAATATAATGCAATTATCGGTATTGAAAATTAAATGTATCAACTTACTTTTCATTTCAGAATTACGCTATAAGACTTATTTTTCTAAAGGAGATGGTAATAGTTAATAATCTCAGTATCTGTGATTGAGAACAGACGAACAGATGCGCTGATGAACGCGATGAAAGAACGAGAGTGCGTAACAATTTAAGAGGAGTTCAAATATGAGAATGTTAGAGAGCCAAGGGGCACCTGAACATTAAGGAGGGGTTTTGAAAATATTAAAAGTCGTAAGTGCATTTAATTATTATTAAATATATTATATGTTATTCAAAGGTAATCCTCATTCAAAAATCAGTTTCGGCACCAATACAGTGAGATTTCATTTAAACTAAAAACCAGTATTACAACGTTGATATCAAATCACTTTAGTTTATTCTACTTTTTTATTTATGTATTTTACTGTTCTACTTTCAAACTTTTCTTCATTGGCAATTGTAATAAAATTTCAAGTTTTGATATTTTTTACGTGACTATTATTTAAATCTTTTCAATGGTAGCCTAACTTTAAAAGTTAAATCACTAGTTACACTTTCTCATACTTTATTTATGAGAATCATTTATGCACCAGCAGCGCAAGCAGGGGAGATGGGAGATGATTTAAAAGAAGAAAGCAAAAAATCGCCAAATGTCTATAATTGCCAAATTTGGAGTAAGTTTGAAATATAAAAATTGGATCCAAAATTATTGTTAAAATTTACCAAAAATATTACTCACAATACAAAACTTATTTTGGTGTGTACATTTTGGTGGAGCGGGAAAGTTATATCCCCCTATTCTCCTCACTGCGTACGCCACTGCTTTGTGCATTAATGTTAAAGTTAACAATAACAATAACTCTGTGTTTCGACTAAAATCTGAACACATTCTTCTTCATTAGCATAATTATTATTACTTTATTTATTGTTTCTTGTGTTTATTTAAAACTTTCTTAAGTTCTGTCATTTTGACATTGCCTTTTGATTTTTTTCCCTTTTCGTATTATTACCATTTATATTTTGCCTTATTTGATCTGTATTATTATTAACATTGATTGCCCTATCGAACTAAATATAAACACCTAAAATAGAAAGGAACATGACAAAGAAGTTAACTTAAGCAAAAAGAGAAAGATAAAATTTTAATTAGAAGAAAGAGTTATTGTTAAATAGAACATTACCTTACAAAGAGGTAAATGCTAACATAGTAATGGTTGATAATATTGGCCTATTCTCATAAATCAAGCATTAGCATGAGCAAGTGAATTAGCTATCACAGTTAAGTAAGTAATTAGGAATTGATAAATTATTTGCCACTTCTACAATGTTGTTTTATTGAAAACTAGTTTCGAATGTTATACATTCATCTTCAGTTCCAAAAACACACAAAAAATTCAAAAATAAGCAATTCAAAATATAGTTTGGTATAACTACACATATTAAATTAGATGCAATATTAATCAGTTTTATAAAACATTTATGAATTTAATTAAGACAAGAAATCAAATACATGTTGGTACTCACCAAGGTTTAAATGGATTATATCAAACAGAAAAGTTTGTACTGGTTTCTTCTCGCACTGAGCTAACAATGAAAGGAAGGTGGGATGTTCATCGGTAAACGGTTCATGAGTCGGGTTTTTTTTCAGTAATACCTGTGAGTAATTGGTTTTGGTAGCACCACTATCAATCATATTTTAAAAAAACAAATACAAAAAAGACAATTAATGATATCTATTCAACAACCCCCTAAGATAGACCCATCCCGAAACATTATGTTTTGATTCCATACTACGACCCTATATCCACCAAAGTCAGAAATGAATTGAAAGAACTAGGATTAAAACCTGCATTTAAAATAGAAAAAACCCTATCCTCATATTTCTCTTTTCCTAAAGACAAAATAGACCCTTTGCAAAAAAGCGGAGTATACGAAATTAATTGTAATGATTGTGCAGCCAAATACACGGGAAAAACTGGAAGATCGCTAAATCAGAGATTAAAGGAACATATACGTGCATATAATAATAAGACAAAGACTTCCAACTTTGCAATTCATTTAAATGAAAAAAAATATAAATTTATCAAAGACTCAGGAGTTAAATTAATACATCACGTTGAAAACCGCCTCAAATTAAATATATATGAAGCACTTGAAATAATAAAATCCTTCAAATCCAATCCAGATTTTTGCTTAAATGACCAAATAAATATCTCCAATAGTCCAATCTTAAATTTATTCCCATCTATAACAGAAAAACCAATTATTCACCGGCATTACTGAAAAACCCCGGCCCTTGAACCGTTTACCTATAAACATTCCAACTTTCTTTCATTGTTAGTTCAGTCCAAGAAGAAACCAGTACAAACTTTTTTGTTTGATATAGTCCATTTAAGCCTTGATGAGTACTAACATGTATTTGATTTCTTGTCTTAATTAAATTCATAATTCATAAATGTTTTATAATACTGCTTTATATTACAACTAATTTAATATGTATAATAATACCAAACTATATTATGAATTGCTTATTTTTGAAATTTTTGTGTGCTTTTAGAACTGAAGATGAATGTATTACATTCGAAACTACTCTTCAATAAAACAAAATTATAGAAGTGGCAAATAATTTATAAATCCCTAATTATACTGATCCTTCTATACCATAATGCGGATATCAACTGGTTAAGTAAGTTAGATTGTTTTAATAATGAAATATCTGTATACCATTGCATTAAAAAAATAATAGATGTAAAAGGAAAGTCGACGTCACCCAGCAAAGTCGTCTAATTTCTTTTAAATTAATTTGAATTTTACGGAGTATTTAAATAATTAACCGTAGTCACTTAAAAAGTACGAGTGTGAATCATGAGTATATGGAGTGATAAAATGGAGGTTATATTCAAGCTAGCGTTACACAACTACAGTGTGCTTGAATTATAAATTCTTGTATTGCGATTTAATAGCTTTAAATGTCGTTCCTCTTTTTACAGGTAAGATTGCTAATTGTAAATTAAACCTGAGATATAAATTATAAAAAAAATTATGTTACTAATAAAGTCATCTCTTTTTACAGAGAGAAACTCAATTTGGTCGTTATTTCACACTACAGATTAGTGTACCTTATAAAACGGCATTTAAAGCTATTAAATCACAATAAAAGAATTTATTATTCTAATACATTAGAGTACAATGCCAGGTTGAACATATACTCCGCTTTACCACGCCATTGCTCATTATTCACATATGTTCTTTTTGACTGACTACGGTTAATCATTTAAAAACTCAAAAATAAAAAATAGGTAAAATTCAAATTAGGTTTAAAAGAAATAAGACGAACTTTCTGGGTGATGTCGACTTTATTTTTACATATATTATAATTTATATGAATTATTTTAAGGAAAGAAACTTGGTAATGGGCACCTTAAACGAAACATTGTTGAATAGATGATTCAGATTAATTAAATTGAGTATCAAATTAATGCATATATTTCTTGAAACTAGAGACAGTAACAATTTAAATTTTTATTTCATCACACAAAAAGTCGAGTCCTTTTAAGAATTAATTTGATTAGGAACATTTCTTCTGAAAAATGTCAAAATGACAGCCGTTGAGCTCCTCATTAGCTATGAAATACTTAATTTACCATAATGAAATACTTAAATTTATTATAGTTTTCAAACACAGCAGCAGGTATTGACTAGATACTGTATTCAAGTATATTTATAATAATATAAATATAGTATATTCAAGTATCTAACAAAAGCATCATATTATTCTGTTTATCCCAAGAATAAAAAAAAGGTCAGCCAAAAAAAAAAAAACAGACGGGAGGTCGCTCCATAGGCAAAAAAATTTGTGATGAGAAGCAGACCCAGTTTTTGCATCTTAAAAGGCCTCAAACCATTAGGTTGGAGAAAAGATATGGAGATAATGACACATCACATGACAACCAAAGTGAGTTGTGTAAATCAAGTAATTTGGTTTTATTATTACCTATTTAACTAATATTGTTTTCTTTATAAATGCTAGATGAAGACCATTGTGACGAGGAAATTCTAGATTATAGTACTAATCTAGAATTTCCTCGTCACAATGGTGTGACTTCCACTGACTTCCACTTCATTATTGAGGATAATGAAGTGGAAGTCATTCAAGTCAATGAATGCGACGAAATTCCGCCATCTACCTCCCCATTGGTTCTTCCAAAGAAACCCCCTAGACAAGATGGCGGCTTCGGCTTGGTCTAAACTTGATGTCTCTAAGGAAGAACAAAGTTTTAGAAGGAAATAGCATGAGCAAAATGGGAGACATTTGGAGGACAAGCATATTTTGAGACCACACCTTCTGCAACAACAAATGGCCACTTAGGTATAGTAAGGCCACTTAGGACGCTCCGAGATCAATTTTTAGAACTGAAGATTCTCGGTATCATTTCAATTCACATGTATAAAATTTGAAACTCGTTTTCAATAAAAAAAAAAAATATAGAAGTGGCAATTAATTTGTCGATCCCTAATAAAATTCAATTTACAAAATAGTTGTGTGCTGTTTTTTTATTATATCTATCTGCGTACTTACGTTTTTTACGGCTTTTAAATTGTTATACAAATTATTCTTTCTTTTAGTGATATTAATATTTAAAAAAATGCTGTATTATTAAATAGGTGAGTAAATGAGAACAATATTAATTTTGAAATATTGTACTAATTGTTTTGTTTTCGTATTTAACTCATTATTATATTGATTATTATCTATTGATTCATTATCTTTTTTATTATTATCGGTCTAAAAATCTGTTATACTTTTTGTTTTTTTCTGATCTTTATTTCCGTTATTGTTATCATTGTTTTGGTTCTGTATATTATTAACTAATTTATGCTTATTATTATTTTTATCAATATTTTTTTTAATATTTTTATGATCATTATATTATATCTCTATTTACTGATTTTTGTGTAGTAAATTTTATTCTATTATGGTGACCATTAAATTGTTCTACTAATTTTTCTTTCTATTAATTATAAAAATATTGCAAAAATGTTTTATATTTAAGTTTGTTGTACAAATGAGAACAATATTCATTTTGAAATATTGTACTAATTGTTATGTTTTCGTATTTAACTCATTATTATTTTGATTACTATCTATTGATTCATTATCTTTTTTATTATTATCTGTCTAGAAATCTGTAAATACCTTTTGTTTTTTCTGATCTTTATTTCTGTAGTGATTATCATTGTTTAGATTCTGTATATTATTAACTAATTTGTTGTGTTATATTTTGTTAAAATGTTTCTATCATCATTATCTTAAATTATATCAATATTTAAATATGTAATTGTGTTGTTTATTGATTTTTCTATTGTAAATTATTTTATAAAATAATGAATACTAAATTTTTCAACTAATTTTTCTTTCTTTTTATCATATAAATATTTCAAAAGATGTTTTATTATTAAATAGATGAGCAAATAAGAATTTCCATAAATATTTTATTTTCTTCCTTTGTAATGCGTCCTCATTATTCTAACATACTCTAAAAATCAGATATACCTAACATTACATAATAACTTGTATTTCTCATTAAGTTTTAGCAGTATAACATCCTGACCTGTGGAAAAATTTCGCACAAACCAGTTTATCAGATTCTATTACACTAGGGGTTCAGCACAAATTTAATTATTCACATTTATTAATATTTGTATGTACAAAGTTATAATTCATCTATTTAGTTAGTAAAATCTACACTCTACCATGGAGCAGAGCTCGCTTGTTTCATTAAAAAATATTAGTTTTCCCAGTACAGTATTTTTATGAATTGACAGAAGCTTTTAAGCATTGCCTTTAAATGTCAGATGAGGATACCATAATATTCCTCAAAGTTTTATTTTAATTTATTTAATTGGCCATTAACTAAATTTAAAAAACTGCTTAATGAAACACTTACATTTCATTCATACAAGATATAAATGATGATAGCTATCAATGAAAAAAAAATAACACAATTCGGCCAGAAATATCAGTTATTCAACAAACATCCAATATGAATTTTAATTGTTTTGAAAACCTTGAAACTTCCATTGATAGTATCATACCTTCAAAGTATTCTTAATTGAAGGAATTAATGGATACATAAACCAAATGGATAAAATCACAACCAAAATGTTTGGCCTGGAGTATGAGTGTTGCAGCATTCAATATCATTCATTGTCCCTCAGAAGACCAGTCTTTCTATTTTTCATCATTTTACTTAATAAATTAATAAAATTATACACTACATTAACTATTCATAATAGTTATAGTATAGCACACTAAGAAGATAGCACATTCATGTGCAATGACTAGCCTGGCAATCATTCTTTCTAGATCTTGAAATTGCATTCGAACCACCTTAAATACAATTTTATTATAAATTACTGGTCAGGTATATTTCTTCACAATTTTTTCCTGTCTGTTATTAAAAATTGATAAATACATTAGTTTTGTCTTGTTATGATGGCAATAATAATATTGCCATCATAACTAGACAAAAAATTGGTTATCCACCAACAGTTTTTTCCCCTTAAAACTAAATTAAAACCACAATTACTGGTCATGGTGATAAAAAGCAAAACAAGAATCGGGCACATAAATTAAAGTGATCAGATGTATGTAGGAGAGCGGAACAAATAAAAGTTTTATTTTTTATTATCAATAATTGAATAAACAAAAATTTTTTTCGGTATTGATTATGATTATTATGTGGTTTTTGGACTGATTTCAGTAAAAACTGAACAATTTATTGCTGCATGTTTCTTTTTTGGTCCACTTAATGAGTAATTAGTTGTTTTCCATGAACACTTCTATCTCTAAAAATAAGTTTATCGTTAACAGTTCTTTGTATTCTGAATTTTAACCAGTGATAATAGTGATAATGATTCCAATACTTTGTTATGTTGATTCTTCTTCACAATTAAAAATAAATCATCAATATATTCTTTAATGAGCAGAGTTTAATTTTGTATTTTTTAATTTTTGTGAAAATTGGAATAAAATAACATATCTTTAACTGTAAAAATATTAAGAATATAAATGAAACAGTACTTTCATTTCATAGCATTAAATTAGAGTATAAATTTAATTTTTAGAGACTTAAAGCAATGGGTACTGTGAATAGCAATAGGACTAGAAAGTTGTTGGAAGCGATACACATGTGTCAAAAGCAACAAAATAACAGTTAACCATAAAACTGATACTAACATTCCAGGAACTCTTAAAAAAAAATAGTTGCAACAATAAATACTTTCATTAGATCCAAAATAATAATCAAAACCAATGTTTATCTAGGACAATGAGTGCATGAGGTAAATATCTGGTTTATACATATATGTGACAAAGTCCAAGATAAAATAGTGAAAATCCAGCAATGTATTTTACCTTTCAAGTTGAGGTAATGGTCAAACTTTTGACAAAGTTTCGAATGATATGACTAGACAATTGTTATTCAGTCTGATGATAATGGTTATGTTAATCTTATATGAAAGGTAATTATTTGATATATAAATAAAACTGAGTGAATTTGAAAATTAATTGAGTAATGTTAGGTATGGTTAATTATCTAATTTTTAGAGTAAGTTTTGATAATATAGGGACACAACTCCGAAACGTCAACACGCTGTACAGAAAGAAAATAAAGTATACATGGAAGTTCTCAGTTTCTCACCTTTTAAGATCATTAAACAGTTCTTATGTAATTTTGAAAGAAGATTAAAACAAATTGTTTTTTAAAACAACATATAAATTCCCTGATTATAATAATAACTGATCAAAATAATTGTAACTGTTAAATGTGTAGACCTTAATAAACCAAAACTAAAAAAATTAATACCAAGATAATTATCGATAAAATGTAACAATCCTACTGTGTCCCATATTAGGCACAGCCATTTTTTTTTGTTATTACAAGATCAAATAATCCCATAAAATGAGACAGTTCAGTGCTAATGACTATTGACAAATAAACTATTTGAAGATGTGAAAATAAACAGCAAAAATCAACTTACCTTTGTACCTAATCAGCCATCAAACATGTCACTGTCAAACATTTTCTTTTAACATGTTTTGAATAATTGGAATGGTCTGATTAGGGAAGAGTCCAATTGGGATACGTTTTTACGTTTTACTTCCTCATTGCCTCAATGATCACAAGCAAGTAGTTTATGAAGCAATTGGTAAGTGACTCATGGATGTAGAGAAGATAAGGTAAGAGTATCTCATAATAGGCAAGTATCTCTTAATAGGGCACTTTCCCCTACAATCTTACTATTAATTATAATAAAGGAGTGTTCAGGTTAAATCGAACAACATTAAGTTTTGAAGATTTGATTTTTTACGAAGCACCGTATATATTTCCAGACAAATTACAAACGTTATAAAAGTACCTTGTGCATCTTTTAAGACAAAATTATGGATTTGTTTCTTATAGTATAAATTTCATTTGATACTAATCATTCATCATGAAGTATAGCCTCGGGACTGAAGTGGAAAAAGTTGTACAAAATAGAAATTGTAATATTTAATGCCTCATTTTACGGCCAAATCTTAATTTCAACAGATGAAAGCTAAATAGGAAATGAAATCAAAGAAAAAACTGTTAATATAATTTATATAATTAAGTATATTTCAGATCGATTAAAAATTAAATTTATAGATTATAATCACTGCAAACGTTTTCATTAACATATTAACATAAATAAATATTAACAAATTTTATACAATTAAAAAACTATTCTACAACTAATCCATACTAACTGTTTCTATACATCTTTACATCAGAGCTAAACTATCGTAAGTCCAATTGCTGACCGTGCTGATTTTGATTTTTGTTTTATCGTTTCTGCATTTTTCTGGCCATGTTTTTCGACTATATGCATCGTAGAAAAGCTAAAAGAAAAATATGCAATACGTCAAATATAAAAATATAGTGGGAACTGAAACTTCTTTTTGTTCTACTGTAAAACTTTGACAATGCCACTTACGACAGTTTAGCTCAGACGTATTGACATATACATATCTACATAATCAATGATGACTATTATATAATCTGAGAATCAATATCAAATTATCTGATTACATAAATAATAAATATTTGTAACATATATCACATTACGCTATAAGTCACAGTATATAATCAATTATCAATATATCGAATGCAAAGAAGCGAAATTTAAAACTGCTTTCCTGGCATTTTTGCGAACTAATTTTACTATTTTAAGTAGTAAAAATCATTGAAGGACAGCGCCCAAAATTTACACCTATAAGTCATAGAACAGAGGAAAGCGAAAGAACCGTTTTGAACATCATTTTCTATTTTTTTCTTAACGCCTGTTAACCATTTTACCGTCGATATGTACAATTAAATCTAACTTTCATTTGTAATGAAAACTATATAAAGCTATATGCAAGTATAATACTGGCAGTCGAATTTGAATATTCTTTAATGCTCTTCAGGAAGTGGTTGTAGAACTGATACTTTACGAAATGAAGGACAGTTTTCTTGAAGTTGCTTCATCTGCAAGAGTTTCAGCAGCAATATAATTATTTATTTTTAATTGTTGATCTTCCATATTATTTTTTTATCTTTAATCAATTTGTCTTGAGATCAATTAAAAAACTTAGTAGTTTTTCTATTTATTTTAGACATTTCGGGGATACTTTGTCCACATCTTCAGGATCTAAGTAATAGCCCAAAACGTTGGGTTTGTCACTTGACTAGTCACTTAAATGACACATGGCCAATGGATGAACTATTAAGTTTTTTAGTTGACCTCAAGCCAAATTGATTAAAAATAAAATGATAATATTATTATATTATTAATTTTACAATAAAATTCACAATCTGAAATTGAAATATAATGGTTTATTTTAGAGTGCTGGATTGGATTCAAAGTGCACTTTATGTATCCAACCAGATAACATATATGAATAAACCTGGAATAGTCGCTTGATTTCGTATATTGTGGAGTCCCACTTATACGAAATATTCAGTTATACGAAGAATTCCTCATTCACCGGCGAAATTCCATTTAGTTCTATGTAATTAATTATTCACTCATACGAAATATTCACTTGTACGGAAACAAATTCGATCCCCATGTTTAAATATTATTCAGTTATACGAAAAAAAACACGGCTTTTCAACGAAATGTTGGAAGTGTTCGCTTCTACGTGGTTTTCCGTGAATCAGTTTCTGGCTTCCTCCTTTCAGTCTGTTCCACTTAGTATTAGAGACTAATTTCGTTCAGTTCACGAAATTTTCCCAGTCTCTTAATTTTGTCAGTGCCAAAAGTCGTTACTCTGTGTTATGCACCACTCTTTATCAAAAATTAATAATTTAAAAAAAACGAAACATTCTTTAAAAGAGAAAATTAAAAGAACTTGGTGACAACCCGAATGAGACGAGTGGCAGAATCGCAGGTGTAACTTTTGAAAATTTTGTAGAATTGGACAACCTCGCTTTCGGCGCATCTCAAAGTGACCAGGAAATTATAGCTGAAGTCACCCTGGAAAAAGCCGACGGAATCATATTTGACTGTGATTCCCTACGTTTAGACCACGAAGAGCCAGTGGCACAACCGACATTTACCCAAACGGTAGCTGCATTCGAGATAGTGTAGCATTTCGTCTATTCTAATGAATGTAATGAAAAAAATTCCGACATTTTTATTGAATGTGAACGAGTTTCATACAATGTAGCTTGTGCAAGAAAGAAGACAACCGACTTTTTTAAGCTCAATGAACGTGCCTACCTTATTATTATTATATTCGTCTTTCATATGATTTTTTTGTTTTTGTTTGAGGATTTCGAGTTCTGTTCTCCTTTATAAATATGTATGAGAAATAGTTTTAATATATATATATATATATATATATATATATATATATATATATATATATATACATATACATATGTATATATACATATGCATATGTATAAATGCAGACATACGTACATACATGTGTGCATATATACATATGTATATATACATTTGTACATATACATAATACATATGTGTATATATATATATATATATATATATATATATATATATATATATATATATATATATATATATATAGATATATAGGCCAACGATGAAAAAAGTTTTATACTGAAAATAACTTGTTCCTATAATTTTTAGGGTGCTGAATCCAAATATGATATTAAAAAAGCTCTATCACCAACATTTTCTTCACTCTTTATAGTTAAATTTATTAAATTTAGCGATTTTTAAAGAATTGAACAGCTTTAATATTTAAAATAAATAACTGGAAAACTAGGTCTATTGGTGTGGATGAAGTTGGTAGCACTGCTGAAACACATTTGCTGGCCAAAAAAGGTTGATTCTTTTTTCTGTTAACAGCTGATGTTTTGTTTACTGTCAACCTAACCTCACTTTCACGTTTCCTGTACATGTGCTCAGTAAAAGGTCTTTCAGAAGCTAAACTAAAAGAAGGCATCTTTGTCGGACCTGATATTACAAAAATGATGTTTGATGTTAACTTTGAATCCACAATGACCTTAAATGAAAAAGAAGCATAGGTATCATTCAAGCAAGTCGTTACAAAGTTCTTGAGAAATGAAAAAGACCTAGAGTACCATATGTTTCTATTGTAGCTAACATGTTACATTAGTTTAAAAAGTTAGGATGTTTGATGAGCTTGAAAGTTCACTTTTTTTACAGCCACCTTGATTACTTCCCGAACAATTTGGGAGATTTTAGTGAGCAGCAAGGTGAGCGTTTTCACCAGGACGTTAAAGTGATGGAAAAAAACTACCAGGGCTGCTGGAACACCAACATGATGGGGGACTACTGTTGGTCACTTCACCAAGTAGTTCAACAAGCGACTCATTGTAGAAAAAGCTACACAAGAAGCTTCAAAGAAAAAAAAAGAAAGAAAGTATAGGCCAATTCCAGTTGACAAGTGAAACCTGTATTAGCACATTATATCACTGTTTTAAGTAGCCACCTGTAAATACAAACCATGCTTATGATGTAACATAGTGTTTCATTCCGCGTATACAGTATAGGGGTTTATACTATATAATACAAAGCATATTGCTGGAAAACTATGGGTGACACAAAAAAAACTAAGGCCAGATTTAGATCCAGCACATACAAAATGTTAAAAAAGTTTTCAAACAAAATTTTTTTGTTGGCCTGTGTATTTGTATGAGTGAGACTCCACTGTGATTTATTTTGGCGAGTAGAGTACATGTGTCCCAAGTGTGTGATTAATTATTTGTTTGTGAGTTAAAAAGAGTATATAGGAAGAAAACGAACTATTAAAATTTGTTTAAAATATTTTCATCAATTTAAAATTATCAATAAAGCAATTGACCATTGACTTATCTTTTGATTTCTTTACTTTTTCAAGCTCTATCAGTCATTTAAGCCAGCATTACTACCAGTACAACATCAAATATTTTTAACGCTGTTAAACGTTTGACTTTATCGAAAAAGATATACAAATAAATTATATGAAGGTCTTGGAACAGGAATATAACAAGCCAAAATTTTGAAGTTAATGCGTATTTTGTTCGAAACGTTACTTTGTTTCTCTAAATTGCTCTTAATTATGTTATTATGTTAGGGTAGATTTCATGAGGTAGTCCTATTATCTCATGTTATGTATCCAAACTAACATGATAAAGAGAAACTAATTAGCGTTTCACACAAAATACTCAATTTCTTTTAAAGTTTGATTGACATCTTGCCCCAACTTCTTCATACCACACATATCGTAGAACAAAGGTACAACTGAAATTATGAAATTGTTGGAAAATCATATTTAAACTTTTTTTTTCTACACTTTTTAATAGCCACTCATTAAAACACACCGAGCATTCGTAATACACGTTCGTAGGGTTTATTCTACGGTAAATACGATATATATGAGAATAAAATGTAGTTTGAATTAAAAGAAATAAAACCGTCAATTATTGGATTTAGTTTTAAAAATGCTGTAAATTATTAAACATGGTTTATTATTTTCAAATCGTTATTAAAAAAAATATATACAAATTTATTCCTGTAGGTTGAATTTATTTATATATTTTTATTACTATTAAATTTTTTTTAAGATTGAGGTATAGTTATTCCAAAACATTTTGTAATATTCCTCTATTCATAAGATTTCTAGATATGGACCTAAAAAATCTTTAATCGGCCGCCGTATCGAAAAAAATAGCGGATGATAATGTCACCGATAACCGGCGATTCAGGAATAAATCAAGCATTTTGATCTGAATCTAAAATTATGTTAATTGTTTAATCATTACTATTTAGGATAAATTGTTTTAATTATTTTTTTTATATAGTTTAATTCTTTGTTATAATTTAATTATGCTTTCGAATTTATATTAGTGCAGAATTTTTCAATACCTTATCATATAACTCTCGATGTTTGTCCATGTGTATGCCTAGTTTGTTACCAGTGGCGAACGTATCATAACAGACTTGACAGGAGAAGTTATTTACCCTCTTCTTATCTAAAAAAAAAAAAGAAATATTTCAAAATATTGTATATTAGATGTTTATTTTTTAGTATACATACATATGTACTAAGTAGGATGTGATAAGTAGAGGACAAAATTACCCTCTGAGTCAGGATGACTAATTGTGCTGTTGCTTCTGAGAGATACGATTTCTTCATGTAATTTACGGTACGTTATAGGTTGACGTAAATCCTCCATCTAAAACAGTTTTGGTGAAAATAACATAACAGATAATAACAAAACAAACATAAAATTTTTAATGAGAAAATAATAACGTTTTTTTTATTGATTTATTCCTGTTATCTAATCTCTCTACAACATTCTATTATCTTGTGGAAATAAATGCTTCTAATATCTAAGTTAGGTCTTACGCCCCTTTGCCAATTGTAATTATGTAGTAATTGATTTTTGTTTTTTTTCATTTCATTATTTTATAACATAGGAAAAAAGTTTCTGTAATAAGTGAAAAAAAAAAAAATCCAATCGATTCGAATTAAATCCACAGTGCTATCAATACAATTTTGATTCAAATAAATTCACAATTACAAATATAATGCAATACAAATGGAATTATAAAATCATAAATTTCTGTATTTTTTTTATTATTTATTTTTCATCCTACCTTGCCTCTTGGTTTCGGAAGAATTACCTACCGATGAGTCTCTTCATCCTTAATGCGTGTCCATTCTTAATTGAGTCTATTAAAATAGGTAGGTCCTACTATTTCCTACCAATCGTATACGAAGGCTACAAAGTATGGATAATTTTACTGACCAACTAATTGAGGAAAATCACTCTCTGTATTGTCATAGAGGCCGGCTTTCCTCCGTAGTTTTGTTCTTGTTGCCTCAAACGCGGTGCAGGTGGTGACGATGCGCTCAGAAGTTTCCTGAACTCCACAACTGGGGCACAGGGGATTAATGTCCTTTCCGAAGCCATGGAGCTTAGCACGGAATCCTCCATGTCCGGTGAGGAATTGTGACACCTAGTAATCAGGGAGGACCCATTTGGCCTTCAATCGTGAATGGACGTTGGAAAAGTATTTTCTCATGATAGCTCCTTTCTGAGTAGTTACCCACCGTCGATTCCACTCATCTATGGTGTCCTCCCGTATTATCCTTTTCCATTTCCTTGGATATTCCGCAATCCTCTATCGGAGATTCTCCGGAAGACCTGCTGAGACTCCATGCTTGAAATCATATCTCGTATTGCAGGAGGAGATCGAGAGGAACCCCTCCCGCTAAGACCTGCACCGCCTCATGAGCAACAGCTTTATAGGCTTTGGTCACCTTGTGTAGAGCCATTCTGTGTATTGTCGCCAATCGTTTCTTCAGAAGTTGCGAGAGGGTTCGATTCCAGACAGGGGACGCGTACTCAGGATTCCTAGCACTACTCCATTATAAATAGTCATAGTTGCAGGAAACCTGAGGCCCCACAAAGCACCTCCAATTCGACTTAGTCCATTGAGGACTAGGGCTCTATTCCGCATGTAATCCAA
Source organism: Rhaphigaster nebulosa (assembly GCA_948150685.1). Lineage (NCBI taxonomy): Eukaryota > Metazoa > Arthropoda > Insecta > Hemiptera > Pentatomidae > Rhaphigaster > Rhaphigaster nebulosa. Next base: position 166,287,729 of record OX411308.1, read on the forward strand.
GTGAGGAGTAACATTAAACCTTCTACTGAACCGCAGACCAAGGTAGGTTACTACCTCACTTGAACATATTCTTATGCCTTGTATATTCATGATTATAGGGTGAGCCCTAGCGTCCTTACCTTTCAGGATGATGGCCTGGATTTTGGCAGCAGCCATTCTCAACCTTTTCCTCTTGCACCATTCACCTACATCTTTCTGCTTCTTTTTTTAAGCAGGCACTGCTGTTGGAAGTCACAGCCACCACTGCAGCCAAGTCATCAACATAGTCTGTGACAGGGAACCGCTCCTTTTCGAGCACACTCAGCAACTCATCGAAGACTAACTTCCAGAGGGCAGGGCCAAGGACTGAGACCTGTGCTCTCCACACTCTCTTCAACTTCATAAAAGTTACCACGAATTTTCACTCTTCGATCATCTAGGTAACTCTGCAAGAGGGCATATAGGCTGCAGGGGGTCTCACACCTCTGTAGTTGTTGAAGCACATTGGACCACCATACGCTATCGTTATTTATGTCTGAGAGATCCTTTTTTTCAGGCGATGTTGTGGACCAATTAGCAATAGGACAGCAACAGCTTGAATGATATTCTTACTTAGATTACGCACATGCACCTAAAATTGTTGTAGATACTACCAGTATTATTAAATTAATTAATAACTAAAAATACCAAAAATTGTATTAATAATTAAAAAGAGTTATTTTTTATATATATTCATGTAGAAATCTAATAATAAAATAGCTTTTGTGCTTTCGTGCTACAGAATTCCAATGATTCCGACTGTTATATATGACAGATATATCATTCGAATTCAAACCTTTGCATTGATCGGTGTGACTCGCATTTGCAATGGCTATAAACAAATTAAAGAGACAATCGCTACAACCATGTAGACTAACAATAAGTTTCGAAAGTACACTTCTCACATGGACATCTGTACGCAGCTTGCTGACGCATCGAAAAACTATGTTCGGTAAGATTAATTATTCATGAAGTTTTTGGGTCTTTTCCTCCCCGAAAATTCCCGACTCGAAATTTATTGGGTAGTCTCTTCTTATTTTTTTTAAAGGAAAACATCTGATGTGAACACCCCATAAGTTCCTTGTACACATCACAAACATATACACACTCATATCATTATAAAAATGTTAAAAACGGGTAGTACAGAGCATGAAAATCTCGATTCACTTCCGGCTATCCAATTTTAATCAATTATATTATTTATGTTGAAAAAAAGTCTCTTACACCAGAATTGATATGTTTTTCATTATATTTTAATATATATTTTTTTAAAGTTTATTATGACCTACAAGGAAAGTACCATTTCTGGCTAATTAATTTTAACCAAAATCTGGTAAACTATTTACGTTGATATGTAATATAATTATTAATGAAAGTCTATAATGACCTTCAAGTAAAGTACCATTCGGTTTGCCAATTTTAACCAAAATACAGTACCTTGTGTATATTAATATACCAAGTCTTATGACTCAAATTTGAAGTTTTGCATTTAATTTCAATATAATTTTTAATGAAAATCTGTTGTAACCTTCAAGTAAAGTGCCACTTTTGGCTTGTAAATTTTAACAAAAATCTAGTATTATATTTATACCGATAAATATGTCATGTAAACTAAATTTGAAAAGTTTTGAATCATATTTTAATATAATTTTTGATGAAAATCTATTATGACCAAAAAGAGAGGTTCACAACTAGATGTTATTTCAATCTTAAATACAAAATTTTCTACGGCTAACCGATTTTGAGTGAATTACGTACGTACAGACATCACGTTAGAACTAGTCAAAAGTGATTCAGAGATAGTCAAAATGGATATTTCTCTTGAAATCTGAATACCGAAAATTTTCACGAATACAATACTTCCTATAATGCGTACAAGGAAGTAAAAATGATACAATCGGTTTTAGATAGTTTAACTCGTATTTTTGACAATTCCAACTCATTTTGTATAATATTACAATCGTATTAAGTTATTCCCAATGCTTTGTATATGCGCATGCCAGTGCATGATTTTTGCTAATAATTACAGCGATATAAAGTTGGAGAAAGAAACGCACCCTGCGGTACACCACACGTCAACGGTACCGTCTTCGAGAAACTATCACCAACTAATATGGTAAAACTACGGTACTTATACTAAATATATTATAGCATTAATTTGAGTACTAAACGAACGAAGTTGCGGTCAGCAGTTACATAAATTAAGGTTTTATCTATAACACTACTACTTAAGGATGGCATATTTTACCTAATGATTTTATACTTTTAAAAATTATATGTTAATTGATAAAATATCGTACCCTGTTGTATACCATCCAGTGCGTATTCATATGACGCTCCAATTTGGCTTTAGGACCCAGCCTCGCGTCACACACCCTGCAAGAAATCTTTCTCAGCCTCCTTGATGCAGGGACGATTTTACTTTTTTTAGTTGTTTTACTTAACGGTGCTGGAGGACTGGAATCAGATTCAGCAGCTGTTGCTGGATTATACTGAAAATAATATTTTTGATTATTATACATCTTGCGATCAATAAATCCAAAACTTATTCATCATGAGAAATTTAGGAATGTGAATCCAATTTTATTCATTATTAATATCTTAGCAGGACGTAATAATTAGACTAAATATAAATAACAACGCATTTCTTTCTCAAAAAATAGTGTGTATCTATTGAAGTACTAGTTATATTATCTGCATTATGACAACAATCATTTAAGTATAAAAGATCGGTAATTTTTATATCCAAGCCCGGTCGGCTCTAGATTCCTAATCTTTACAAAATATAATGAGAATGATTATAATGAAAATTGAAAAACATTATACATTTTTAAAATAATTTATTACAATATCATTAAATTTACCTGGGATTTATTATCTTCATAATTTCGATCATGTGAAGAATATTTTTGTTGATGTTGATGGGGTGAATCATTGATAACAAGACTTTCAGTTCTATATACATAAAAAAAAAAATCTAAATAACTTTAGAGATTGAACTGAGCAACTCATTTCATAAGTAATTTGTGTTTATTATTCATAAGTGATTTATTATTAATAAACTAATGTAAATAATAATTTTCCATAAAATGACCTGTCTTTTGGAGAAACCATTAGACCCTTCATCTTCATGCATGAAACATCCTCAGGCCGGATACAATCTATACGATTCATGACGAAGTTGTTTTATTTTGTTGAACACTAGAAATAAAAATTGTGAGATTAATAACTTATTCATTTTTAACAGACATTTTATATCAAATTAAAGGACTCTCATAGTTGAATATGAAATGAAATGTCAAAAAAAATTACACAGAGCAACACGAATTTTGAGTTTGGGTTCTAGTATCGAATTTTTATTTCTTCCACATAACTAATAATGAAAACATATTTTTAAAGTTTCAAGTTGAAACAAAAATGATATATTTAGATTTTAAGAAAAATTATCAAATTATCAAGCATTTATTGTAAATTACAATTAAAAATATCTAAATCACCTTTATTAGAAAATAGTAATCAATAATAAACTACTAACGCAAATGAATTGATCTTTGATAGAAAGTTCAAAAATGAATTATTTTGTACTTCTTTTACATTTTTGTATGAAAATATGGACTAGCCCCAAAAGTAATATTCATCTCATATTCTTATTATTTTAGGCTAGTTTTTGGTTTACCATTATTTTCGTTTTTGTAGCCCGACGAATATTACCACTTTCAATTTGGCTACGAATGATTTTGGGAAAAATTCTGAAAGTTTCTAAATTTTGATCAAGAGTTTTTACAATTATTTCATGAGGCCTAATTTTATATGCATGCATTATAATTATTATTTTATGTATTAAATCAACTCAAATATTTTTTTTCTTTTTTGATCCGCTGATTAATATTGAAAGTACGTACAACTATACTGGGATAACGAAGTCTCTATTGTATGAATCTGTTATATTATAAAACCTACGACATTATTTTAAATCAAGATAATTAATTTACAATGGAAATGATAGATCAAATAAGTATAATAATAAAGATAGAAGTAATGTTAAAGTAAATGGGAGAAAACCGAGGAATCATATGAAAGAAAATAGAAGATACTTTAACAATTACATAAAAATAAGTACTATGAAAGACGGATGGAATAAAATAAAGCTATCCAAAATTGTATGTCTTTATAAATTATAAAAAACAGCAGTGGAAACAGCAAAAATGATTGGAATGATGGGTGAGGATTTTTTATGCGCAAACAAAAATTAGAGAACAAGCACATAAAATAATAGACTAAGTATATGAAAAATAAATAAGATATGTATTAAACTATGTCATATATGTTCGGCTTTTTAGGAAGTATGATCGATCACCTTCACATTTCAAAAAAGTTCTTTTTTCAATCAATATTATTTTTTTCCGATGTTTCAAATCCGATGTCTAGAAGATGGACGGATGGTCCGAAATGCCGAAAGAAAATAATATTGATTAAATAAATAATGTTTTTGAAATCCGAAGGGGATTATACTTCTTAAACAGTTTATCATATAACAAAATATATTTAGCCTTTGAAAAGTAATAGTATTTTAAAGAAATTAACGGAAGTATATAACCATTCTATATGTAAAATAAATGAGTACCTCGTATGAAAAATTAAATTAAAAATCAATGAAGGAATCTATTAAAAAAAACAACACAACATACCGACTGGAGTATTTACTGGGATGACAGTCTCAGTGACACTTTATATCTTCATAATAAAATTGAAATATTTACCAAAATAGTAAAATAAAAAGGGTAGGGCAGAAATAGAGTTAGAAGTCGATAGTAAAAAAAATAGGGTAGGGTAAATTAAATAAGAAATAAATAGAGAAATTAATTGGAAAATATCAGAGCTCAATTTTGTTATTACTTATGTAATTTTACATTGACCACACCTTTACTTCTTATCATTTCATATATCATCCATTATTTCTCCTTCATTGTGTCTTGTTCTTTGTAGCACTGATAAAGGCCTGCAGTATTAGCCGAAACGTCGGCATTGAATAATTCGTTTCTACTATTTAGCGTCTGTGGCATTTCTCCGATACTAGACCGATTTGTTTTAGATTTTGGACCAAAGTCACAGATCGTAACAGGATGACATCACGATCCGTCATTTTGTTTAAAAATGGCGGCTGATAAGTGCTTTCAAACGCCCATAACTCGGTCATTTGTGAAGATAGAGGAAAATAGTATTTTGTATTATTTTACCAAAATACTTAAAGAAATTATATAAATAAATAATGAGCCATAATATAGCATTTCCACGTCAATTGTAACCTTTTCCAAATCAATTGTCACCTTTTCCAATTCAATTGTAACCTTTTCCATTTCAAATGTAACTTTTTCCATTTCAATTGTAACCCAACCGGACATGAATTAATTCAATATTATTCATTTTATTATTAAAAAATAATTATTTTAATTACATTAATAACTTTCGAAATAATTTCGGCATATTCTTTCGACATTTATTTCGTTTATTAGATAATTGATATTAAGTGCTAATTTCAAGAAGGTAATTTTTGAAATAAAATTGTCGTTTATTTATTTTTAAATATTTATTATTTTTTATTTATTTAGTGGGGGGAGGGTTGATTGCATCGATCTGGTGATTGTTCATTAGGTTTTCGAAGTTGTTAATGTCAAATTTACTACCGAAATTTTATTCGGCCATGAGTATTTCTACTTAATTATTAATTTTCAAAATTCTTTGGTATTGGCATCGTTTACTAGGTTTTCAAGGGCGCTATTTCCCAATTCACCATCGGATTTCCGATCGCGCATGCGCATTTCGTTTTTACGTTGCTATTGTTGATTTCTATGATAAAGGTATCGTTTATAATGTTATCGAGTGATCTGAATCCATATTTAATTGAATTTTTGATAGCGCATGCGCATTTCGTTTTTACGTTGCTATTGTTGATTTCTGTGATAAAGGGATCGGTTATTAGGTTATCGAGAGTTCTGATTCAATTTTTTTAGTTGGGTTTTAGATCTCGCATGCGCGTTTGGCATATCCGTTACTGTTGAAGTTTTTTTTAGGATAACGTATCGTTTATAAGGTTTTCGAGGATTCTGATTCCATATTTTAATTGGATTTTTAATAGCTCATGCGCATTTTTCATTTCCGTTACTGTTGGAGTTTTCTATGATAAAATTTATCATTTATATATATTATTTATAGTTTACCGTTAGTTACGTTTTCGAAGGTTCTTATCGAGCATGTGCATTTCAAATTACTATTAATGTTGACATCTCTTTGGTACCAGTATCATTTATGAAGTTATCAATCGTCATATTTTCGAATTAACAATCGGATGTTTGATCCCGCATGCGTATTGCGATTGACTGTTCTTAATGAACTTTTCTTCGCTTATAAGAGCTGTTTATTAGATTTTCAAAGATTCTGATTTATTTTTTGGAATTGGATATTTCATCGAACATCCTCATGCCGGATAACCGTTACCATTGACGTTTTTTCGGTTAAGGTATTGTTCATTAGGTTTTATAGGACGATAGAAAAAAAAAATGTCAAGTACAATTATATTTGAAATGCACATGCTCAATAAAAAATAAGATTTGAAAAAAGGAATCAGAACCTGCGAAAACCTAACTAACGATTTGTGTAACAAAGATAATATCAATAGTATCAGAATATGGAAGAGCGCTGGCGCAATCACAATTCCCAATTAACAAAATCGAATCAGAACCCTCGAAAACCCAATAACCGATATCCGTACCAAAGAAATGTCACTGTAATTCGAAATGCGCATGCTCAATAAAAATTTCATTTAAAATATCGGAATCAGAATCTTCGAAAACCTTATGAACGATCACTATATCATAGAAAACTGTAACAGTAATGGAAATGAAAAATGCGCATGCGCGATCAAAAATTCAATTAAAATATGGATTCAGATCACTCGATAACATTATAAACGATACCTTTATCATAAAAACTCCAACAGTAACGGAAATGCAAAATACGCATGCGCTATTAAAAATCCAATTAAAATATGGAATCAGAATCCTCGAAAACCTTATAAACGATACGTTATCATAAAAAAAACTTCAACAGTAACGGATATGCCAAACGCGCATGCGAGATCTAAAACCCAACTAAAAAAATTGAATCAGAACTCTCGATAACCTAATAAACGATCCCTTTATCACAGAAATCAACAATAGCAACGTAAAAACGAAATGCGCATGCGCGATCAAAAATTCAATTAAATATGGATTCAGATCACTAGATAACATTATAAACGATACCTTTATCATAAAAAACTCCAACAGTAACGGAAATGCAAAATGCGCATGAGCTATTAAAAATCCAATTAAAATATGGAATAAGAATCCTCGAAAACCTTATAAACGATACGTTATCATAAAAAAAACTTCAACAGTAACGGATATGCCAAACGCGCATGCAAGATCTAAAACCCAACTAAAAAAATTGAATCAGAACTCTCGATAATCTAATAAACGATCCCTTTATCACAGAAATCAACAATAGCAACGTAAAAACGAAATGCGCATGCGCGATCAAAAATTCAATTAAATATGGATTCAGATCACTCGATAACATTATAAACGATACCTTTATCATAAAAAACTCCAACAGTAACGGAAATGCAAAATGCGCATGAGCTATTAAAAATCCAATTAAAATATGGAATCAGATTCCTCGAAAACCTTATAAACGATACGTTATCATAAAAAAAACTTCAGCAGTAACGGTTATGCCAAACGCGCATGCGGATCTAAAACCCAACTAAAAAAACTCTCGATAACCTAATAAACGATCCCTTTATCACAAAAATCAACAATAGCAACGTAAAACGAAATACGCATGCGCGATCAAAAATTCAATTAAATATGGATTCAGATCACTCGATAACATTATAAACGATACCTTTATCATGAAAACTCCAACAGTAACGGAAATGCAAAATGCGCATGAGCTATTAAAAATCCAATTAAAATATGGAATCAGAATCCTCGAAAACCTTATAAACGATACGTTATCATAAAAAAAACTTCAACAGTAACGGATATGCCAAACGCGCATGCGAGATCTAAAACCTAACTAAAAAAATTGAATCAGAACTCTCGATAACCTAATAAACGACGTAAAAACGAAATGCGCATGCGCGATCAAAAATTCAATTAAATATGGATTCAGATCACTCGATAACATTATAAACGATTCCTTTATCATAAAAAACTCCAACAGTAAAGGAAATGCAAAATGCGCATGAGCTACTAAAAATCCAATTAAAATATGGAATCAGAATCCTCGAAAACCTTATAAACGATACGTTATCATAAAAAAAACTTCAACAGTAACGGATATGCCAAACGCGCATGCGAGATCTAAAACCCAAATAAAAAAATTGAATCAGAACTCTCGATAACCTAATAAACGATCCCTTTATCACAAAAATCAACAATAGCAACGTAAAAACGAAATGCGCTTGTGCGATCAAAAATTTTATTAAATATGGATTCAGATCACTCGATAACATTATAAACGATACCTTTATCATAAAAAACTCCAACAGTAACGGAAATGCAAAATGCGCATGAGCTATTAAAAATCCAATTAAAATATGGAATCAGAATCCTCGAAAACCTTATAAACGATACGTTATCATAAAAAAAACTTCAACAGTAACGGATATGCCAAACGCGCATGCGAGATCTAAAACCCAAATAAAAAAATTGAATCAGAACTCTCGATAACCTAATAAACGATCCCTTTATCACAATAATCAACAATAGCAACGTAAAAACGAAATGCGCTTGCGCGATCAAAAATTTTATTAAATATGGATTCAGATCACTCGATAACATTATAAACGATACCTTTATCATAAAAAACTCCAACAGTAACGGAAATGCAAAATGCGCATGAGCTATTAAAAATCCAATTAAAATATGGAATCAGATTCCTCGAAAACCATATAAACGATACGTTATCATAAAAAAAACTTCAGCAGTAACGGATATGCCAAACGCGCATGCGGATCTAAAACCCAACTAAAAAAACTCTCGATAACCTAATAAACGATCCCTTTATCACAAAAATCAACAATAGCAACGTAAAACGAAATACGCATGCGCGATCAAAAATTCAATTAAATATGGATTCAGATCACTCGATAACATTATAAACGATACCTTTATCATGAAAACTCCAACAGTAACGGAAATGCAAAATGCGCATGAGCTATTAAAAATCCAATTAAAATATGGAATCAGAATCCTCGAAAACCTTATAAACGATACGTTATCATAAAAAAAACTTCAACAGTAACGGATATGCCAAACGCGCATGCGAGATCTAAAACCTAACTAAAAAAATTGAATCAGAACTCTCGATAACCTAATAAACGACGTAAAAACGAAATGCGCATGCGCGATCAAAAATTCAATTAAATATGGATTAGATCACTCGATAACATTATAAACGATTCCTTTATCATAAAAAACTCCAACAGTAAAGGAAATGCAAAATACGCATGAGCTACTAAAAATTCAATTAAAATATGGAATCAGAATCCTCGAAAACCTTATAAACGATACGTTATCATAAAAAAAACTTCAACAGTAACGGATATGCCAAAGGCGCATGCGAGATCTAAAACCCAAATAAAAAAATTGAATCAGAACTCTCGATAACCTAATAAACGATCCCTTTATCACAAAAATCAACAATAGCAACGTAAAAACGAAATGCGCTTGCGCGATCAAAAATTTTATTAAATATGGATTCAGATCACTCGATAACATTATAAACGATACCTTTATCATAAAAAACTCCAACAGTAACGGAAATGCAAAATGCGCATGAGCTATTAAAAATCCAATTAAAATATGGAATCAGAATCCTCGAAAACCTTATAAACGATACGTTATCATAAAAAAAACTTCAACAGTAACGGATATGCCAAACGCGCATGCGAGATCTAAAACCCAACTAAAAAAATTGAATCAGAACTCTCGATAACCTAATAACCGATCCCTTTATCACAGAAATCAACAATAGCAACGTAAAAACGAAATGCGCATGCGCGATCAAAAATTCAATTAAATATGGATTCAGATCACTCGATAACATTATAAACGATACCTTTATCATATAAAACTCCAACAGTAACGGAAATGCAAAATGCGCATGTGCTATTAAAAATCCAATTAAAATATGGAATCAGAATCCTCGAAAACCTTATAAACGATACGTTATCATAAAAAAAACTTCAACAGTAACGGATATGCCAAACGCGCATGCGAGATCTAAAACCCAAATAAAAAAATTGAATCAGAACTCTCGATAACCTAATAAACGATCCCTTTATCACAAAAATCAACAATAGCAACGTAAAAACGAAATGCGCTTGCGCGATCAAAAATTTTATTAAATATGGATTCAGATCACTCGATAACATTATAAACGATACCTTTATCATAAAAAACTCCAACAGTAACGGAAATGCAAAATGCGCATGAGCTATTAAAAATCCAATTAAAATATGGAATCAGAATCCTCGAAAACCTTATAAACGATACGTTATCATAAAAAAAACTTCAACAGTAACGGATATGCCAAACGCGCATGCGAGATCTAAAACCCAACTAAAAAAATTGAATCAGAACTCTCGATAACCTAATAAACGATCCCTTTATCACAGAAATCAACAATAGCAACGTAAAAACGAAATGCGCATGCGCGATGAAAAAATCAATTAAATATGGATTCAGATCACTCGATAACATTATAAACGATACCTTTATCATAAAAAACTCCAACAGTAACGGAAATGCAAAATGCGCATGAGCTATTAAAAATCCAATTAAAATATGGAATCAGAATCCTCAAAAACCTTATAAACGATACGTTATCATAAAGAAAACTTCAACAGTGACGGATATGCCAAACGCGCATGCGTATCTAAAACCCAACTAAAAAAACTCCCGATAACCTAATAAACGATCCCTTTATCACAAAAATCAACAATAGCAACGTAAAACGAAATACGCATGCGCGATCAAAAATTCAATTAAATATGGATTCAGATCACTCGATAACATTATAAACGATACCTTTATCATGAAAACTCCAACAGTAACGGAAATGCAAAATGCGCATGAGCTATTAAAAATCCAATTAAAATATGGAATCAGAATCCTCGAAAACCTTATAAACGATACGTTATCATAAAAAAAACTTCAACAGTAACGGATATGCCAAACGCGCATGCGAGATCTAAAACCTAACTAAAAAAATTGAATCAGAACTCTCGATAACCTAATAAACGACGTAAAAACGAAATGCGCATGCGCGATCAAAAATTCAATTAAATATAGATTCAGATCACTCGATAACATTATAAGCGATACCTTTATCATAAAAAACCCCAACAGTGACGGAAATGCAAAATGCGCATGAGCTATTAAAAATCCAATTAAAATATGGAATCAGAATCCTCGAAAACCTTATAAACGATAAGTTATCATAAAAAAAACTTTAACAGTAACGGATATGCAAAACGCGCATGCGAGATCTAAAACCCAACTAAAAAAATTGAATCAGAACTCTCGATAACCTAATAAACGATCCCTTTATCACAGAAATCAACAATAGCAACGTAAAAACGAAATGCGCATGCGCGATCAAAAATTCAATTAAATATGGATTCAGATCACTCGATAACATTATAAACGATTCCTTTATCATAAAAAACTCCAACAGTAAAGGAAATGCAAAATACGCATGAGCTACTAAAAATTCAATTAAAATATGGAATCAGAATCCTCGAAAACCTTATAAACGATACGTTATCATAAAAAAAACTTCAACAGTAACGGATATGCCAAAGGCGCATGCGAGATCTAAAACCCAAATAAAAAAATTGAATCAGAACTCTCGATAACCTAATAAACGACGTAAAAACGAAATGCGCATGCGCGATCAAAAATTCAATTAAATATGGATTCAGATCACTCGATAACATTATAAACGATTCCTTTATCATAAAAAACTCCAACAGTAAAGGAAATGCAAAATGCGCATGAGCTACTAAAAATCCAATTAAAATATGGAATCAGAATCCTCGAAAACCTTATAAACGATACGTTATCATAAAAAAAACTTCAACAGTAACGGATATGCCAAACGCGCATGCGAGATCTAAAACCCAAATAAAAAAATTGAATCAGAACTCTCGATAACCTAATAAACGATCCCTTTATCACAAAAATCAACAATAGCAACGTAAAAACGAAATGCGCTTGTGCGATCAAAAATTTTATTAAATATGGATTCAGATCACTCGATAACATTATAAACGATACCTTTATCATAAAAAACTCCAACAGTAACGGAAATGCAAAATGCGCATGAGCTATTAAAAATCCAATTAAAATATGGAATCAGAATCCTCGAAAACCTTATAAACGATACGTTATCATAAAAAAAACTTCAACAGTAACGGATATGCCAAACGCGCATGCGAGATCTAAAACCCAACTAAAAAAATTGAATCAGAACTCTCGATAACCTAATAACCGATCCCTTTATCACAGAAATCAACAATAGCAACGTAAAAACGAAATGCGCATGCGCGATCAAAAATTCAATTAAATATGGATTCAGATCACTCGATAACATTATAAACGATACCTTTATCATATAAAACTCCAACAGTAACGGAAATGCAAAATGCGCATGAGCTATTAAAAATCCAATTAAAATATGGAATCAGAATCCTCGAAAACCTTATAAACGATACGTTATCATAAAAAAAACTTCAACAGTAACGGATATGCCAAACGCGCATGCGAGATCTAAAACCCAAATAAAAAAATTGAATCAGAACTCTCGATAACCTAATAAACGATCCCTTTATCACAATAATCAACAATAGCAACGTAAAAACGAAATGCGCTTGCGCGATCAAAAATTTTATTAAATATGGATTCAGATCACTCGATAACATTATAAACGATACCTTTATCATAAAAAACTCCAACAGTAACGGAAATGCAAAATGCGCATGAGCTATTAAAAATCCAATTAAAATATGGAATCAGAATCCTCGAAAACCTTATAAACGATACGTTATCATAAAAAAAACTTCAACAGTAACGGATATGCCAAACGCGCATGCGAGATCTAAAACCTAACTAAAAAAATTGAATCAGAACTCTCGATAACCTAATAAACGACGTAAAAACGAAATGCGCATGCGCGATCAAAAATTCAATTAAATATGGATTAGATCACTCGATAACATTATAAACGATTCCTTTATCATAAAAAACTCCAACAGTAAAGGAAATGCAAAATACGCATGAGCTACTAAAAATTCAATTAAAATATGGAATCAGAATCCTCGAAAACCTTATAAACGATACGTTATCATAAAAAAAACTTCAACAGTAACGGATATGCCAAAGGCGCATGCGAGATCTAAAACCCAAATAAAAAAATTGAATCAGAACTCTCGATAACCTAATAAACGATCCCTTTATCACAAAAATCAACAATAGCAACGTAAAAACGAAATGCGCTTGCGCGATCAAAAATTTTATTAAATATGGATTCAGATCACTCGATAACATTATAAACGATACCTTTATCATAAAAAACTCCAACAGTAACGGAAATGCAAAATGCGCATGAGCTATTAAAAATCCAATTAAAATATGGAATCAGAATCCTCGAAAACCTTATAAACGATACGTTATCATAAAAAAAACTTCAACAGTAACGGATATGCCAAACGCGCATGCGAGATCTAAAACCCAACTAAAAAAATTGAATCAGAACTCTCGATAACCTAATAACCGATCCCTTTATCACAGAAATCAACAATAGCAACGTAAAAACGAAATGCGCATGCGCGATCAAAAATTCAATTAAATATGGATTCAGATCACTCGATAACATTATAAACGATACCTTTATCATATAAAACTCCAACAGTAACGGAAATGCAAAATGCGCATGAGCTATTAAAAATCCAATTAAAATATGGAATCAGAATCCTCGAAAACCTTATAAACGATACGTTATCATAAAAAAAACTTCAACAGTAACGGATATGCCAAACGCGCATGCGAGATCTAAAACCCAAATAAAAAAATTGAATCAGAACTCTCGATAACCTAATAAACGATCCCTTTATCACAAAAATCAACAATAGCAACGTAAAAACGAAATGCGCTTGCGCGATCAAAAATTTTATTAAATATGGATTCAGATCACTCGATAACATTATAAACGATACCTTTATCATAAAAAACTCCAACAGTAACGGAAATGCAAAATGCGCATGAGCTATTAAAAATCCAATTAAAATATGGAATCAGAATCCTCGAAAACCTTATAAACGATACGTTATCATAAAAAAAACTTCAACAGTAACGGATATGCCAAACGCGCATGCGAGATCTAAAACCCAACTAAAAAAATTGAATCAGAACTCTCGATAACCTAATAAACGATCCCTTTATCACAGAAATCAACAATAGCAACGTAAAAACGAAATGCGCATGCGCGATGAAAAAATCAATTAAATATGGATTCAGATCACTCGATAACATTATAAACGATACCTTTATCATAAAAAACTCCAACAGTACCGGAAATGCAAAATGCGCATGAGCTATTAAAAATCCAATTAAAATATGGAATCAGAATCCTCAAAAACCTTATAAACGATACGTTATCATAAAGAAAACTTCAACAGTGACGGATATGCCAAACGCGCATGCGTATCTAAAACCCAACTAAAAAAACTCCCGATAACCTAATAAACGATCCCTTTATCACAAAAATCAACAATAGCAACGTAAAACGAAATACGCATGCGCGATCAAAAATTCAATTAAATATGGATTCAGATCACTCGATAACATTATAAACGATACCTTTATCATGAAAACTCCAACAGTAACGGAAATGCAAAATGCGCATGAGCTATTAAAAATCCAATTAAAATATGGAATCAGAATCCTCGAAAACCTTATAAACGATACGTTATCATAAAAAAAACTTCAACAGTAACGGATATGCCAAACGCGCATGCGAGATCTAAAACCTAACTAAAAAAATTGAATCAGAACTCTCGATAACCTAATAAACGACGTAAAAACGAAATGCGCATGCGCGATCAAAAATTCAATTAAATATAGATTCAGATCACTCGATAACATTATAAGCGATACCTTTATCATAAAAAACCCCAACAGTGACGGAAATGCAAAATGCGCATGAGCTATTAAAAATCCAATTAAAATATGGAATCAGAATCCTCGAAAACCTTATAAACGATAAGTTATCATAAAAAAAACTTTAACAGTAACGGATATGCCAAACGCGCATGCGAGATCTAAAACCCAAATAAAAAAATTGAATCAGAACTCTCGATAACCTAATAAACGATCCCTTTATCACAAAAATCAACAATAGCAACGTAAAAACGAAATGCGCTTGTGCGATCAAAAATTTTATTAAATATGGATTCAGATCACTCGATAACATTATAAACGATACCTTTATCATAAAAAACTCCAACAGTAACGGAAATGCAAAATGCGCATGAGCTATTAAAAATCCAATTAAAATATGGAATCAGAATCCTCGAAAACCTTATAAACGATACGTTATCATAAAAAAAACTTCAACAGTAACGGATATGCCAAACGCGCATGCGAGATCTAAAACCCAACTAAAAAAATTGAATCAGAACTCTCGATAACCTAATAACCGATCCCTTTATCACAGAAATCAACAATAGCAACGTAAAAACGAAATGCGCATGCGCGATCAAAAATTCAATTAAATATGGATTCAGATCACTCGATAACATTATAAACGATACCTTTATCATATAAAACTCCAACAGTAACGGAAATGCAAAATGCGCATGAGCTATTAAAAATCCAATTAAAATATGGAATCAGAATCCTCAAAAACCTTATAAACGATACGTTATCATAAAAAAAACTTCAACAGTAACGGATATGCCAAACGCGCATGCGAGATCTAAAACCCAAATAAAAAAATTGAATCAGAACTCTCGATAACCTAATAAACGATCCCTTTATCACAATAATCAACAATAGCAACGTAAAAACGAAATGCGCTTGCGCGATCAAAAATTTTATTAAATATGGATTCAGATCACTCGATAACATTATAAACGATACCTTTATCATAAAAAACTCCAACAGTAACGGAAATGCAAAATGCGCATGAGCTATTAAAAATCCAATTAAAATATGGAATCAGAATCCTCGAAAACCTTATAAACGATACGTTATCATAAAAAAAACTTCAACAGTAACGGATATGCCAAACGCGCATGCGAGATCTAAAACCTAACTAAAAAAATTGAATCAGAACTCTCGATAACCTAATAAACGACGTAAAAACGAAATGCGCATGCGCGATCAAAAATTCAATTAAATATGGATTAGATCACTCGATAACATTATAAACGATTCCTTTATCATAAAAAACTCCAACAGTAAAGGAAATGCAAAATACGCATGAGCTACTAAAAATTCAATTAAAATATGGAATCAGAATCCTCGAAAACCTTATAAACGATACGTTATCATAAAAAAAACTTCAACAGTAACGGATATGCCAAAGGCGCATGCGAGATCTAAAACCCAAATAAAAAAATTGAATCAGAACTCTCGATAACCTAATAAACGATCCCTTTATCACAAAAATCAACAATAGCAACGTAAAAACGAAATGCGCTTGCGCGATCAAAAATTTTATTAAATATGGATTCAGATCACTCGATAACATTATAAACGATACCTTTATCATAAAAAACTCCAACAGTAACGGAAATGCAAAATGCGCATGAGCTATTAAAAATCCAATTAAAATATGGAATCAGAATCCTCGAAAACCTTATAAACGATACGTTATCATAAAAAAAACTTCAACAGTAACGGATATGCCAAACGCGCATGCGAGATCTAAAACCCAACTAAAAAAATTGAATCAGAACTCTCGATAACCTAATAACCGATCCCTTTATCACAGAAATCAACAATAGCAACGTAAAAACGAAATGCGCATGCGCGATCAAAAATTCAATTAAATATGGATTCAGATCACTCGATAACATTATAAACGATACCTTTATCATATAAAACTCCAACAGTAACGGAAATGCAAAATGCGCATGAGCTATTAAAAATCCAATTAAAATATGGAATCAGAATCCTCGAAAACCTTATAAACGATACGTTATCATAAAAAAAACTTCAACAGTAACGGATATGCCAAACGCGCATGCGAGATCTAAAACCCAACTAAAAAAATTGAATCAGAACTCTCGATAACCTAATAAACGATCCCTTTATCACAGAAATCAACAATAGCAACGTAAAAACGAAATGCGCATGCGCGATGAAAAAATCAATTAAATATGGATTCAGATCACTCGATAACATTATAAACGATACCTTTATCATAAAAAACTCCAACAGTAACGGAAATGCAAAATGCGCATGAGCTATTAAAAATCCAATTAAAATATGGAATCAGAATCCTCAAAAACCTTATAAACGATACGTTATCATAAAGAAAACTTCAACAGTGACGGATATGCCAAACGCGCATGCGTATCTAAAACCCAACTAAAAAAACTCCCGATAACCTAATAAACGATCCCTTTATCACAAAAATCAACAATAGCAACGTAAAACGAAATACGCATGCGCGATCAAAAATTCAATTAAATATGGATTCAGATCACTCGATAACATTATAAACGATACCTTTATCATGAAAACTCCAACAGTAACGGAAATGCAAAATGCGCATGAGCTATTAAAAATCCAATTAAAATATGGAATCAGAATCCTCGAAAACCTTATAAACGATACGTTATCATAAAAAAAACTTCAACAGTAACGGATATGCCAAACGCGCATGCGAGATCTAAAACCTAACTAAAAAAATTGAATCAGAACTCTCGATAACCTAATAAACGACGTAAAAACGAAATGCGCATGCGCGATCAAAAATTCAATTAAATATAGATTCAGATCACTCGATAACATTATAAGCGATACCTTTATCATAAAAAACCCCAACAGTGACGGAAATGCAAAATGCGCATGAGCTATTAAAAATCCAATTAAAATATGGAATCAGAATCCTCGAAAACCTTATAAACGATAAGTTATCATAAAAAAAACTTTAACAGTAACGGATATGCAAAACGCGCATGCGAGATCTAAAACCCAACTAAAAAAATTGAATCAGAACTCTCGATAACCTAATAAACGATCCCTTTATCACAGAAATCAACAATAGCAACGTAAAAACGAAATGCGCATGCGCGATCAAAAATTCAATTAAATATGGATTCAGATCACTCGATAACATTATAAACGATTCCTTTATCATAAAAAACTCCAACAGTAAAGGAAATGCAAAATACGCATGAGCTACTAAAAATTCAATTAAAATATGGAATCAGAATCCTCGAAAACCTTATAAACGATACGTTATCATAAAAAAAACTTCAACAGTAACGGATATGCCAAAGGCGCATGCGAGATCTAAAACCCAAATAAAAAAATTGAATCAGAACTCTCGATAACCTAATAAACGATCCCTTTATCACAAAAATCAACAATAGCAACGTAAAAACGAAATGCGCTTGCGCGATCAAAAATTTTATTAAATATGGATTCAGATCACTCGATAACATTATAAACGATACCTTTATCATAAAAAACTCCAACAGTAACGGAAATGCAAAATGCGCATGAGCTATTAAAAATCCAATTAAAATATGGAATCAGAATCCTCGAAAACCTTATAAACGATACGTTATCATAAAAAAAACTTCAACAGTAACGGATATGCCAAACGCGCATGCGAGATCTAAAACCCAACTAAAAAAATTGAATCAGAACTCTCGATAACCTAATAACCGATCCCTTTATCACAGAAATCAACAATAGCAACGTAAAAACGAAATGCGCATGCGCGATCAAAAATTCAATTAAATATGGATTCAGATCACTCGATAACATTATAAACGATACCTTTATCATATAAAACTCCAACAGTAACGGAAATGCAAAATGCGCATGAGCTATTAAAAATCCAATTAAAACATGGAATCAGAATCCTCGAAAACCTTATAAACGATACGTTATCATAAAAAAAACTTCAACAGTAACGGATATGCCAAACGCGCATGCGAGATCTAAAACCCAACTAAAAAAATTGAATCAGAACTCTCGATAACCTAATAAACGATCCCTTTATCACAGGAATCAACAATAGCAACGTAAAAACGAAATGCGCATGCGCGATCAAAAATTCAATAAAATATAGATTCAGATCACTCGATAACATTATAAACGATACCTTTATCATAAAAAACTCCAACAGTGACGGAAATGCAAAATGCGCATGAGCTATTAAAAATCCAATTAAAATATGGAATCAGAATCCTCGAAAACCTTATAAACGATACGTTATCATAAAAAAAACTTTAACAGTAACGGATATGCCAAACGCGCATGCGAGATCTAAAACCCAACTAAAAAAATTGAATCAGAACTCTCGATAACCTAATAAACGATCCCTTTATCACAGAAATCAACAATAGCAACGTAAAAACGAAATGCGCATGCGCGATCAAAAATTCAATTAAATATGGATTCAGAACACTCGATAACATTATAAACGATACCTTTATCATAAAAAACTCCAACAGTAACGGAAATGCAAAATGCGCATGAGCTATTAAAAATCCAATTAAAATATGGAATCAGAATCCTCGAAAACCTTATAAACGATACGTTATCATAAAGAAAACTTCAACAGTAACGGATATGCCAAAAGGGCATGCGAGATCTAAAACACAACTAAAAAAATTGAATCAGTACTCTCGATAACCTAATAAACGATCCCTTTATCACAAAAATCAACAATAGCAACGTAAAAACGAAATGCGCATGCGCCATCAAAAATTCAATTAAATATGGATTCAGATCACTCGATAACATTATAAACGATACCTTTATTATAAAAAACTCCAACAGTAACGGAAATGCAAAATGCGCATGAGCTATTAAAAATCCAATTAAAATATGGAATCAGAATCCTAGAAAACCTTATAAACGATACGTTATCATAAAAAAAACTTCAACAGTAACGGATATGCCAAACGCGCATGCGAGATCTAAAACCCAACTAAAAAAATTGAATCCGAACTCTCGATAACCTAATAAACGATCCCTTTATCACAGAAATCAACAATAGCAACGTAAAAACGAAATGCGCATGCGCGATCAAAAATTCAATTAAATATGGATTCAGAACACTCGATAACATTATAAACGATACCTTTATCATAAAAAACTCCAACAGTAACGGAAATGCAAAATGCGCATGAGCTATTAAAAATCCAATTAATATATGGAATCAGAATCCTCGAAAACCTTATAAACGATACGTTATCATAAAGAAAACTTCAACAGTAACGGATATGCCAAAAGGGCATGCGAGATCTAAAACACAACTAAAAAAATTGAATCAGAACTCTCGATAACCTAATAAACGATCCCTTTATCACAAAAATCAACAATAGCAACGTAAAAACGAAATGCGCATGCGCCATCAAAAATTCAATTAAATATGGATTCAGATCACTCGATAACATTATAAACGATACCTTTATTATAAAAAACTCCAACAGTAACGGAAATGCAAAATGCGCATGAGCTATTAAAAATCCAATTAAAATATGGAATCAGAATCCTAGAAAACCTTATAAACGATACGTTATCATAAAAAAAACTTCAACAGTAACGGATATGCCAAACGCGCATGCGAGATCTAAAACCCAACTAAAAAAATTGAATCAGAACTCTCGATAACCTAATAAACGATCCCTTTATCACAGAAATCAACAATAGCAACGTAAAAACGAAATGCGCATGCGCGATGAAAAAATCAATTAAATATGGATTCAGATCACTCGATAACATTATAAACGATACCTTTATCATAAAAAACTCCAACAGTACCGGAAATGCAAAATGCGCATGAGCTATTAAAAATCCAATTAAAACATGGAATCAGAATCCTCGAAAACCTTATAAACGATACGTTATCATAAAAAAAACTTCAACAGTAACGGATATGCCAAACGCGCATGCGAGATCTAAAACCCAACTAAAAAAATTGAATCAGAACTCTCGATAACCTAATAAACGATCCCTTTATCACAGGAATCAACAATAGCAACGTAAAAACGAAATGCGCATGCGCGATCAAAAATTCAATAAAATATAGATTCAGATCACTCGATAACATTATAAACGATACCTTTATCATAAAAAACTCCAACAGTGACGGAAATGCAAAATGCGCATGAGCTATTAAAAATCCAATTAAAATATGGAATCAGAATCCTCGAAAACCTTATAAACGATACGTTATCATAAAAAAAACTTTAACAGTAACGGATATGCCAAACGCGCATGCGAGATCTAAAACCCAACTAAAAAAATTGAATCAGAACTCTCGATAACCTAATAAACGATCCCTTTATCACAGAAATCAACAATAGCAACGTAAAAACGAAATGCGCATGCGCGATCAAAAATTCAATTAAATATGGATTCAGAACACTCGATAACATTATAAACGATACCTTTATCATAAAAAACTCCAACAGTAACGGAAATGCAAAATGCGCATGAGCTATTAAAAATCCAATTAAAATATGGAATCAGAATCCTCGAAAACCTTATAAACGATACGTTATCATAAAGAAAACTTCAACAGTAACGGATATGCCAAAAGGGCATGCGAGATCTAAAACACAACTAAAAAAATTGAATCAGTACTCTCGATAACCTAATAAACGATCCCTTTATCACAAAAATCAACAATAGCAACGTAAAAACGAAATGCGCATGCGCCATCAAAAATTCAATTAAATATGGATTCAGATCACTCGATAACATTATAAACGATACCTTTATTATAAAAAACTCCAACAGTAACGGAAATGCAAAATGCGCATGAGCTATTAAAAATCCAATTAAAATATGGAATCAGAATCCTAGAAAACCTTATAAACGATACGTTATCATAAAAAAAACTTCAACAGTAACGGATATGCCAAACGCGCATGCGAGATCTAAAACCCAACTAAAAAAATTGAATCCGAACTCTCGATAACCTAATAAACGATCCCTTTATCACAGAAATCAACAATAGCAACGTAAAAACGAAATGCGCATGCGCGATCAAAAATTCAATTAAATATGGATTCAGAACACTCGATAACATTATAAACGATACCTTTATCATAAAAAACTCCAACAGTAACGGAAATGCAAAATGCGCATGAGCTATTAAAAATCCAATTAATATATGGAATCAGAATCCTCGAAAACCTTATAAACGATACGTTATCATAAAGAAAACTTCAACAGTAACGGATATGCCAAAAGGGCATGCGAGATCTAAAACACAACTAAAAAAATTGAATCAGAACTCTCGATAACCTAATAAACGATCCCTTTATCACAAAAATCAACAATAGCAACGTAAAAACGAAATGCGCATGCGCCATCAAAAATTCAATTAAATATGGATTCAGATCACTCGATAACATTATAAACGATACCTTTATTATAAAAAACTCCAACAGTAACGGAAATGCAAAATGCGCATGAGCTATTAAAAATCCAATTAAAATATGGAATCAGAATCCTAGAAAACCTTATAAACGATACGTTATCATAAAAAAAACTTCAACAGTAACGGATATGCCAAACGCGCATGCGAGATCTAAAACCCAACTAAAAAAATTGAATCAGAACTCTCGATAACCTAATAAACGATCCCTTTATCACAGAAATCAACAATAGCAACGTAAAAACGAAATGCGCATGCGCGATGAAAAAATCAATTAAATATGGATTCAGATCACTCGATAACATTATAAACGATACCTTTATCATAAAAAACTCCAACAGTAACGGAAATGCAAAATGCGCATGAGCTATTAAAAATCCAATTAAAATATGGAATCAGAATCCTCAAAAACCTTATAAACGATACGTTATCATAAAGAAAACTTCAACAGTAACGGATATGCCAAACGCGCATGCGTATCTAAAACCCAACTAAAAAAACTTTCGATAACCTAATAAACGATCCCTTTATCACAAAAATCAACAATAGCAACGTAAAACGAAATACGCATGCGCGATCAAAAATTCAATTAAATATGGATTCAGATCACTCGATAACATTATAAACGATACCTTTATCATGAAAATTCCAACAGTAACGGAAATGCAAAATGCGCATGAGCTATTAAAAATCCAATTAAAATATGGAATCAGAATCCTCGAAAACCTTATAAACGATACGTTATCATAAAAAAAACTTCAACAGTAACGGATATGCCAAAAGCGCATGCGAGATCTAAAACCTAACTAAAAAAATTGAATCAGAACTCTCGATAACCTAATAAACGACGTAAAAACGAAATGCGCATGCGCGATCAAAAATTCAATTAAATATAGATTCAGATCACTCGATAACATTATAAGCGATACCTTTATCATAAAAAACTCCAACAGTGACGGAAATGCAAAATGCGCATGAGCTATTAAAAATCCAATTAAAGTATGGAATCAGAATCCTCGAAAACCTTATAAACGATAAGTTATCATAAAAAAAACTTTAACAGTAACGGATATGCAAAACGCGCATGCGAGATCTAAAACCCAACTAAAAAAATTGAATCAGAACTCTCGATAACCTAATAAACGATCCCTTTATCACAGAAATCAACAATAGCAACGTAAAAACGAAATGCGCATGCGCGATCAAAAATTCAATTAAATATGGATTCAGATCACTCGATAACATTATAAACGATTCCTTTATCATAAAAAACTCCAACAGTAAAAAAAATGCAAAATGCGCATGAGCTACTAAAAATCCAATTAAAATATGGAATCAGAATCCTCGAAAACCTTATAAACGATACGTTATCATAAAAAAAACTTCAACAGTAACGGATATGCCAAACGCGCATGCGAGATCTAAAACCCAAATAAAAAAATTGAATCAGAACTCTCGATAACCTAATAAACGATCCCTTTATCACAAAAATCAACAATAGCAACGTAAAAACGAAATGCGCTTGCGCGATCAAAAATTTTATTAAATATGGATTCAGATCACTCGATAACATTATAAACGATACCTTTATCATAAAAAACTCCAACAGTAACGGAAATGCAAAATGCGCATGAGCTATTAAAAATCCAATTAAAATATGGAATCAGAATCCTTGAAAACCTTATAAACGATACGTTATCATAAAAAAAACTTCAACAGTAACGGATATGCCAAACGCGCATGCGAGATCTAAAACCCAACTAAAAAAATTGAATCAGAACTCTCGATAACCTAATAAACGATCCCTTTATCACAGAAATCAACAATAGCAACGTAAAAACGAAATGCGCATGCGCGATCAAAAATTCAATAAAATATAGATTCAGATCACTCGATAACATTATAAACGATACCTTTATCATAAAAAACTCCAACAGTGACGGAAATGCAAAATGCGCATGAGCTATTAAAAATCCAATTAAAATATGGAATCAGAATCCTCGAAAACCTTATAAACGATAAGTTATCATAAAAAAAACTTTAACAGTAACGGATATGCAAAACGCGCATGCGAGATCTAAAACCCAACTAAAAAAATTGAATCAGAACTCTCGATAACCTAATAAACGATCCCTTTATCACAGAAATCAACAATAGCAACGTAAAAACGAAATGCGCATGCGCGATCAAAAATTCAATTAAATATGGATTCAGATCACTCGATAACATTATAAACGATTCCTTTATCATAAAAAACTCCAACAGTAAAGGAAATGCAAAATGCGCATGAGCTACTAAAAATCCAATTAAAATATGGAATCAGAATCCTCGAAAACCTTATAAACGATACGTTATCATAAAAAAAACTTCAACAGTAACGGATATGCGAAACGCGCATGCGAGATCTAAAACCCAAATAAAAAAATTGAATCAGAACTCTCGATAACCTAATAAACGATCCCTTTATCACAGAAATCAACAATAGCAACGTAAAAACGAAATGCGCATGCGCG
The DNA here is from genome assembly GCA_948150685.1 of Rhaphigaster nebulosa. Lineage (NCBI taxonomy): Eukaryota > Metazoa > Arthropoda > Insecta > Hemiptera > Pentatomidae > Rhaphigaster > Rhaphigaster nebulosa. Next base: position 166,313,003 of record OX411308.1, read on the forward strand.
ATCAAAAATTCAATAAAATATAGATTCAGATCACTCGATAACATTATAAACGATACCTTTATCATAAAAAACTCCAACAGTGACGGAAATGCAAAATGCGCATGAGCTATTAAAAATCCAATTAAAATATGGAATCAGAATCCTCGAAAACCTTATAAACGATAAGTTATCATAAAAAAAACTTTAACAGTAACGGATATGCAAAACGCGCATGCGAGATCTAAAACCCAACTAAAAAAATTGAATCAGAACTCTCGATAACCTAATAAACGATCCCTTTATCACAGAAATCAACAATAGCAACGTAAAAACGAAATGCGCATGCGCGATCAAAAATTCAATTAAATATGGATTCAGATCACTCGATAACATTATAAACGATACCTTTATCATAAAAAACTCCAACAGTAAAGGAAATGCAAAATGCGCATGAGCTACTAAAAATCCAATTAAAATATGGAATCAGAATCCTCGAAAACCTTATAAACGATACGTTATCATAAAAAAAACTTCAACAGTAACGGATATGCCAAACGCGCATGCGAGATCTAAAACCCAACTAAAAAAATTGAATCAGAACTCTCGATAACCTAATAAACGATCCCTTTATCACAGAAATCAACAATAGCAACGTAAAAACGAAATGCGCATGCGCGATCAAAAATTCAATTAAATATGGATTCAGAACACTCGATAACATTATAAACGATACCTTTATCATAAAAAACTCCAACAGTAACGGAAATGCAAAATGCGCATGAGCTATTAAAAATCCAATTAAAATATGGAATCAGAATCCTCGAAAACCTTATAAACGATACGTTATCATAAAGAAAACTTCAACAGTAACGGATATGCCAAAAGGGCATGCGAGATCTAAAACACAACTAAAAAAATTGAATCAGAACTCTCGATAACCTAATAAACGATCCCTTTATCACAAAAATCAACAATAGCAACGTAAAAACGAAATGCGCATGCGCCATCAAAAATTCAATTAAATATGGATTCAGATCACTCGATAACATTATAAACGATACCTTTATTATAAAAAACTCCAACAGTAACGGAAATGCAAAATGCGCATGAGCTATTAAAAATCCAATTAAAATATGGAATCAGAATCCTAGAAAACCTTATAAACGATACGTTATCATAAAAAAAACTTCAACAGTAACGGATATGCCAAACGCGCATGCGAGATCTAAAACCCAACTAAAAAAATTGAATCAGAACTCTCGATAACCTAATAAACGATCCCTTTATCACAGAAATCAACAATAGCAACGTAAAAACGTAATGCGCATGCGCGATGAAAAAATCAATTAAATATGGATTCAGATCACTCGATAACATTATAAACGATACCTTTATCATAAAAAACTCCAACAGTAACGGAAATGCAAAATGCGCATGAGCTATTAAAAATCCAATTAAAATATGGAATCAGAATCCTCAAAAACCTTATAAACGATACGTTATCATAAAGAAAACTTCAACAGTAACGGATATGCCAAACGCGCATGCGTATCTAAAACCCAACTAAAAAAACTTTCGATAACCTAATAAACGATCCCTTTATCACAAAAATCAACAATAGCAACGTAAAACGAAATACGCATGCGCGATCAAAAATTCAATTAAATATGGATTCAGATCACTCGATAACATTATAAACGATACCTTTATCATGAAAATTCCAACAGTAACGGAAATGCAAAATGCGCATGAGCTATTAAAAATCCAATTAAAATATGGAATCAGAATCCTCGAAAACCTTATAAACGATACGTTATCATAAAAAAAACTTCAACAGTAACGGATATGCCAAACGCGCATGCGAGATCTAAAACCTAACTAAAAAAATTGAATCAGAACTCTCGATAACCTAATAAACGACGTAAAAACGAAATGCGCATGCGCGATCAAAAATTCAATTAAATATAGATTCAGATCACTCGATAACATTATAAGCGATACCTTTATCATAAAAAACTCCAACAGTGACGGAAATGCAAAATGCGCATGAGCTATTAAAAATCCAATTAAAGTATGGAATCAGAATCCTCGAAAACCTTATAAACGATAAGTTATCATAAAAAAAACTTTAACAGTAACGGATATGCAAAACGCGCATGCGAGATCTAAAACCCAACTAAAAAAATTGAATCAGAACTCTCGATAACCTAATAAACGATCCCTTTATCACAGAAATCAACAATAGCAACGTAAAAACGAAATGCGCATGCGCGATCAAAAATTCAATTAAATATGGATTCAGATCACTCGATAACATTATAAACGATTCCTTTATCATAAAAAACTCCAACAGTAAAAAAAATGCAAAATGCGCATGAGCAACTAAAAATCCAATTAAAATATGGAATCAGAATCCTCGAAAACCTTATAAACGATACGTTATCATAAAAAAAACTTCAACAGTAACGGATATGCCAAACGCGCATGCGAGATCTAAAACCCAAATAAAAAAATTGAATCAGAACTCTCGATAACCTAATAAACGATCCCTTTATCACAAAAATCAACAATAGCAACGTAAAAACGAAATGCGCTTGCGCGATCAAAAATTTTATTAAATATGGATTCAGATCACTCGATAACATTATAAACGATACCTTTATCATAAAAAACTCCAACAGTAACGGAAATGCAAAATGCGCATGAGCTATTAAAAATCCAATTAAAATATGGAATCAGAATCCTTGAAAACCTTATAAACGATACGTTATCATAAAAAAAACTTCAACAGTAACGGATATGCCAAACGCGCATGCGAGATCTAAAACCCAACTAAAAAAATTGAATCAGAACTCTCGATAACCTAATAAACGATCCCTTTATCACAGAAATCAACAATAGCAACGTAAAAACGAAATGCGCATGCGCGATCAAAAATTCAATAAAATATAGATTCAGATCACTCGATAACATTATAAACGATACCTTTATCATAAAAAACTCCAACAGTGACGGAAATGCAAAATGCGCATGAGCTATTAAAAATCCAATTAAAATATGGAATCAGAATCCTCGAAAACCTTATAAACGATAAGTTATCATAAAAAAAACTTTAACAGTAACGGATATGCAAAACGCGCATGCGAGATCTAAAACCCAACTAAAAAAATTGAATCAGAACTCTCGATAACCTAATAAACGATCCCTTTATCACAGAAATCAACAATAGCAACGTAAAAACGAAATGCGCATGCGCGATCAAAAATTCAATTAAATATGGATTCAGATCACTCGATAACATTATAAACGATTCCTTTATCATAAAAAACTCCAACAGTAAAGGAAATGCAAAATGCGCATGAGCTACTAAAAATCCAATTAAAATATGGAATCAGAATCCTCGAAAACCTTATAAACGATACGTTATCATAAAAAAAACTTCAACAGTAACGGATATGCGAAACGCGCATGCGAGATCTAAAACCCAAATAAAAAAATTGAATCAGAACTCTCGATAACCTAATAAACGATCCCTTTATCACAGAAATCAACAATAGCAACGTAAAAACGAAATGCGCATGCGCGATCAAAAATTCAATAAAATATAGATTCAGATCACTCGATAACATTATAAACGATACCTTTATCATAAAAAACTCCAACAGTGACGGAAATGCAAAATGCGCATGAGCTATTAAAAATCCAATTAAAATATGGAATCAGAATCCTCGAAAACCTTATAAACGATAAGTTATCATAAAAAAAACTTTAACAGTAACGGATATGCAAAACGCGCATGCGAGATCTAAAACCCAACTAAAAAAATTGAATCAGAACTCTCGATAACCTAATAAACGATCCCTTTATCACAGAAATCAACAATAGCAACGTAAAAACGAAATGCGCATGCGCGATCAAAAATTCAATTAAATATGGATTCAGATCACTCGATAACATTATAAACGATACCTTTATCATAAAAAACTCCAACAGTAAAGGAAATGCAAAATGCGCATGAGCTACTAAAAATCCAATTAAAATATGGAATCAGAATCCTCGAAAACCTTATAAACGATACGTTATCATAAAAAAAACTTCAACAGTAACGGATATGCCAAACGCGCATGCGAGATCTAAAACCCAAATAAAAAAATTGAATCAGAACTCTCGATAACCTAATAAACGATCCGTTTATCACAAAAATCAACAATAGCAACGTAAAAACGAAATGCGCATGCGCCATCAAAAATTCAATTAAATATAGATTCAGATCACTCGATAACATTATAAACGATACCTTTATCATAAAAAACTTCAACAGTGACGGAAATGCAAAATGCGCATGAGCTACTAAAAATCCAATTAAAATATGGAATCAGAATCCTCGAAAACCTTATAAACGATACGTTATCATAAAAAAAACTTCAACAGTAACGGATATGCCAAACGCGCATGCGAGATCTAAAACCCAAATAAAAAAATTGAATCAGAACTCTCGATAACCTAATAAACGATCCCTTTATCACAAAAATCAACAATAGCAACGTAAAAACGAAATGCGCATGCGCCATCAAAAATTCAATTAAATATAGATTCAGATCACTCGATAACATTATAAACGATACCTTTATCATAAAAAACTCCAACAGTAAAGGAAATGCAAAATGCGCATGAGCTACTAAAAATCCAATTAAAATATGGAATCAGAATCCTCGAAAACCTTATAAACGATACGTTATCATAAAAAAAACTTCAACAGTAACGGATATGCCAAACGCGCATGCGAGATCTAAAACCCAAATAAAAAAATTGAATCAGAACTCTCGATAACCTAATAAACGATCCCTTTATCACAAAAATCAACAATAGCAACGTAAAAACGAAATGCGCATGCGCCATCAAAAATTCAATTAAATATAGATTCAGATCACTCGATAACATTATAAACGATACCTTTATCATAAAAAACTTCAACAGTGACGGAAATGCAAAATGCGCATGAGCTATTAAAAATCCAATTAAAATATGGAATCAGAATCCTCGAAAACCTTATAAACGATACGTTATCATAAAAAAAACTTTAACAGTAACGGATATGCCAAACGCGCATGCGAGTTCTAAAACCCAACTAAAAAAATTGAATCAGAACTCTCGATAACCTAATAAACGATCCCTTTATCACAGAAATCAACAATAGCAACGTAAAAACGAAATGCGCATGCGCGATCAAAAATTCAATTAAATATGGATTCAGATCACTCGATAACATTATAAACGATACCTTTATCATAAAAAACTCCAACAGTAAAGGAAATGCAAAATGCGCATGAGCTACTAAAAATCCAATTAAAATATGGAATCAGAATCCTCGAAAACCTTATAAACGATACGTTATCATAAAAAAAACTTCAACAGTAACGGATATGCCAAACGCGCATGCGAGATCTAAAACCCAAATAAAAAAATTGAATCAGAACTCTCGATAACCTAATAAACGATCCCTTTATCACAAAAATCAACAATAGCAACGTAAAAACGAAATGCGCATGCGCCATCAAAAATTCAATTAAATATAGATTCAGATCACTCGATAACATTATAAACGATACCATTATCATAAAAAACTTCAACAGTGACGGAAATGCAAAATGCGCATGAGCTATTAAAAATCCAATTAAAATATGGAATCAGAATCCTCGAAAACCTTATAAACGATACGTTATCATAAAAAAAACTTTAACAGTAACGGATATGCCAAACGCGCATGCGAGATCTAAAACCCAACTAAAAAAATTGAATCAGAACTCTCGATAACCTAATAAACGATCCCTTTATCACAGAAATCAACAATAGCAACGTAAAAACGAAATGCGCATGCCCGATCAAAAATTCAATTAAATATGGATTCAGAACACTCGATAACATTATAAACGATACCTTTATCATAAAAAACTCCAACAGTAAAGGAAATGCAAAATGCGCATGAGCTACTAAAAATCCAATTAAAATATGGAATCAGAATCCTCGAAAACCTTATAAACGATACGTTATCATAAAAAAAACTTCAACAGTAACGGATATGCCAAACGCGCATGCGAGATCTAAAACCCAAATAAAAAAATTGAATCAGAACTCTCGATAACCTAATAAACGATCCCTTTATCACAAAAATCAACAATAGCAACGTAAAAACGAAATGCGCATGCGCGATCAAAAATTCAATTAAATATGGATTCAGATCACTCGATAACATTATAAACGATACCTTTATCATAAAAAACTCCAACAGTAACGGAAATGCAAAATGCGCATGAGCTATTAAAAATCCAATTAAAATATGGAATCAGAATCCTCGAAAACCTTATAAACGATACGTTATCATAAAAAAAACTTCAACAGTAACGGATATGCCAAACGCGCATGCGAGATCTAAAACCCAAATAAAAAAATTGAATCAGAACTCTCGATAACCTAATAAACGATCCCTTTATCACAAAAATCAACAATAGCAACGTAAAAACGAAATGCGCATGCGCCATCAAAAATTCAATTAAATATAGATTCAGATCACTCGATAACATTATAAACGATACCTTTATCATAAAAAACTTCAACAGTGACGGAAATGCAAAATGCGCATGAGCTACTAAAAATCCAATTAAAATATGGAATCAGAATCCTCGAAAACCTTATAAACGATACGTTATCATAAAAAAAACTTCAACAGTAACGGATATGCCAAACGCGCATGCGAGATCTAAAACCCAAATAAAAAAATTGAATCAGAACTCTCGATAACCTAATAAACGATCCCTTTATCACAAAAATCAACAATAGCAACGTAAAAACGAAATGCGCATGCGCCATCAAAAATTCAATTAAATATAGATTCAGATCACTCGATAACATTATAAACGATACCTTTATCATAAAAAACTCCAACAGTAAAGGAAATGCAAAATGCGCATGAGCTACTAAAAATCCAATTAAAATATGGAATCAGAATCCTCGAAAACCTTATAAACGATACGTTATCATAAAAAAAACTTCAACAGTAACGGATATGCCAAACGCGCATGCGAGATCTAAAACCCAAATAAAAAAATTGAATCAGAACTCTCGATAACCTAATAAACGATCCCTTTATCACAAAAATCAACAATAGCAACGTAAAAACGAAATGCGCATGCGCCATCAAAAATTCAATTAAATATAGATTCAGATCACTCGATAACATTATAAACGATACCTTTATCATAAAAAACTTCAACAGTGACGGAAATGCAAAATGCGCATGAGCTATTAAAAATCCAATTAAAATATGGAATCAGAATCCTCGAAAACCTTATAAACGATACGTTATCATAAAGAAAACTTCAACAGTAACGGATATGCCAAAAGGGCATGCGAGATCTAAAACCCAAATAAAAAAATTGAATCAGAACTCTCGATAACCTAATAAACGATCCCTTTATCACAAAAATCAACAATAGCAACGTAAAAACGAAATGCGCATGCGCCATCAAAAATTCAATTAAATATGGATTCAGATCACTCGATAACATTATAAACGATACCTTTATTATAAAAAACTCCAACAGTAACGGAAATGCAAAATGCGCATGAGCTATTAAAAATCCAATTAAAATATGGAATCAGAATCCTAGAAAACCTTATAAACGATACGTTATCATAAAAAAAACTTCAACAGTAACGGATATGCCAAACGCGCATGCGAGATCTAAAACCCAACTAAAAAAATTGAATCAGAACTCTCGATAACCTAATAAACGATCCCTTTATCACAGAAATCAACAATAGCAACGTAAAAACGAAATGCGCATGCGCCATCAAAAATTCAATTAAATATGGATTCAGAACACTCGATAACATTATAAACGATACCTTTATCATAAAAAACTCCAACAGTAACGGAAATGCAAAATGCGCATGAGCTATTAAAAATCCAATTAAAATATGGAATCAGAATCCTCAAAAACCTTATAAACGATACGTTATCATAAAGAAAACTTCAACAGTAACGGATATGCCAAACGCGCATGCGTATCTAAAACCCAACTAAAAAAACTTTCGATAACCTAATAAACGATCCCTTTATCACAAAAATCAACAATAGCAACGTAAAACGAAATACGCATGCGCGATCAAAAATTCAATTAAATATGGATTCAGATCACTCGATAACATTATAAACGATACCTTTATCATGAAAATTCCAACAGTAACGGAAATGCAAAATGCGCATGAGCTATTAAAAATCCAATTAAAATATGGAATCAGAATCCTCGAAAACCTTATAAACGATACGTTATCATAAAAAAAACTTCAACAGTAACGGATATGCCAAACGCGCATGCGAGATCTAAAACCTAACTAAAAAAATTGAATCAGAACTCTCGATAACCTAATAAACGACGTAAAAACGAAATGCGCATGCGCGATCAAAAATTCAATTAAATATAGATTCAGATCACTCGATAACATTATAAGCGATACCTTTATCATAAAAAACTCCAACAGTGACGGAAATGCAAAATGCGCATGAGCTATTAAAAATCCAATTAAAGTATGGAATCAGAATCCTCGAAAACCTTATAAACGATAAGTTATCATAAAAAAAACTTTAACAGTAACGGATATGCAAAACGCGCATGCGAGATCTAAAACCCAACTAAAAAAATTGAATCAGAACTCTCGATAACCTAATAAACGATCCCTTTATCACAGAAATCAACAATAGCAACGTAAAAACGAAATGCGCATGCGCGATCAAAAATTCAATTAAATATGGATTCAGATCACTCGATAACATTATAAACGATACCTTTATCATAAAAAACTCCAACAGTAAAGGAAATGCAAAATGCGCATGAGCTACTAAAAATCCAATTAAAATATGGAATCAGAATCCTCGAAAACCTTATAAACGATACGTTATCATAAAAAAAACTTCAACAGTAACGGATATGCCAAACGCGCATGCGAGATCTAAAACCCAAATAAAAAAATAGAATCAGAACTCTCGATAACCTAATAAACGATCCCTTTATCACAAAAATCAACAATAGCAACGTAAAAACGAAATGCGCATGCGCGATCAAAAATTCAATTAAATATGGATTCAGATCACTCGATAACATTATAAACGATACCTTTATCATAAAAAACTCCAACAGTAAAGGAAATGCAAAATGCGCATGAGCTACTAAAAATCCAATTAAAATATGGAATCAGAATCCTCGAAAACCTTATAAACGATACGTTATCATAAAAAAAACTTCAACAGTAACGGATATGCCAAACGCGCATGCGAGATCTAAAACCCAAATAAAAAAATTGAATCAGAACTCTCGATAACCTAATAAACGATCCCTTTATCACAAAAATCAACAATAGCAACGTAAAAACGAAATGCGCATGCGCCATCAAAAATTCAATTAAATATAGATTCAGATCACTCGATAACATTATAAACGATACCTTTATCATAAAAAACTTCAACAGTGACGGAAATGCAAAATGCGCATGAGCTATTAAAAATCCAATTAAAATATGGAATCAGAATCCTCGAAAACCTTATAAACGATACGTTATCATAAAGAAAACTTCAACAGTAACGGATATGCCAAAAGGGCATGCGAGATCTAAAACCCAAATAAAAAAATTGAATCAGAACTCTCGATAACCTAATAAACGATCCCTTTATCACAAAAATCAACAATAGCAACGTAAAAACGAAATGCGCATGCGCCATCAAAAATTCAATTAAATATGGATTCAGATCACTCGATAACATTATAAACGATACCTTTATTATAAAAAACTCCAACAGTAACGGAAATGCAAAATGCGCATGAGCTATTAAAAATCCAATTAAAATATGGAATCAGAATCCTAGAAAACCTTATAAACGATACGTTATCATAAAAAAAACTTCAACAGTAACGGATATGCCAAACGCGCATGCGAGATCTAAAACCCAACTAAAAAAATTGAATCAGAACTCTCGATAACCTAATAAACGATCCCTTTATCACAGAAATCAACAATAGCAACGTAAAAACGAAATGCGCATGCGCCATCAAAAATTCAATTAAATATGGATTCAGAACACTCGATAACATTATAAACGATACCTTTATCATAAAAAACTCCAACAGTAACGGAAATGCAAAATGCGCATGAGCTATTAAAAATCCAATTAAAATATGGAATCAGAATCCTCAAAAACCTTATAAACGATACGTTATCATAAAGAAAACTTCAACAGTAACGGATATGCCAAACGCGCATGCGTATCTAAAACCCAACTAAAAAAACTTTCGATAACCTAATAAACGATCCCTTTATCACAAAAATCAACAATAGCAACGTAAAACGAAATACGCATGCGCGATCAAAAATTCAATTAAATATGGATTCAGATCACTCGATAACATTATAAACGATACCTTTATCATGAAAATTCCAACAGTAACGGAAATGCAAAATGCGCATGAGCTATTAAAAATCCAATTAAAATATGGAATCAGAATCCTCGAAAACCTTATAAACGATACGTTATCATAAAAAAAACTTCAACAGTAACGGATATGCCAAACGCGCATGCGAGATCTAAAACCTAACTAAAAAAATTGAATCAGAACTCTCGATAACCTAATAAACGACGTAAAAACGAAATGCGCATGCGCGATCAAAAATTCAATTAAATATAGATTCAGATCACTCGATAACATTATAAGCGATACCTTTATCATAAAAAACTCCAACAGTGACGGAAATGCAAAATGCGCATGAGCTATTAAAAATCCAATTAAAGTATGGAATCAGAATCCTCGAAAACCTTATAAACGATAAGTTATCATAAAAAAAACTTTAACAGTAACGGATATGCAAAACGCGCATGCGAGATCTAAAACCCAACTAAAAAAATTGAATCAGAACTCTCGATAACCTAATAAACGATCCCTTTATCACAGAAATCAACAATAGCAACGTAAAAACGAAATGCGCATGCGCGATCAAAAATTCAATTAAATATGGATTCAGATCACTCGATAACATTATAAACGATACCTTTATCATAAAAAACTCCAACAGTAAAGGAAATGCAAAATGCGCATGAGCTACTAAAAATCCAATTAAAATATGGAATCAGAATCCTCGAAAACCTTATAAACGATACGTTATCATAAAAAAAACTTCAACAGTAACGGATATGCCAAACGCGCATGCGAGATCTAAAACCCAAATAAAAAAATAGAATCAGAACTCTCGATAACCTAATAAACGATCCCTTTATCACAAAAATCAACAATAGCAACGTAAAAACGAAATGCGCATGCGCGATCAAAAATTCAATTAAATATGGATTCAGATCACTCGATAACATTATAAACGATACCTTTATCATAAAAAACTCCAACAGTAACGGAAATGCAAAATGCGCATGAGCTATTAAAAATCCAATTAAAATATGGAATCAGAATCCTCGAAAACCTTATAAACGATACGTTATCATAAAAAAAACTTCAACAGTAACGGATATGCCAAACGCGCATGCGAGATCTAAAACCCAAATAAAAAAATTGAATCAGAACTCTCGATAACCTAATAAACGATCCCTTTATCACAGAAATCAACAATAGCAACGTAAAAACGAAATGCGCATGCGCGATCAAAAATTCAATTAAATATAGATTCAGATCACTCGATAACATTATAAACGATACCATTATCATAAAAAACTTCAACAGTGACGGAAATGCAAAATGCGCATGAGCTATTAAAAATCCAATTAAAATATGGAATCAGAATCCTCGAAAACCTTATAAACGATACGTTATCATAAAAAAAACTTTAACAGTAACGGATATGCCAAACGCGCATGCGAGATCTAAAACCCAACAAAAAAAATTGAATCAGAACTCTCGATAACCTAATAAACGATCCCTTTATCACAGAAATCAACAATAGCAACGTAAAAACGAAATGCGCATGCCCGATCAAAAATTCAATTAAATATGGATTCAGAACACTCGATAACATTATAAACGATACCTTTATCATAAAAAACTCCAACAGTAACGGAAATGCAAAATGCGCATGAGCTATTAAAAATCCAATTAAAATATGGAATCAGAATCCTCGAAAACCTTATAAACGATACGTTATCATAAAAAAAACTTCAACAGTAACGGATATGCCAAACGCGCATGCGAGATCTAAAACCCAAATAAAAAAATTGAATCAGAACTCTCGATAACCTAATAAACGATCCCTTTATCACAAAAATCAACAATAGCAACGTAAAAACGAAATGCGCATGCGCCATCAAAAATTCAATTAAATATAGATTCAGATCACTCGATAACATTATAAACGATACCTTTATCATAAAAAACTTCAACAGTGACGGAAATGCAAAATGCGCATGAGCTACTAAAAATCCAATTAAAATATGGAATCAGAATCCTCGAAAACCTTATAAACGATACGTTATCATAAAAAAAACTTCAACAGTAACGGATATGCCAAACGCGCATGCGAGATCTAAAACCCAAATAAAAAAATTGAATCAGAACTCTCGATAACCTAATAAACGATCCCTTTATCACAAAAATCAACAATAGCAACGTAAAAACGAAATGCGCATGCGCCATCAAAAATTCAATTAAATATAGATTCAGATCACTCGATAACATTATAAACGATACCTTTATCATAAAAAACTTCAACAGTGACGGAAATGCAAAATGCGCATGAGCTATTAAAAATCCAATTAAAATATGGAATCAGAATCCTCGAAAACCTTATAAACGATACGTTATCATAAAGAAAACTTCAACAGTAACGGATATGCCAAAAGGGCATGCGAGATCTAAAACACAACTAAAAAAATTGAATCAGAACTCTCGATAACCTAATAAACGATCCCTTTATCACAAAAATCAACAATAGCAACGTAAAAACGAAATGCGCATGCGCCATCAAAAATTCAATTAAATATGGATTCAGATCACTCGATAACATTATAAACGATACCTTTATTATAAAAAACTCCAACAGTAACGGAAATGCAAAATGCGCATGAGCTATTAAAAATCCAATTAAAATATGGAATCAGAATCCTAGAAAACCTTATAAACGATACGTTATCATAAAAAAAACTTCAACAGTAACGGATATGCCAAACGCGCATGCGAGATCTAAAACCCAACTAAAAAAATTGAATCAGAACTCTCGATAACCTAATAAACGATCCCTTTATCACAGAAATCAACAATAGCAACGTAAAAACGAAATGCGCATGCGCGATCAAAAATTCAATTAAATATGGATTCAGAACACTCGATAACATTATAAACGATACCTTTATCATAAAAAACTCCAACAGTAACGGAAATGCAAAATGCGCATGAGCTATTAAAAATCCAATTAAAATATGGAATCAGAATCCTCGAAAACCTTATAAACGATACGTTATCATAAAGAAAACTTCAACAGTAACGGATATGCCAAAAGGGCATGCGAGATCTAAAACACAACTAAAAAAATTGAATCAGAACTCTCGATAACCTAATAAACGATCCCTTTATCACAAAAATCAACAATAGCAACGTAAAAACGAAATGCGCATGCGCCATCAAAAATTCAATTAAATATGGATTCAGATCACTCGATAACATTATAAACGATACCTTTATTATAAAAAACTCCAACAGTAACGGAAATGCAAAATGCGCATGAGCTATTAAAAATCCAATTAAAATATGGAATCAGAATCCTAGAAAACCTTATAAACGATACGTTATCATAAAAAAAACTTCAACAGTAACGGATATGCCAAACGCGCATGCGAGATCTAAAACCCAACTAAAAAAATTGAATCAGAACTCTCGATAACCTAATAAACGATCCCTTTATCACAGAAATCAACAATAGCAACGTAAAAACGAAATGCGCATGCGCGATGAAAAAATCAATTAAATATGGATTCAGATCACTCGATAACATTATAAACGATACCTTTATCATAAAAAACTCCAACAGTAACGGAAATGCAAAATGCGCATGAGCTATTAAAAATCCAATTAAAATATGGAATCAGAATCCTCAAAAACCTTATAAACGATACGTTATCATAAAGAAAACTTCAACAGTAACGGATATGCCAAACGCGCATGCGTATCTAAAACCCAACTAAAAAAACTTTCGATAACCTAATAAACGATCCCTTTATCACAAAATTCAACAATAGCAACGTAAAACGAAATACGCATGCGCGATCAAAAATTCAATTAAATATGGATTCAGATCACTCGATAACATTATAAACGATACCTTTATCATGAAAATTCCAACAGTAACGGAAATGCAAAATGCGCATGAGCTATTAAAAATCCAATTAAAATATGGAATCAGAATCCTCGAAAACCTTATAAACGATACGTTATCATAAAAAAAACTTCAACAGTAACGGATATGCCAAACGCGCATGCGAGATCTAAAACCTAACTAAAAAAATTGAATCAGAACTCTCGATAACCTAATAAACGACGTAAAAACGAAATGCGCATGCGCGATCAAAAATTCAATTAAATATAGATTCAGATCACTCGATAACATTATAAGCGATACCTTTATCATAAAAAACTCCAACAGTGACGGAAATGCAAAATGCGCATGAGCTATTAAAAATCCAATTAAAGTATGGAATCAGAATCCTCGAAAACCTTATAAACGATAAGTTATCATAAAAAAAACTTTAACAGTAACGGATATGCAAAACGCGCATGCGAGATCTAAAACCCAACTAAAAAAATTGAATCAGAACTCTCGATAACCTAATAAACGATCCCTTTATCACAGAAATCAACAATAGCAACGTAAAAACGAAATGCGCATGCGCGATCAAAAATTCAATTAAATATGGATTCAGATCACTCGATAACATTATAAACGATTCCTTTATCATAAAAAACTCCAACAGTAAAAAAAATGCAAAATGCGCATGAGCTACTAAAAATCCAATTAAAATATGGAATCAGAATCCTCGAAAACCTTATAAACGATACGTTATCATAAAAAAAACTTCAACAGTAACGGATATGCCAAACGCGCATGCGAGATCTAAAACCCAAATAAAAAAATTGAATCAGAACTCTCGATAACCTAATAAACGATCCCTTTATCACAAAAATCAACAATAGCAACGTAAAAACGAAATGCGCTTGCGCGATCAAAAATTTTATTAAATATGGATTCAGATCACTCGATAACATTATAAACGATACCTTTATCATAAAAAACTCCAACAGTAACGGAAATGCAAAATGCGCATGAGCTATTAAAAATCCAATTAAAATATGGAATCAGAATCCTTGAAAACCTTATAAACGATACGTTATCATAAAAAAAACTTCAACAGTAACGGATATGCCAAACGCGCATGCGAGATCTAAAACCCAACTAAAAAAATTGAATCAGAACTCTCGATAACCTAATAAACGATCCCTTTATCACAGAAATCAACAATAGCAACGTAAAAACGAAATGCGCATGCGCGATGAAAAAATCAATTAAATATGGATTCAGATCACTCGATAACATTATAAACGATACCTTTATCATAAAAAACTCCAACAGTAACGGAAATGCAAAATGCGCATGAGCTATTAAAAATCCAATTAAAATATGGAATCAGAATCCTCAAAAACCTTATAAACGATACGTTATCATAAAGAAAACTTCAACAGTAACGGATATGCCAAACGCGCATGCGTATCTAAAACCCAACTAAAAAAACTTTCGATAACCTAATAAACGATCCCTTTATCACAAAATTCAACAATAGCAACGTAAAACGAAATACGCATGCGCGATCAAAAATTCAATTAAATATGGATTCAGATCACTCGATAACATTATAAACGATACCTTTATCATGAAAATTCCAACAGTAACGGAAATGCAAAATGCGCATGAGCTATTAAAAATCCAATTAAAATATGGAATCAGAATCCTCGAAAACCTTATAAACGATACGTTATCATAAAAAAAACTTCAACAGTAACGGATATGCCAAACGCGCATGCGAGATCTAAAACCTAACTAAAAAAATTGAATCAGAACTCTCGATAACCTAATAAACGACGTAAAAACGAAATGCGCATGCGCGATCAAAAATTCAATTAAATATAGATTCAGATCACTCGATAACATTATAAGCGATACCTTTATCATAAAAAACTCCAACAGTGACGGAAATGCAAAATGCGCATGAGCTATTAAAAATCCAATTAAAGTATGGAATCAGAATCCTCGAAAACCTTATAAACGATAAGTTATCATAAAAAAAACTTTAACAGTAACGGATATGCAAAACGCGCATGCGAGATCTAAAACCCAACTAAAAAAATTGAATCAGAACTCTCGATAACCTAATAAACGATCCCTTTATCACAGAAATCAACAATAGCAACGTAAAAACGAAATGCGCATGCGCGATCAAAAATTCAATTAAATATGGATTCAGATCACTCGATAACATTATAAACGATTCCTTTATCATAAAAAACTCCAACAGTAAAAAAAATGCAAAATGCGCATGAGCTACTAAAAATCCAATTAAAATATGGAATCAGAATCCTCGAAAACCTTATAAACGATACGTTATCATAAAAAAAACTTCAACAGTAACGGATATGCCAAACGCGCATGCGAGATCTAAAACCCAAATAAAAAAATTGAATCAGAACTCTCGATAACCTAATAAACGATCCCTTTATCACAAAAATCAACAATAGCAACGTAAAAACGAAATGCGCTTGCGCGATCAAAAATTTTATTAAATATGGATTCAGATCACTCGATAACATTATAAACGATACCTTTATCATAAAAAACTCCAACAGTAACGGAAATGCAAAATGCGCATGAGCTATTAAAAATCCAATTAAAATATGGAATCAGAATCCTCGAAAACCTTATAAACGATACGTTATCATAAAAAAAACTTCAACAGTAACGGATATGCCAAACGCGCATGCGAGATCTAAAACCCAAATAAAAAAATTGAATCAGAACTCTCGATAACCTAATAAACGATCCCTTTATCACAGAAATCAACAATAGCAACGTAAAAACGAAATGCGCATGCGCGATCAAAAATTCAATTAAATATAGATTCAGATCACTCGATAACATTATAAACGATACCATTATCATAAAAAACTTCAACAGTGACGGAAATGCAAAATGCGCATGAGCTATTAAAAATCCAATTAAAATATGGAATCAGAATCCTCGAAAACCTTATAAACGATACGTTATCATAAAAAAAACTTTAACAGTAACGGATATGCCAAACGCGCATGCGAGATCTAAAACCCAACAAAAAAAATTGAATCAGAACTCTCGATAACCTAATAAACGATCCCTTTATCACAGAAATCAACAATAGCAACGTAAAAACGAAATGCGCATGCCCGATCAAAAATTCAATTAAATATGGATTCAGAACACTCGATAACATTATAAACGATACCTTTATCATAAAAAACTCCAACAGTAACGGAAATGCAAAATGCGCATGAGCTATTAAAAATCCAATTAAAATATGGAATCAGAATCCTCGAAAACCTTATAAACGATACGTTATCATAAAAAAAACTTCAACAGTAACGGATATGCCAAACGCGCATGCGAGATCTAAAACCCAAATAAAAAAATTGAATCAGAACTCTCGATAACCTAATAAACGATCCCTTTATCACAAAAATCAACAATAGCAACGTAAAAACGAAATGCGCATGCGCCATCAAAAATTCAATTAAATATAGATTCAGATCACTCGATAACATTATAAACGATACCTTTATCATAAAAAACTTCAACAGTGACGGAAATGCAAAATGCGCATGAGCTACTAAAAATCCAATTAAAATATGGAATCAGAATCCTCGAAAACCTTATAAACGATACGTTATCATAAAAAAAACTTCAACAGTAACGGATATGCCAAACGCGCATGCGAGATCTAAAACCCAAATAAAAAAATTGAATCAGAACTCTCGATAACCTAATAAACGATCCCTTTATCACAAAAATCAACAATAGCAACGTAAAAACGAAATGCGCATGCGCCATCAAAAATTCAATTAAATATAGATTCAGATCACTCGATAACATTATAAACGATACCTTTATCATAAAAAACTTCAACAGTGACGGAAATGCAAAATGCGCATGAGCTATTAAAAATCCAATTAAAATATGGAATCAGAATCCTCGAAAACCTTATAAACGATACGTTATCATAAAGAAAACTTCAACAGTAACGGATATGCCAAAAGGGCATGCGAGATCTAAAACACAACTAAAAAAATTGAATCAGAACTCTCGATAACCTAATAAACGATCCCTTTATCACAAAAATCAACAATAGCAACGTAAAAACGAAATGCGCATGCGCCATCAAAAATTCAATTAAATATGGATTCAGATCACTCGATAACATTATAAACGATACCTTTATTATAAAAAACTCCAACAGTAACGGAAATGCAAAATGCGCATGAGCTATTAAAAATCCAATTAAAATATGGAATCAGAATCCTAGAAAACCTTATAAACGATACGTTATCATAAAAAAAACTTCAACAGTAACGGATATGCCAAACGCGCATGCGAGATCTAAAACCCAACTAAAAAAATTGAATCAGAACTCTCGATAACCTAATAAACGATCCCTTTATCACAGAAATCAACAATAGCAACGTAAAAACGAAATGCGCATGCGCGATCAAAAATTCAATTAAATATGGATTCAGAACACTCGATAACATTATAAACGATACCTTTATCATAAAAAACTCCAACAGTAACGGAAATGCAAAATGCGCATGAGCTATTAAAAATCCAATTAAAATATGGAATCAGAATCCTCGAAAACCTTATAAACGATACGTTATCATAAAGAAAACTTCAACAGTAACGGATATGCCAAAAGGGCATGCGAGATCTAAAACACAACTAAAAAAATTGAATCAGAACTCTCGATAACCTAATAAACGATCCCTTTATCACAAAAATCAACAATAGCAACGTAAAAACGAAATGCGCATGCGCCATCAAAAATTCAATTAAATATGGATTCAGATCACTCGATAACATTATAAACGATACCTTTATTATAAAAAACTCCAACAGTAACGGAAATGCAAAATGCGCATGAGCTATTAAAAATCCAATTAAAATATGGAATCAGAATCCTAGAAAACCTTATAAACGATACGTTATCATAAAAAAAACTTCAACAGTAACGGATATGCCAAACGCGCATGCGAGATCTAAAACCCAACTAAAAAAATTGAATCAGAACTCTCGATAACCTAATAAACGATCCCTTTATCACAGAAATCAACAATAGCAACGTAAAAACGAAATGCGCATGCGCGATGAAAAAATCAATTAAATATGGATTCAGATCACTCGATAACATTATAAACGATACCTTTATCATAAAAAACTCCAACAGTAACGGAAATGCAAAATGCGCATGAGCTATTAAAAATCCAATTAAAATATGGAATCAGAATCCTCAAAAACCTTATAAACGATACGTTATCATAAAGAAAACTTCAACAGTAACGGATATGCCAAACGCGCATGCGTATCTAAAACCCAACTAAAAAAACTTTCGATAACCTAATAAACGATCCCTTTATCACAAAATTCAACAATAGCAACGTAAAACGAAATACGCATGCGCGATCAAAAATTCAATTAAATATGGATTCAGATCACTCGATAACATTATAAACGATACCTTTATCATGAAAATTCCAACAGTAACGGAAATGCAAAATGCGCATGAGCTATTAAAAATCCAATTAAAATATGGAATCAGAATCCTCGAAAACCTTATAAACGATACGTTATCATAAAAAAAACTTCAACAGTAACGGATATGCCAAACGCGCATGCGAGATCTAAAACCTAACTAAAAAAATTGAATCAGAACTCTCGATAACCTAATAAACGACGTAAAAACGAAATGCGCATGCGCGATCAAAAATTCAATTAAATATAGATTCAGATCACTCGATAACATTATAAGCGATACCTTTATCATAAAAAACTCCAACAGTGACGGAAATGCAAAATGCGCATGAGCTATTAAAAATCCAATTAAAGTATGGAATCAGAATCCTCGAAAACCTTATAAACGATAAGTTATCATAAAAAAAACTTTAACAGTAACGGATATGCAAAACGCGCATGCGAGATCTAAAACCCAACTAAAAAAATTGAATCAGAACTCTCGATAACCTAATAAACGATCCCTTTATCACAGAAATCAACAATAGCAACGTAAAAACGAAATGCGCATGCGCGATCAAAAATTCAATTAAATATGGATTCAGATCACTCGATAACATTATAAACGATTCCTTTATCATAAAAAACTCCAACAGTAAAAAAAATGCAAAATGCGCATGAGCTACTAAAAATCCAATTAAAATATGGAATCAGAATCCTCGAAAACCTTATAAACGATACGTTATCATAAAAAAAACTTCAACAGTAACGGATATGCCAAACGCGCATGCGAGATCTAAAACCCAAATAAAAAAATTGAATCAGAACTCTCGATAACCTAATAAACGATCCCTTTATCACAAAAATCAACAATAGCAACGTAAAAACGAAATGCGCTTGCGCGATCAAAAATTTTATTAAATATGGATTCAGATCACTCGATAACATTATAAACGATACCTTTATCATAAAAAACTCCAACAGTAACGGAAATGCAAAATGCGCATGAGCTATTAAAAATCCAATTAAAATATGGAATCAGAATCCTTGAAAACCTTATAAACGATACGTTATCATAAAAAAAACTTCAACAGTAACGGATATGCCAAACGCGCATGCGAGATCTAAAACCCAACTAAAAAAATTGAATCAGAACTCTCGATAACCTAATAAACGATCCCTTTATCACAGAAATCAACAATAGCAACGTAAAAACGAAATGCGCATGCGCGATGAAAAAATCAATTAAATATGGATTCAGATCACTCGATAACATTATAAACGATACCTTTATCATAAAAAACTCCAACAGTAACGGAAATGCAAAATGCGCATGAGCTATTAAAAATCCAATTAAAATATGGAATCAGAATCCTCAAAAACCTTATAAACGATACGTTATCATAAAGAAAACTTCAACAGTAACGGATATGCCAAACGCGCATGCGTATCTAAAACCCAACTAAAAAAACTTTCGATAACCTAATAAACGATCCCTTTATCACAAAATTCAACAATAGCAACGTAAAACGAAATACGCATGCGCGATCAAAAATTCAATTAAATATGGATTCAGATCACTCGATAACATTATAAACGATACCTTTATCATGAAAATTCCAACAGTAACGGAAATGCAAAATGCGCATGAGCTATTAAAAATCCAATTAAAATATGGAATCAGAATCCTCGAAAACCTTATAAACGATACGTTATCATAAAAAAAACTTCAACAGTAACGGATATGCCAAACGCGCATGCGAGATCTAAAACCTAACTAAAAAAATTGAATCAGAACTCTCGATAACCTAATAAACGACGTAAAAACGAAATGCGCATGCGCGATCAAAAATTCAATTAAATATAGATTCAGATCACTCGATAACATTATAAGCGATACCTTTATCATAAAAAACTCCAACAGTGACGGAAATGCAAAATGCGCATGAGCTATTAAAAATCCAATTAAAGTATGGAATCAGAATCCTCGAAAACCTTATAAACGATAAGTTATCATAAAAAAAACTTTAACAGTAACGGATATGCAAAACGCGCATGCGAGATCTAAAACCCAACTAAAAAAATTGAATCAGAACTCTCGATAACCTAATAAACGATCCCTTTATCACAGAAATCAACAATAGCAACGTAAAAACGAAATGCGCATGCGCGATCAAAAATTCAATTAAATATGGATTCAGATCACTCGATAACATTATAAACGATTCCTTTATCATAAAAAACTCCAACAGTAAAAAAAATGCAAAATGCGCATGAGCTACTAAAAATCCAATTAAAATATGGAATCAGAATCCTCGAAAACCTTATAAACGATACGTTATCATAAAAAAAACTTCAACAGTAACGGATATGCCAAACGCGCATGCGAGATCTAAAACCCAAATAAAAAAATTGAATCAGAACTCTCGATAACCTAATAAACGATCCCTTTATCACAAAAATCAACAATAGCAACGTAAAAACGAAATGCGCTTGCGCGATCAAAAATTTTATTAAATATGGATTCAGATCACTCGATAACATTATAAACGATACCTTTATCATAAAAAACTCCAACAGTAACGGAAATGCAAAATGCGCATGAGCTATTAAAAATCCAATTAAAATATGGAATCAGAATCCTTGAAAACCTTATAAACGATACGTTATCATAAAAAAAACTTCAACAGTAACGGATATGCCAAACGCGCATGCGAGATCTAAAACCCAACTAAAAAAATTGAATCAGAACTCTCGATAACCTAATAAACGATCCCTTTATCACAGAAATCAACAATAGCAACGTAAAAACGAAATGCGCATGCGCGATCAAAAATTCAATAAAATATAGATTCAGATCACTCGATAACATTATAAACGATACCTTTATCATAAAAAACTCCAACAGTGACGGAAATGCAAAATGCGCATGAGCTATTAAAAATCCAATTAAAATATGGAATCAGAATCCTCGAAAACCTTATAAACGATAAGTTATCATAAAAAAAACTTTAACAGTAACGGATATGCAAAACGCGCATGCGAGATCTAAAACCCAACTAAAAAAATTGAATCAGAACTCTCGATAACCTAATAAACGATCCCTTTATCACAGAAATCAACAATAGCAACGTAAAAACGAAATGCGCATGCGCGATCAAAAATTCAATTAAATATGGATTCAGATCACTCGATAACATTATAAACGATTCCTTTATCATAAAAAACTCCAACAGTAAAGGAAATGCAAAATGCGCATGAGCTACTAAAAATCCAATTAAAATATGGAATCAGAATCCTCGAAAACCTTATAAACGATACGTTATCATAAAAAAAACTTCAACAGTAACGGATATGCGAAACGCGCATGCGAGATCTAAAACCCAAATAAAAAAATTGAATCAGAACTCTCGATAACCTAATAAACGATCCCTTTATCACAGAAATCAACAATAGCAACGTAAAAACGAAATGCGCATGCGCGATCAAAAATTCAATAAAATATAGATTCAGATCACTCGATAACATTATAAACGATACCTTTATCATAAAAAACTCCAACAGTGACGGAAATGCAAAATGCGCATGAGCTATTAAAAATCCAATTAAAATATGGAATCAGAATCCTCGAAAACCTTATAAACGATAAGTTATCATAAAAAAAACTTTAACAGTAACGGATATGCAAAACGCGCATGCGAGATCTAAAACCCAACTAAAAAAATTGAATCAGAACTCTCGATAACCTAATAAACGATCCCTTTATCACAGAAATCAACAATAGCAACGTAAAAACGAAATGCGCATGCGCGATCAAAAATTCAATTAAATATGGATTCAGATCACTCGATAACATTATAAACGATACCTTTATCATAAAAAACTCCAACAGTAAAGGAAATGCAAAATGCGCATGAGCTACTAAAAATCCAATTAAAATATGGAATCAGAATCCTCGAAAACCTTATAAACGATACGTTATCATAAAAAAAACTTCAACAGTAACGGATATGCCAAACGCGCATGCGAGATCTAAAACCCAAATAAAAAAATTGAATCAGAACTCTCGATAACCTAATAAACGATCCCTTTATCACAAAAATCAACAATAGCAACGTAAAAACGAAATGCGCATGCGCCATCAAAAATTCAATTAAATATAGATTCAGATCACTCGATAACATTATAAACGATACCTTTATCATAAAAAACTTCAACAGTGACGGAAATGCAAAATGCGCATGAGCTACTAAAAATCCAATTAAAATATGGAATCAGAATCCTCGAAAACCTTATAAACGATACGTTATCATAAAAAAAACTTCAACAGTAACGGATATGCCAAACGCGCATGCGAGATCTAAAACCCAAATAAAAAAATTGAATCAGAACTCTCGATAACCTAATAAACGATCCCTTTATCACAAAAATCAACAATAGCAACGTAAAAACGAAATGCGCATGCGCCATCAAAAATTCAATTAAATATAGATTCAGATCACTCGATAACATTATAAACGATACCTTTATCATAAAAAACTCCAACAGTAAAGGAAATGCAAAATGCGCATGAGCTACTAAAAATCCAATTAAAATATGGAATCAGAATCCTCGAAAACCTTATAAACGATACGTTATCATAAAAAAAACTTCAACAGTAACGGATATGCCAAACGCGCATGCGAGATCTAAAACCCAAATAAAAAAATTGAATCAGAACTCTCGATAACCTAATAAACGATCCCTTTATCACAAAAATCAACAATAGCAACGTAAAAACGAAATGCGCATGCGCCATCAAAAATTCAATTAAATATAGATTCAGATCACTCGATAACATTATAAACGATACCTTTATCATAAAAAACTTCAACAGTGACGGAAATGCAAAATGCGCATGAGCTATTAAAAATCCAATTAAAATATGGAATCAGAATCCTCGAAAACCTTATAAACGATACGTTATCATAAAAAAAACTTTAACAGTAACGGATATGCCAAACGCGCATGCGAGTTCTAAAACCCAACTAAAAAAATTGAATCAGAACTCTCGATAACCTAATAAACGATCCCTTTATCACAGAAATCAACAATAGCAACGTAAAAACGAAATGCGCATGCGCGATCAAAAATTCAATTAAATATGGATTCAGATCACTCGATAACATTATAAACGATACCTTTATCATAAAAAACTCCAACAGTAAAGGAAATGCAAAATGCGCATGAGCTACTAAAAATCCAATTAAAATATGGAATCAGAATCCTCGAAAACCTTATAAACGATACGTTATCATAAAAAAAACTTCAACAGTAACGGATATGCCAAACGCGCATGCGAGATCTAAAACCCAAATAAAAAAATTGAATCAGAACTCTCGATAACCTAATAAACGATCCCTTTATCACAAAAATCAACAATACCAACGTAAAAACGAAATGCGCATGCGCCATCAAAAATTCAATTAAATATAGATTCAGATCACTCGATAACATTATAAACGATACCATTATCATAAAAAACTTCAACAGTGACGGAAATGCAAAATGCGCATGAGCTATTAAAAATCCAATTAAAATATGGAATCAGAATCCTCGAAAACCTTATAAACGATACGTTATCATAAAAAAAACTTTAACAGTAACGGATATGCCAAACGCGCATGCGAGATCTAAAACCCAACTAAAAAAATTGAATCAGAACTCTCGATAACCTAATAAACGATCCCTTTATCACAGAAATCAACAATAGCAACGTAAAAACGAAATGCGCATGCCCGATCAAAAATTCAATTAAATATGGATTCAGAACACTCGATAACATTATAAACGATACCTTTATCATAAAAAACTCCAACAGTAAAGGAAATGCAAAATGCGCATGAGCTACTAAAAATCCAATTAAAATATGGAATCAGAATCCTCGAAAACCTTATAAACGATACGTTATCATAAAAAAAACTTCAACAGTAACGGATATGCCAAACGCGCATGCGAGATCTAAAACCCAAATAAAAAAATTGAATCAGAACTCTCGATAACCTAATAAACGATCCCTTTATCACAAAAATCAACAATAGCAACGTAAAAACGAAATGCGCATGCGCGATCAAAAATTCAATTAAATATGGATTCAGATCACTCGATAACATTATAAACGATACCTTTATCATAAAAAACTCCAACAGTAACGGAAATGCAAAATGCGCATGAGCTACTAAAAATCCAATTAAAATATGGAATCAGAATCCTCGAAAACCTTATAAACGATACGTTATCATAAAAAAAACTTCAACAGTAACGGATATGCCAAACGCGCATGCGAAATCTAAAACCCAAATAAAAAAATTGAATCAGAACTCTCGATAACCTAATAAACGATCCCTTTATCACAAAAATCAACAATAGCAACGTAAAAACGAAATGCGCATGCGCCATCAAAAATTCAATTAAATATAGATTCAGATCACTCGATAACATTATAAACGATACCTTTATCATAAAAAACTCCAACAGTAAAGGAAATGCAAAATGCGCATGAGCTACTAAAAATCCAATTAAAATATGGAATCAGAATCCTCGAAAACCTTATAAACGATACGTTATCATAAAAAAAACTTCAACAGTAACGGATATGCCAAACGCGCATGCGAGATCTAAAACCCAAATAAAAAAATTGAATCAGAACTCTCGATAACCTAATAAACGATCCCTTTATCACAGAAATCAACAATAGCAACGTAAAAACGAAATGCGCATGCGCGATCAAAAATTCAATAAAATATAGATTCAGATCACTCGATAACATTATAAACGATACCTTTATCATAAAAAACTCCAACAGTGACGGAAATGCAAAATGCGCATGAGCTATTAAAAATCCAATTAAAATATGGAATCAGAATCCTCGAAAACCTTATAAACGATAAGTTATCATAAAAAAAACTTTAACAGTAACGGATATGCAAAACGCGCATGCGAGATCTAAAACCCAACTAAAAAAATTGAATCAGAACTCTCGATAACCTAATAAACGATCCCTTTATCACAGAAATCAACAATAGCAACGTAAAAACGAAATGCGCATGCGCGATCAAAAATTCAATTTAATATGGATTCAGATCACTCGATAACATTATAAACGATACCTTTATCATAAAAAACTCGAACAGTAAAGGAAATGCAAAATGCGCATGAGCTACTAAAAATCCAATTAAAATATGGAATCAGAATCCTCGAAAACCTTATAAACGATACGTTATCATAAAAAAAACTTCAACAGTAACGGATATGCCAAACGCGCATGCGAGATCTAAAACCCAAATAAAAAAATTGAATCAGAACTCTCGATAACCTAATAAACGATCCCTTTATCACAAAAATCAACAATAGCAACGTAAAAACGAAATGCGCATGCGCCATCAAAAATTCAATTAAATATAGATTCAGATCACTCGATAACATTATAAACGATACCTTTATCATAAAAAACTTCAACAGTGACGGAAATGCAAAATGCGCATGAGCTACTAAAAATCCAATTAAAATATGGAATCAGAATCCTCGAAAACCTTATAAACGATACGTTATCATAAAAAAAACTTCAACAGTAACGGATATGCCAAACGCGCATGCGAGATCTAAAACCCAAATAAAAAAATTGAATCAGAACTCTCGATAACCTAATAAACGATCCCTTTATCACAAAAATCAACAATAGCAACGTAAAAACGAAATGCGCATGCGCCATCAAAAATTCAATTAAATATAGATTCAGATCACTCGATAACATTATAAACGATACCTTTATCATAAAAAACTCCAACAGTAAAGGAAATGCAAAATGCGCATGAGCTACTAAAAATCCAATTAAAATATGGAATCAGAATCCTCGAAAACCTTATAAACGATACGTTATCATAAAAAAAACTTCAACAGTAACGGATATGCCAAACGCGCATGCGAGATCTAAAACCCAAATAAAAAAATTGAATCAGAACTCTCGATAACCTAATAAACGATCCCTTTATCACAAAAATCAACAATAGCAACGTAAAAACGAAATGCGCATGCGCCATCAAAAATTCAATTAAATATAGATTCAGATCACTCGATAACATTATAAACGATACCTTTATCATAAAAAACTTCAACAGTGACGGAAATGCAAAATGCGCATGAGCTATTAAAAATCCAATTAAAATATGGAATCAGAATCCTCGAAAACCTTATAAACGATACGTTATCATAAAAAAAACTTTAACAGTAACGGATATGCCAAACGCGCATGCGAGTTCTAAAACCCAACTAAAAAAATTGAATCAGAACTCTCGATAACCTAATAAACGATCCCTTTATCACAGAAATCAACAATAGCAACGTAAAAACGAAATGCGCATGCGCGATCAAAAATTCAATTAAATATGGATTCAGATCACTCGATAACATTATAAACGATACCTTTATCATAAAAAACTCCAACAGTAAAGGAAATGCAAAATGCGCATGAGCTACTAAAAATCCAATTAAAATATGGAATCAGAATCCTCGAAAACCTTATAAACGATACGTTATATTAAAAAAAACTTCAACAGTAACGGATATGCCAAACGCGCATGCGAGATCTAAAACCCAAATAAAAAAATTGAATCAGAACTCTCGATAACCTAATAAACGATCCCTTTATCAGAAAAATCAACAATACCAACGTAAAAACGAAATGCGCATGCGCCATCAAAAATTCAATTAAATATAGATTCAGATCACTCGATAACATTATAAACGATACCATTATCATAAAAAACTTCAACAGTGACGGAAATGCAAAATGCGCATGAGCTATTAAAAATCCAATTAAAATATGGAATCAGAATCCTCGAAAACCTTATAAACGATACGTTATCATAAAAAAAACTTTAACAGTAACGGATATGCCAAACGCGCATGCGAGATCTAAAACCCAACTAAAAAAATTGAATCAGAACTCTCGATAACCTAATAAACGATCCCTTTATCACAGAAATCAACAATAGCAACGTAAAAACGAAATGCGCATGCCCGATCAAAAATTCAATTAAATATGGATTCAGAACACTCGATAACATTATAAACGATACCTTTATCATAAAAAACTCCAACAGTAAAGGAAATGCAAAATGCGCATGAGCTACTAAAAATCCAATTAAAATATGGAATCAGAATCCTCGAAAACCTTATAAACGATACGTTATCATAAAAAAAACTTCAACAGTAACGGATATGCCAAACGCGCATGCGAGATCTAAAACCCAAATAAAAAAATTGAATCAGAACTCTCGATAACCTAATAAACGATCCCTTTATCACAAAAATCAACAATAGCAACGTAAAAACGAAATGCGCATGCGCGATCAAAAATTCAATTAAATATGGATTCAGATCACTCGATAACATTATAAACGATACCTTTATCATAAAAAACTCCAACAGTAACGGAAATGCAAAATGCGCATGAGCTATTAAAAATCCAATTAAAATATGGAATCAGAATCCTCGAAAACCTTATAAACGATACGTTATCATAAAAAAAACTTTAACAGTAACGGATATGCCAAACGCGCATGCGAGATCTAAAACCCAACTAAAAAAATTGAATCAGAACTCTCGATAACCTAATAAACGATCCCTTTATCACAGAAATCAACAATAGCAACGTAAAAACGAAATGCGCATACGCGATGAAAAATTCAATTAAATATGGATTCAGATCACTCGATAACATTATAAACGATACCTTTATCATAAAAAACTCCAACAGTAAAGGAAATGCAAAATGCGCATGAGCTACTAAAAATCCAATTAAAATATGGAATCAGAATCCTCGAAAACCTTATAAACGATACGTTATCATAAAAAAAACTTCAACAGTAACGGATATGCCAAACGCGCATGCGAGATCTAAAACCCAAATAAAAAAATTGAATCAGAACTCTCGATAACCTAATAAACGATCCCTTTATCACAAAAATCAACAATAGCAACGTAAAAACGAAATGCGCATGCGCCATCAAAAATTCAATTAAATATAGATTCAGATCACTCGATAACATTATAAACGATACCTTTATCATAAAAAACTGCAACAGTGACGGAAATGCAAAATGCGCATGAGCTATTAAAAATCCAATTAAAATATGGAATCAGAATCCTCGAAAACCTTATAAACGATACGTTATCATAAAAAAAACTTTAACAGTAACGGATATGCCAAACGCGCATGCGAGTTCTAAAACCCAACTAAAAAAATTGAATCAGAACTCTCGATAACCTAATAAACGATCCCTTTATCACAGAAATCAACAATAGCAACGTAAAAACGAAATGCGCATGCGCGATCAAAAATTCAATTAAATATGGATTCAGATCACTCGATAACATTATAAACGATACCTTTATCATAAAAAACTCCAACAGTAAAGGAAATGCAAAATGCGCATGAGCTACTAAAAATCCAATTAAAATATGGAATCAGAATCCTCGAAAACCTTATAAACGATACGTTATCATAAAAAAAACTTCAACAGTAACGGATATGCCAAACGCGCATGCGAGATCTAAAACCCAAATAAAAAAATTGAATCAGAACTCTCGATAACCTAATAAACGATCCCTTTATCACAAAAATCAACAATAGCAACGTAAAAACGAAATGCGCATGCGCCATCAAAAATTCAATTAAATATAGATTCAGATCACTCGATAACATTATAAACGATACCATTATCATAAAAAACTTCAACAGTGACGGAAATGCAAAATGCGCATGAGCTATTAAAAATCCAATTAAAATATGGAATCAGAATCCTCGAAAACCTTATAAACGATACGTTATCATAAAAAAAACTTTAACAGTAACGGATATGCCAAACGCGCATGCGAGATCTAAAACCCAACTAAAAAAATTGAATCAGAACTCTCGATAACCTAATAAACGATCCCTTTATCACAGAAATCAACAATAGCAACGTAAAAACGAAATGCGCATGCCCGATCAAAAATTCAATTAAATATGGATTCAGAACACTCGATAACATTATAAACGATACCTTTATCATAAAAAACTCCAACAGTAAAGGAAATGCAAAATGCGCATGAGCTACTAAAAATCCAATTAAAATATGGAATCAGAATCCTCGAAAACCTTATAAACGATACGTTATCATAAAAAAAACTTCAACAGTAACGGATATGCCAAACGCGCATGCGAGATCTAAAACCCAAATAAAAAAATTGAATCAGAACTCTCGATAACCTAATAAACGATCCCTTTATCACAAAAATCAACAATAGCAACGTAAAAACGAAATGCGCATGCGCGATCAAAAATTCAATTAAATATGGATTCAGATCACTCGATAACATTATAAACGATACCTTTATCATAAAAAACTCCAACAGTAACGGAAATGCAAAATGCGCATGAGCTATTAAAAATCCAATTAAAATATGGAATCAGAATCCTCGAAAACCTTATAAACGATACGTTATCATAAAAAAAACTTTAACAGTAACGGATATGCCAAACGCGCATGCGAGATCTAAAACCCAACTAAAAAAATTGAATCAGAACTCTCGATAACCTAATAAACGATCCCTTTATCACAGAAATCAACAATAGCAACGTAAAAACGAAATGCGCATACGCGATGAAAAATTCAATTAAATATGGATTCAGATCACTCGATAACATTATAAACGATACCTTTATCATAAAAAACTCCAACAGTAACGGAAATGCAAAATGCGCATGAGCTATTAAAAATCCAATTAAAATATGGAATCAGAATCCTCGAAAACCTTATAAACGATACGTTATCATAAAAAAAACTTTAACAGTAACGGATATGCCAAACGCGCATGCGAGATCTAAAACCCAACTAAAAAAATTGAATCAGAACTCTCGATAACCTAATAAACGATCCCTTTATCACAGAAATCAACAATAGCAACGTAAAAACGAAATGCGCATACGCGATGAAAAATTCAATTAAATATGGATTCAGATCACTCGATAACATTATAAACGATACCTTTATCATAAAAAACTCCAACAGTAACGGAAATGCAAAATGCGCATGAGCTATTAAAAATCCAATTAAAATATGGAATCAGAATCCTCGAAAACCTTATAAACGATACGTTATCATAAAAAAAACTTCAACAGTAACGGATATGCCAAACGCACATGCGAGATCTAAAACCCAACTTAAAAAAATTGAATCAGAACTCTCGATAACCTAATCAACGATCCCTTTATCACAGAAATCAACAATAGCAACGTAAAAACGAAATGCGCATGCGCGATCAAAAATTCAATTAAATATGGATTCAGATCACTCGATAACATTATAAACGATACCTTTATCATAAAAAACTCCAACAGTAAAGGAAATGCATAATGCGCATGAGCTTCTAAAAATCCAATTAAAATATGGAATCAGAATCCTCGAAAACCTTATAAACGATACGTTATCATAAAAAAAACTTCAACAGTAACGGATATGCCAAACGCGCATGCGAGATCTAAAACCCAACTAAAAAAATTGAATCAGAAATCTCGATAACCTAATAACCGATCCCTTTATCACAGAAATCAACAATAGCAACGTAAAAACGAAATGCGCATGCGCGATCAAAAATTCAATTAAATATGGATTCAGATCACTCGATAACATTATAAACGATACCTTTATCATAAAAAACCCCAACAGTGACGGAAATGCAAAATGCGCATGAGCTATTAAAAATCCAATTAAAATATGGAATCAGAATCCTCGAAAACCTTATAAACGATACGTTATCATCAAGAAAACTTCAACAGTAACGGATATGCCAAACGCGCATGCGAGATCTAAAACACAACTAAAAAAATTGAATCAGAACTCTCGATAGCCTAATAAACGATCCCGTTATCACAGAAATCAACAATAGCAACGTAAAAACGAAATGCGCATGCGCAATGAAAAATTCAATTAAATATGGATTCAGATCACTCGATAACATTATAAACGATACCTTTATCATAAAAAACTCCAACAGTAACGGAAATGCAAAATGCGCATGAGCTATTAAAAATCCAATTAAAATATGGAATCAGAATAATCGAAATCCTTATAAACGATACGTTATCATAAAAAAAACTTCAACAGTAACAGATATGCCAAACGCACATGCGAGATCTAAAACCCAACTAAAACAATTGAATCAGAACTCTCGATAACCTAACAAACGATCCCTTTATCACAGAAATCAACAATAGCAACGTAAAAACGAAATGCGCATGCGCGATGAAAAATTCAATTAAATATGGATTCAGATCACTCGATAACATTATAAACGATACCTTTATCATAAAAAACTCCAACAGTAACGGAAATGAAAAATGCGCATGAGCTATTAAAAATCCAATTAAAATATGGAATCAGAATCCTCGAAAACCTTATAAACGATACGTTATCCTAAAAATAACTTCAACAGTAACGGATATGCCAAACGCGCATGCGAGATCTAAAACCCAACTAAAAAAATTGAATCAGAACTCTCGATAACCTAATAAACGATCCCTTTATCACAGAAATCAACAATAGCAACGTAAAAACGAAATGCGCATGCGCGATCAAAAATTCAATTAAATATGGATTCAGATCACTCGATAACATTATAAACGATTCCTTTATCATAAAAAACTCCAACAGTAAAAAAAATGCAAAATGCGCATGAGCTACTAAAAATCCAATTAAAATATGGAATCAGAATCCTCGAAAACCTTATAAACGATACGTTATCATAAAAAAAACTTCAACAGTAACGGATATGCCAAACGCGCATGCGAGATCTAAAACCCAAATAAAAAAATTGAATCAGAACTCTCGATAACCTAATAAACGATCCCTTTATCACAAAAATCAACAATAGCAACGTAAAAACGAAATGCGCTTGCGCGATCAAAAATTTTATTAAATATGGATTCAGATCACTCGATAACATTATAAACGATACCTTTATCATAAAAAACTCCAACAGTAACGGAAATGCAAAATGCGCATGAGCTATTAAAAATCCAATTAAAATATGGAATCAGAATCCTCGAAAACCTTATAAACGATACGTTATCATAAAAAAAACTTCAACAGTAACGGATATGCCAAACGCGCATGCGAGATCTAAAACCCAACTAAAAAAATTGAATCAGAACTCTCGATAACCTAATAACCGATCCCTTTATCACAGAAATCAAAAATAGCAACGTAAAAACGAAATGCGCATGCGCGATCAAAAATTCAATTAAATATGGATTCAGATCACTCGATAACATTATAAACGATACCTTTATCATATAAAACTCCAACAGTAACGGAAATGCAAAATGCGCATGAGCTATTAAAAATCCAATTAAAACATGGAATCAGAATCCTCGAAAACCTTATAAACGATACGTTATCATAAAAAAAACTTCAACAGTAACGGATATGCCAAACGCGCATGCGAGATCTAAAACCCAACTAAAAAAATTGAATCAGAACTCTCGATAACCTAATAAACGATCCCTTTATCACAGAAATCAACAATAGCAACGTAAAAACGAAATGCGCATGCGCGATCAAAAATTCAATAAAATATAGATTCAGATCACTCGATAACATTATAAACGATACCTTTATCATAAAAAACTCCAACAGTGACGGAAATGCAAAATGCGCATGAGCTATTAAAAATCCAATTAAAATATGGAATCAGAATCCTCGAAAACCTTATAAACGATATGTTATCATAAAAAAAACTTTAACAGTAACGGATATGCCAAACGCGCATGCGAGATCTAAAACCCAACTAAAAAAATTGAATCAGAACTCTCGATAACCTAATAAACGATCCCTTTATCACAGAAATCAACAATAGCAACGTAAAAACGAAATGCGCATGCGCGATCAAAAATTCAATTAAATATGGTTTCAGAACACTCGATAAAATTATAAACGATACCTTTATCATAAAAAACTCCAACAGTAACGGAAATGCAAAATGCGCATGAGCTATTAAAAATCCAATTCAAATATGGAATCAGAATCCTAGAAAACCTTATAAACGATACGTTATCATAAAAAAAACTTCAACAGTAACGGATATGCCAAACGCGCATGCGAGATCTAAAACCCAACTAAAAAAATTGAATCAGAACTCTCGATAACCTAATAAACGATCCCTTTATCACAGAAATCAACAATAGCAACGTAAAAACGAAATGCGCATGCGCGATCAAAAATTCAATTAAATATGGATTCAGAACACTCGATAACATTATAAACGATACCTTTATCATAAAAAACTCCAACAGTAACGGAAATGCAAAATGCGCATGAGCTATTAAAAATCCAATTAAAATATGGAATCAGAATCCTCGAAAACCTTATAAACGATACGTTATCATAAAGAAAACTTCAACAGTAACGGATATGCCAAAAGGGCATGCGAGATCTAAAACACAACTAAAAAAATTGAATCAGAACTCTCGATAACCTAATAAACGATCCCTTTATCACAAAAATCAACAATAGCAACGTAAAAACGAAATGCGCATGCGCCATCAAAAATTCAATTAAATATGGATTTAGATCACTCGATAACATTATAAACGATACCTTTATTATAAAAAACTCCAACAGTAACGGAAATGCAAAATGCGCATGAGCTATTAAAAATCCAATTAAAATATGGAATCAGAATCCTCGAAAACCTTATAAACGATACGTTATCATCAAGAAAACTTCAACAGTAACGGATATGCCAAACGCGCATGCGAGATCTAAAACACAACTAAAAAAATTGAATCAGAACTCTCGATAGCCTAATAAACGATCCCGTTATCACAGAAATCAACAATAGCAACGTAAAAACGAAATGCGCATGCGCGATGAAAAATTCAATTAAATATGGATTCAGATCACTCGATAACATTATAAACGATACCTTTATCATAAAAAACTCCAACAGTAACGGAAATGCAAAATGCGCATGAGCTATTAAAAATCCAATTAAAATATGGAATCAGAATAATCGAAATCCTTATAAACGATACGTTATCATAAAAAAAACTTCAACAGTAACAGATATGCCAAACGCACATGCGAGATCTAAAACCCAACTAAAACAATTGAATCAGAACTCTCGATAACCTAACAAACGATCCCTTTATCACAGAAATCAACAATAGCAACGTAAAAACGAAATGCGCATGCGCGATGAAAAATTCAATTAAATATGGATTCAGATCACTCGATAACATTATAAACGATACCTTTATCATAAAAAACTCCAACAGTAACGGAAATGAAAATGCGCATGAGCTATTAAAAATCCAATTAAAATATGGAATCAGAATCCTCGAAAACCTTATAAACGATACGTTATCCTAAAAATAACTTCAAGAGTAACGGATATGCCAAACGCGCATGCGAGATCTAAAACCCAACTAAAAAAATTGAATCAGAACTCTCGATAACCTAATAAACGATCCCTTTATCACAGAAATCAACAATAGCAACGTAAAAACGAAATGCGCATGCGCGATGAAAAAATCAATTAAATATGGATTCAGATCACTCGATAACATTATAAACGATTCCTTTATCATAAAAAACTCCAACAGTAAAAAAAATGCAAAATGCGCATGAGCTACTAAAAATCCAATTAAAATATGGAATCAGAATCCTCGAAAACCTTATAAACGATACGTTATCATAAAAAAAACTTCAACAGTAACGGATATGCCAAACGCGCATGCGAGATCTAAAACCCAAATAAAAAAATTGAATCAGAACTCTCGATAACCTAATAAACGATCCCTTTATCACAAAAATCAACAATAGCAACGTAAAAACGAAATGCGCTTGCGCGATCAAAAATTTTATTAAATATGGATTCAGATCACTCGATAACATTATAAACGATACCTTTATCATAAAAAACTCCAACAGTAACGGAAATGCAAAATGCGCAATAGCTATTAAAAATCCAATTAAAATATGGAATCAGAATCCTCGAAAACCTTATAAACGATACGTTATCATAAAAAAAACTTCAACAGTAACGGATATGCCAAACGCGCATGCGAGATCTAAAACCCAACTAAAAAAATTGAATCAGAACTCTCGATAACCTAATAACCGATCCCTTTATCACAGAAATCAAAAATAGCAACGTAAAAACGAAATGCGCATGCGCGATCAAAAATTCAATTAAATATGGATTCAGATCACTCGATAACATTATAAACGATACCTTTATCATATAAAACTCCAACAGTAACGGAAATGCAAAATGCGCATGAGCTATTAAAAATCCAATTAAAACATGGAATCAGAATCCTCGAAAACCTTATAAACGATACGTTATCATAAAAAAAACTTCAACAGTAACGGATATGCCAAACGCGCATGCGAGATCTAAAACCCAACTAAAAAAATTGAATCAGAACTCTCGATAACCTAATAAACGATCCCTTTATCACAGAAATCAACAATAGCAACGTAAAAACGAAATGCGCATGCGCGATCAAAAATTCAATAAAATATAGATTCAGATCACTCGATAACATTATAAACGATACCTTTATCATAAATAACTCCAACAGTGACGGAAATGCAAAATGCGCATGAGCTATTAAAAATCCAATTAAAATATGGAATCAGAATCCTCGAAAACCTTATAAACGATACGTTATCATAAAAAAAACTTTAACAGTAACGGATATGCCAAACGCGCATGCGAGATCTAAAACCCAACTAAAAAAATTGAATCAGAACTCTCGATAACCTAATAAACGATCCCTTTATCACAGAAATCAACAATAGCAACGTAAAAACGAAATGCGCATGCGCGATCAAAAATTCAATTAAATATGGATTCAGAACACTCGATAACATTATAAACGATACCTTTATCATAAAAAACTCCAACAGTAACGGAAATGCAAAATGCGCATGAGCTATTAAAAATCCAATTAAAATATGGAATCAGAATCCTCGAAAACCTTATAAACGATACGTTATCATAAAGAAAACTTCAACAGTAACGGATATGCCAAAAGGGCATGCGAGATCTAAAACACAACTAAAAAAATTGAATCAGAACTCTCGATAACCTAATAAACGATCCCTTTATCACAAAAATCAACAATAGCAACGTAAAAACGAAATGCGCATGCGCCATCAAAAATTCAATTAAATATGGATTCAGATCACTCGATAACATTATAAACGATACCTTTATTATAAAAAACTCCAACAGTAACGGAAATGCAAAATGCGCATGAGCTATTAAAAATCCAATTAAAATATGGAATCAGAATCCTAGAAAACCTTATAAACGATACGTTATCATAAAAAAAACTTCAACAGTAACGGATATGCCAAACGCGCATGCGAGATCTAAAACCCAACTAAAAAAATTGAATCAGAACTCTCGATAACCTAATAAACGATCCCTTTATCACAGAAATCAACAATAGCAACGTAAAAACGAAATGCGCATGCGCGATCAAAAATTCAATAAAATATAGATTCAGATCACTCGATAACATTATAAACGATACCTTTATCATAAATAACTCCAACAGTGACGGAAATGCAAAATGCGCATGAGCTATTAAAAATCCAATTAAAATATGGAATCAGAATCCTCGAAAACCTTATAAACGATACGTTATCATAAAAAAAACTTTAACAGTAACGGATATGCCAAACGCGCATGCGAGATCTAAAACCCAACTAAAAAAATTGAATCAGAACTCTCGATAACCTAATAAACGATCCCTTTATCACAGAAATCAACAATAGCAACGTAAAAACGAAATGCGCATGCGCGATCAAAAATTCAATTAAATATGGATTCAGAACACTCGATAACATTATAAACGATACCTTTATCATAAAAAACTCCAACAGTAACGGAAATGCAAAATGCGCATGAGCTATTAAAAATCCAATTAAAATATGGAATCAGAATCCTCGAAAACCTTATAAACGATACGTTATCATAAAGAAAACTTCAACAGTAACGGATATGCCAAAAGGGCATGCGAGATCTAAAACACAACTAAAAAAATTGAATCAGAACTCTCGATAACCTAATAAACGATCCCTTTATCACAAAAATCAACAATAGCAACGTAAAAACGAAATGCGCATGCGCCATCAAAAATTCAATTAAATATGGATTCAGATCACTCGATAACATTATAAACGATACCTTTATTATAAAAAACTCCAACAGTAACGGAAATGCAAAATGCGCATGAGCTATTAAAAATCCAATTAAAATATGGAATCAGAATCCTAGAAAACCTTATAAACGATACGTTATCATAAAAAAAACTTCAACAGTAACGGATATGCCAAACGCGCATGCGAGATCTAAAACCCAACTAAAAAAATTGAATCAGAACTCTCGATAACCTAATAAACGATCCCTTTATCACAGAAATCAACAATAGCAACGTAAAAACGAAATGCGCATGCGCGATCAAAAATTCAATTAAATATGGATTCAGAACACTCGATAACATTATAAACGATACCTTTATCATAAAAAACTCCAACAGTAACGGAAATGCAAAATGCGCATGAGCTATTAAAAATCCAATTAAAATATGGAATCAGAATCCTCGAAAACCTTATAAACGATACGTTATCATAAAGAAAACTTCAACAGTAACGGATATGCCAAAAGGGCATGCGAGATCTAAAACACAACTAAAAAAATTGAATCAGAACTCTCGATAACCTAATAAACGATCCCTTTATCACAAAAATCAACAATAGCAACGTAAAAACGAAATGCGCATGCGCCATCAAAAATTCAATTAAATATGGATTCAGATCACTCGATAACATTATAAACGATACCTTTATTATAAAAAACTCCAACAGTAACGGAAATGCAAAATGCGCATGAGCTATTAAAAATCCAATTAAAATATGGAATCAGAATCCTAGAAAACCTTATAAACGATACGTTATCATAAAAAAAACTTCAACAGTAACGGATATGCCAAACGCGCATGCGAGATCTAAAACCCAACTAAAAAAATTGAATCAGAACTCTCGATAACCTAATAAACGATCCCTTTATCACAGAAATCAACAATAGCAACGTAAAAACGAAATGCGCATGCGCGATGAAAAAATCAATTAAATATGGATTCAGATCACTCGATAACATTATAAACGATACCTTTATCATAAAAAACTCCAACAGTAACGGAAATGCAAAATGCGCATGAGCTATTAAAAATCCAATTAAAATATGGAATCAGAATCCTCAAAAACCTTATAAACGATACGTTATCATAAAGAAAACTTCAACAGTAACGGATATGCCAAACGCGCATGCGTATCTAAAACCCAACTAAAAAAACTCTCGATAACCTAATAAACGATCCCTTTATCACAAAAATCAACAATAGCAACGTAAAACGAAATACGCATGCGCGATCAAAAATTCAATTAAATATGGATTCAGATCACTCGATAACATTATAAACGATACCTTTATCATGAAAACTCCAACAGTAACGGAAATGCAAAATGCGCATGAGCTATTAAAAATCCAATTAAAATATGGAATCAGAATCCTCGAAAACCTTATAAACGATACGTTATCATAAAAAAAACTTCAACAGTAACGGATATGCCAAACGCGCATGCGAGATCTAAAACCTAACTAAAAAAATTGAATCAGAACTCTCGATAACCTAATAAACGACGTAAAAACGAAATGCGCATGCCCGATCAAAAATTCAATTAAATATAGATTCAGATCACTCGATAACATTATAAGCGATACCTTTATCATAAAAAACTCCAACAGTGACGGAAATGCAAAATGCGCATGAGCTATTAAAAATCCAATTAAAATATGGAATCAGAATCCTCGAAAACCTTATAAACGATAAGTTATCATAAAAAAAACTTTAACAGTAACGGATATGCAAAACGCGCATGCGAGATCTAAAACCCAACTAAAAAAATTGAATCAGAACTCTCGATAACCTAATAAACGATCCCTTTATCACAGAAATCAACAATAGCAACGTAAAAACGAAATGCGCATGCGCGATCAAAAATTCAATAAAATATGGATTCAGATCACTCGATAACATTATAAACGATTCCATTATCATAAAAAACTCCAACAGTAAAAAAAATGCAAAATGCGCATGAGCTACTAAAAATCCAATTAAAATATGGAATCAGAATCCTCGAAAACCTTATAAACGATACGTTATCATAAAAAAAACTTCAACAGTAACGGATATGCCAAACGCGCATGCGAGATCTAAAACCCAAATAAAAAAATTGAATCAGAACTCTCGATAACCTAATAAACGATCCCTTTATCACAAAAATCAACAATAGCAACGTAAAAACGAAATGCGCTTGCGCGATCAAAAATTTTATTAAATATGGATTCAGATCACTCGATAACATTATAAACGATACCTTTATCATAAAAAACTCCAACAGTGACGGAAATGCAAAATGCGCATGAGCTATTAAAAATCCAATTAAAATATGGAATCAGAATCCTCGAAAACCTTATAAACGATAAGTTATCATAAAAAAAACTTTAACAGTAACGGATATGCAAAACGCGCATGCGAGATCTAAAACCCAACTAAAAAAATTGAATCAGAACTCTCGATAACCTAATAAACGATCCCTTTATCACAGAAATCAACAATAGCAACGTAAAAACGAAATGCGCATGCGCGATCAAAAATTCAATTAAATATGGATTCAGATCACTCGATAACATTATAAACGATACCTTTATCATAAAAAACTCCAACAGTAAAGGAAATGCAAAATGCGCATGAGCTACTAAAAATCCAATTAAAATATGGAATCAGAATCCTCGAAAACCTTATAAACGATACGTTATCATAAAAAAAACTTCAACAGTAACGGATATGCCAAACGCGCATGCGAAATCTAAAACCCAAATAAAAAAATTGAATCAGAACTCTCGATAACCTAATAAACGATCCCTTTATCACAAAAATCAACAATAGCAACGTAAAAACGAAATGAGCATGCGCGATCAAAAATTCAATTAAATATGGATTCAGATCACTCGATAACATTATAAACGATACCTTTATCATAAAAAACTCCAACAGTAACGGAAATGCAAAATGCGCATGAGCTATTAAAAATCCAATTAAAATATGGAATCAGAATCCTCGAAAACCTTATAAACGATACGTTATCATAAAAAAAACTTTAACAGTAACGGATATGCCAAACGCGCATCCGAGATCTAAAACCCAACTAAAAAAATTGAATCAGAACTCTCGATAACCTAATAAACGATCCCTTTATCACAGAAATCAACAATAGCAACGTAAAAACGAAATGCGCATACGCGATGAAAAATTCAATTAAATATGGATTCAGATCACTCGATAACATTATAAACGATACCTTTATCATAAAAAACTCCAACAGTAACGGAAATGCAAAATGCGCATGAGCTATTAAAAATCCAATTAAAATATGGAATCAGAATCCTCGAAAACCTTATAAACGATACGTTATCATAAAAAAAACTTCAACAGTAACGGATATGCCAAACGCACATGCGAGATCTAAAACCCAACTTAAAAAAATTGAATCAGAACTCTCGATAACCTAATCAACGATCCCTTTATCACAGAAATCAACAATAGCAACGTAAAAACGAAATGCGCATGCGCGATCAAAAATTCAATTAAATATGGATTCAGATCACTCGATAACATTATAAACGATACCTTTATCATAAAAAACTCCAACAGTAAAGGAAATGCATAATGCGCATGAGCTTCTAAAAATCCAATTAAAATATGGAATCAGAATCCTCGAAAACCTTATAAACGATACGTTATCATAAAAAAAACTTCAACAGTAACGGATATGCCAAACGCGCATGCGAGATCTAAAACCCAACTAAAAAAATTGAATCAGAAATCTCGATAACCTAATAACCGATCCCTTTATCACAGAAATCAACAATAGCAACGTAAAAACGAAATGCGCATGCGCGATCAAAAATTCAATTAAATATGGATTCAGATCACTCGATAACATTATAAACGATACCTTTATCATAAAAAACCCCAACAGTGACGGAAATGCAAAATGCGCATGAGCTATTAAAAATCCAATTAAAATATGGAATCAGAA
Organism: Rhaphigaster nebulosa; assembly: GCA_948150685.1. Classification (NCBI taxonomy): domain Eukaryota; kingdom Metazoa; phylum Arthropoda; class Insecta; order Hemiptera; family Pentatomidae; genus Rhaphigaster; species Rhaphigaster nebulosa. Next base: position 166,356,088 of record OX411308.1, read on the forward strand.
TCCTCGAAAACCTTATAAACGATACGTTATCATCAAGAAAACTTCAACAGTAACGGATATGCCAAACGCGCATGCGAGATCTAAAACACAACTAAAAAAATTGAATCAGAACTCTCGATAGCCTAATAAACGATCCCGTTATCACAGAAATCAACAATAGCAACGTAAAAACGAAATGCGCATGCGCGATGAAAAATTCAATTAAATATGGATTCAGATCACTCGATAACATTATAAACGATACCTTTATCATAAAAAACTCCAACAGTAACGGAAATGCAAAATGCGCATGAGCTATTAAAAATCCAATTAAAATATGGAATCAGAATCCTCGAAAACCTTATAAACGATACGTTATCATAAAGAAAACTTCAACAGTAACGGATATGCCAAACGCGCATTCGAGATCTAAAACACAACTAAAAAAATTGAATCAGAACTCTCGATAACCTAATAAACGATCCCGTTATCACAGAAATCAACAATAGCAACGTAAAAACGAAATGCGCATGCGCGATGAAAAATTCAATTAAATATGGATTCAGATCACTCGATAACATTATAAACGATACCTTTATCATAAAAAACTCCAACAGTAACGGAAATGCAAAATGCGCATGAGCTATTAAAAATCCAATTAAAATATGGAATCAGAATAATCGAAATCCTTATAAACGATACGTTATCATAAAAAAAACTTCAACAGTAACGGATATGCCAAACGCACATGCGAGATCTAAAACCCAACTAAAACAATTGAATCAGAACTCTCGATAACCTAATAAACGATCCCTTTATCACAGAAATCAACAATAGCAACGTAAAAACGAAATGCGCATGCGCGATGAAAAATTCAATTAAATATGGATTCAGATCACTCGATAACATTATAAACGATACCTTTATCATAAAAAACTCCAACAGTAACGGAAATGAAAAATGCGCATGAGCTATTAAAAATCCAATTAAAATATGGAATCAGAATCCTCGAAAACCTTATAAACGATACGTTATCCTAAAAAAAACTTCAGCAGTAACGGATATGCCAAACGCGCATGCGAGATCTAAAACCCAACTAAAAAAATTGAATCAGAAATCTCGATAACCTAATAACCGATCCCTTTATCACAGAAATTAACAATAGCAACGTAAAAACGAAATGCGCATGCGCGATCAAAAATTCAATTAAATATGGATTCAGATCACTCGATAACATTATAAACGATACCTTTATCATAAAAAACCCCAACAGTGACGGAAATGCAAAATGCGCATGAGCTATTAAAAATCCAATTAAAATATGGAATCAGAATCCTCGAAAACCTTATAAACGATACGTTATCATCAAGAAAACTTCAACAGTAACGGATATGCCAAACGCACATGCGAGATCTAAAACCCAACTAAAACAATTGAATCAGAACTCTCGATAACCTAATAAACGATCCCTTTATCACAGAAATCAACAATAGCAACGTAAAAACGAAATGCGCATGCGCGATGAAAAATTCAATTAAATATGGATTCAGATCACTCGATAACATTATAAACGATACCTTTATCATAAAAAACTCCAACAGTAACGGAAATGAAAAATGCGCATGAGCTATTAAAAATCCAATTAAAATATGGAATCAGAATCCTCGAAAACCTTATAAACGATACGTTATCCTAAAAAAAACTTCAGCAGTAACGGATATGCCAAACGCGCATGCGAGATCTAAAACCCAACTAAAAAAATTGAATCAGAAATCTCGATAACCTAATAACCGATCCCTTTATCACAGAAATTAACAATAGCAACGTAAAAACGAAATGCGCATGCGCGATCAAAAATTCAATTAAATATGGATTCAGATCACTCGATAACATTATAAACGATACCTTTATCATAAAAAACCCCAACAGTGACGGAAATGCAAAATGCGCATGAGCTATTAAAAATCCAATTAAAATATGGAATCAGAATCCTCGAAAACCTTATAAACGATACGTTATCATCAAGAAAACTTCAACAGTAACGGATATGCCAAACGCGCATGCGAGATCTAAAACACAACTAAAAAAATTGAATCAGAACTCTCGATAGCCTAATAAACGATCCCGTTATCACAGAAATCAACAATAGCAACGTAAAAACGAAATGCGCATGCGCGATGAAAAATTCAATTAAATATGGATTCAGATCACTCGATAACATTATAAACGATACCTTTATCATAAAAAACTCCAACAGTAACGGAAATGCAAAATGCGCATGAGCTATTAAAAATCCAATTAAAATATGGAATCAGAATAATCGAAATCCTTATAAACGATACGTTATCATAAAAAAAACTTCAACAGTAACAGATATGCCAAACGCACATGCGAGATCTAAAACCCAACTAAAACAATTGAATCAGAACTCTCGATAACCTAATAAACGATCCCTTTATCACAGAAATCAACAATAGCAACGTAAAAACGAAATGCGCATGCGCGATGAAAAATTCAATTAAATATGGATTCAGATCACTCGATAACATTATAAACGATACCTTTATCATAAAAAACTCCAACAGTAACGGAAATGAAAAATGCGCATGAGCTATTAAAAATCCAATTAAAATATGGAATCAGAATCCTCGAAAACCTTATAAACGATACGTTATCATAAAGAAAACTTCAACAGTAACGGATATGCCAAACGCGCATTCGAGATCTAAAACACAACTAAAAAAATTGAATCAGAACTCTCGATAACCTAATAAACGATCCCGTTATCACAGAAATCAACAATAGCAACGTAAAAACGAAATGCGCATGCGCGATGAAAAATTCAATTAAATATGGATTCAGATCACTCGATAACATTATAAACGATACCTTTATCATAAAAAACTCCAACAGTAACGGAAATGCAAAATGCGCATGAGCTATTAAAAATCCAATTAAAATATGGAATCAGAATAATCGAAATCCTTATAAACGATACGTTATCATAAAAAAAACTTCAACAGTAACGGATATGCCAAACGCGCATGCGAGATCTAAAACCCAACTAAAAAAATTGAATCAGAACTCTCGATAACCTAATAACCGATCCCTTTATCACAGAAATCAACAATAGCAACGTAAAAACGAAATGCGCATGCGCGATCAAAAATTCAATTAAATATGGATTCAGATCACTCGATAACATTATAAACGATACCTTTATCATAAAAAACCCCAACAGTGACGGAAATGCAAAATGCGCATGAGCTATTAAAAATCCAATTAAAATATGGAATCAGAATCCTCGAAAACCTTATAAACGATACGTTATCATCAAGAAAACTTCAACAGTAACGGATATGCCAAACGCACATGCGAGATCTAAAACCCAACTAAAACAATTGAATCAGAACTCTCGATAACCTAATAAACGATCCCTTTATCACAGAAATCAACAATAGCAACGTAAAAACGAAATGCGCATGCGCGATGAAAAATTCAATTAAATATGGATTCAGATCACTCGATAACATTATAAACGATACCTTTATCATAAAAAACTCCAACAGTAACGGAAATGAAAAATGCGCATGAGCTATTAAAAATCCAATTAAAATATGGAATCAGAATCCTCGAAAACCTTATAAACGATACGTTATCCTAAAAAAAACTTCAGCAGTAACGGATATGCCAAACGCGCATGCGAGATCTAAAACCCAACTAAAAAAATTGAATCAGAAATCTCGATAACCTAATAACCGATCCCTTTATCACAGAAATTAACAATAGCAACGTAAAAACGAAATGCGCATGCGCGATCAAAAATTCAATTAAATATGGATTCAGATCACTCGATAACATTATAAACGATACCTTTATCATAAAAAACCCCAACAGTGACGGAAATGCAAAATGCGCATGAGCTATTAAAAATCCAATTAAAATATGGAATCAGAATCCTCGAAAACCTTATAAACGATACGTTATCATCAAGAAAACTTCAACAGTAACGGATATGCCAAACGCGCATGCGAGATCTAAAACACAACTAAAAAAATTGAATCAGAACTCTCGATAGCCTAATAAACGATCCCGTTATCACAGAAATCAACAATAGCAACGTAAAAACGAAATGCGCATGCGCGATGAAAAATTCAATTAAATATGGATTCAGATCACTCGATAACATTATAAACGATACCTTTATCATAAAAAACTCCAACAGTAACGGAAATGCAAAATGCGCATGAGCTATTAAAAATCCAATTAAAATATGGAATCAGAATAATCGAAATCCTTATAAACGATACGTTATCATAAAAAAAACTTCAACAGTAACAGATATGCCAAACGCACATGCGAGATCTAAAACCGAACTAAAACAATTGAATCAGAACTCTCGATAACCTAATAAACGATCCCTTTATCACAGAAATCAACAATAGCAACGTAAAAACGAAATGCGCATGCGCGATGAAAAATTCAATTAAATATGGATTCAGATCACTCGATAACATTATAAACGATACCTTTATCATAAAAAACTCCAACAGTAACGGAAATGCAAAATGCGCATGAGCTATTAAAAATCCAATTAAAATATGGAATCAGAATCCTCGAAAACCTTATAAACGATACGTTATCATAAAGAAAACTTCAACAGTAACGGATATGCCAAACGCGCATTCGAGATCTAAAACACAACTAAAAAAATTGAATCAGAACTCTCGATAACCTAATAAACGATCCCGTTATCACAGAAATCAACAATAGCAACGTAAAAACGAAATGCGCATGCGCGATGAAAAATTCAATTAAATATGGATTCAGATCACTCGATAACATTATAAACGATACCTTTATCATAAAAAACTCCAACAGTAACGGAAATGCAAAATGCGCATGAGCTATTAAAAATCCAATTAAAATATGGAATCAGAATAATCGAAATCCTTATAAACGATACGTTATCATAAAAAAAACTTCAACAGTAACAGATATGCCAAACGCACATGCGAGATCTAAAACCCAACTAAAACAATTGAATCAGAACTCTCGATAACCTAATAAACGATCCCTTTATCACAGAAATCAACAATAGCAACGTAAAAACGAAATGCGCATGCGCGATGAAAAATTCAATTAAATATGGATTCAGATCACTCGATAACATTATAAACGATACCTTTATCATAAAAAACTCCAACAGTAACGGAAATGAAAAATGCGCATGAGCTATTAAAAATCCAATTAAAATATGGAATCAGAATCCTCGAAAACCTTATAAACGATACGTTATCATAAAGAAAACTTCAACAGTAACGGATATGCCAAACGCGCATTCGAGATCTAAAACACAACTAAAAAAATTGAATCAGAACTCTCGATAACCTAATAAACGATCCCGTTATCACAGAAATCAACAATAGCAACGTAAAAACGAAATGCGCATGCGCGATGAAAAATTCAATTAAATATGGATTCAGATCACTCGATAACATTATAAACGATACCTTTATCATAAAAAACTCCAACAGTAACGGAAATGCAAAATGCGCATGAGCTATTAAAAATCCAATTAAAATATGGAATCAGAATAATCGAAATCCTTATAAACGATACGTTATCATAAAAAAAACTTCAACAGTAACGGATATGCCAAACGCGCATGCGAGATCTAAAACCCAACTAAAAAAATTGAATCAGAACTCTCGATAGCCTAATAAACGATCCCGTTATCACAGAAATCAACAATAGCAACGTAAAAACGAAATGCGCATGCGCGATGAAAAATTCAATTAAATATGGATTCAGATCACTCGATAACATTATAAACGATACCTTTATCATAAAAAACCCCAACAGTGACGGAAATGCAAAATGCGCATGAGCTATTAAAAATCCAATTAAAATATGGAATCAGAATCCTCGAAAACCTTATAAACGATACGTTATCATCAAGAAAACTTCAACAGTAACGGATATGCCAAACGCACATGCGAGATCTAAAACCCAACTAAAACAATTGAATCAGAACTCTCGATAACCTAATAAACGATCCCTTTATCACAGAAATCAACAATAGCAACGTAAAAACGAAATGCGCATGCGCGATGAAAAATTCAATTAAATATGGATTCAGATCACTCGATAACATTATAAACGATACCTTTATCATAAAAAACTCCAACAGTAACGGAAATGAAAAATGCGCATGAGCTATTAAAAATCCAATTAAAATATGGAATCAGAATCCTCGAAAACCTTATAAACGATACGTTATCCTAAAAAAAACTTCAGCAGTAACGGATATGCCAAACGCGCATGCGAGATCTAAAACCCAACTAAAAAAATTGAATCAGAAATCTCGATAACCTAATAACCGATCCCTTTATCACAGAAATTAACAATAGCAACGTAAAAACGAAATGCGCATGCGCGATCAAAAATTCAATTAAATATGGATTCAGATCACTCGATAACATTATAAACGATACCTTTATCATAAAAAACCCCAACAGTGACGGAAATGCAAAATGCGCATGAGCTATTAAAAATCCAATTAAAATATGGAATCAGAATCCTCGAAAACCTTATAAACGATACGTTATCATCAAGAAAACTTCAACAGTAACGGATATGCCAAACGCGCATGCGAGATCTAAAACACAACTAAAAAAATTGAATCAGAACTCTCGATAGCCTAATAAACGATCCCGTTATCACAGAAATCAACAATAGCAACGTAAAAACGAAATGCGCATGCGCGATGAAAAATTCAATTAAATATGGATTCAGATCACTCGATAACATTATAAACGATACCTTTATCATAAAAAACTCCAACAGTAACGGAAATGCAAAATGCGCATGAGCTATTAAAAATCCAATTAAAATATGGAATCAGAATAATCGAAATCCTTATAAACGATACGTTATCATAAAAAAAACTTCAACAGTAACAGATATGCCAAACGCACATGCGAGATCTAAAACCGAACTAAAACAATTGAATCAGAACTCTCGATAACCTAATAAACGATCCCTTTATCACAGAAATCAACAATAGCAACGTAAAAACGAAATGCGCATGCGCGATGAAAAATTCAATTAAATATGGATTCAGATCACTCGATAACATTATAAACGATACCTTTATCATAAAAAACTCCAACAGTAACGGAAATGCAAAATGCGCATGAGCTATTAAAAATCCAATTAAAATATGGAATCAGAATCCTCGAAAACCTTATAAACGATACGTTATCATAAAGAAAACTTCAACAGTAACGGATATGCCAAACGCGCATTCGAGATCTAAAACACAACTAAAAAAATTGAATCAGAACTCTCGATAACCTAATAAACGATCCCGTTATCACAGAAATCAACAATAGCAACGTAAAAACGAAATGCGCATGCGCGATGAAAAATTCAATTAAATATGGATTCAGATCACTCGATAACATTATAAACGATACCTTTATCATAAAAAACTCCAACAGTAACGGAAATGCAAAATGCGCATGAGCTATTAAAAATCCAATTAAAATATGGAATCAGAATAATCGAAATCCTTATAAACGATACGTTATCATAAAAAAAACTTCAACAGTAACGGATATGCCAAACGCGCATGCGAGATCTAAAACCCAACTAAAAAAATTGAATCAGAACTCTCGATAACCTAATAAACGATCCCTTTATCACAGAAATCAACAATAGCAACGTAAAAACGAAATGCGCATGCGCGATCAAAAATTCAATTAAATATGGATTCAGATCACTCGATAACATTATAAACGATACCTTTATCATAAAAAACTCCAACAGTAAAGGAAATGCATAATGCGCATGAGCTTCTAAAAATCCAATTAAAATATGGAATCAGAATCCTCGAAAACCTTATAAACGATACGTTATCATAAAAAAAACTTCAACAGTAACGGATATGCCAAACGCGCATGCGAGATCTAAAACCCAACTAAAAAAATTGAATCAGAAATCTCGATAACCTAATAACCGATCCCTTTATCACAGAAATTAACAATAGCAACGTAAAAACGAAATGCGCATGCGCGATCAAAAATTCAATTAAATATGGATTCAGATCACTCGATAACATTATAAACGATACCTTTATCATAAAAAACCCCAACAGTGACGGAAATGCAATATGCGCATGAGCTATTAAAAATCCAATTAAAATATGGAATCAGAATCCTCGAAAACCTTATAAACGATACGTTATCATCAAGAAAACTTCAACAGTAACGGATATGCCAAACGCGCATGCGAGATCTAAAACACAACTAAAAAAATTGAATCAGAACTCTCGATAGCCTAATAAACGATCCCGTTATCACAGAAATCAACAATAGCAACGTAAAAACGAAATGCGCATGCGCGATGAAAAATTCAATTAAATATGGATTCAGATCACTCGATAACATTAAAAACGATACCTTTATCATAAAAAACTCCAACAGTAACGGAAATGCAAAATGCGCATGAGCTATTAAAAATCCAATTAAAATATGGAATCAGAATCCTCGAAAACCTTATAAACGATACGTTATCATAAAGAAAACTTCAACAGTAACGGATATGCCAAACGCGCATTCGAGATCTAAAACACAACTAAAAAAATTGAATCAGAACTCTCGATAACCTAATAAACGATCCCGTTATCACAGAAATCAACAATAGCAACGTAAAAACGAAATGCGCATGCTCGATGAAAAATTCAATTAAATATGGATCCAGATCACTCGATAACATTATAAACGATACCTTTATCATAAAAAACTCCAACAGTAACGGAAATGCAAAATGCGCATGAGCTATTAAAAATCCAATTAAAATATGGAATCAGAATAATCGAAATCCTTATAAACGATACGTTATCATAAAAAAAACTTCAACAGTAACGGATATGCCAAACGCACATGCGAGATCTAAAACCCAACTAAAACAATTGAATCAGAACTCTCGATAACCTAATAAACGATCCCTTTATCACAGAAATCAACAATAGCAACGTAAAAACGAAATGCGCATGCGCGATGAAAAATTCAATTAAATATGGATTCAGATCACTCGATAACATTATAAACGATACCTTTATCATAAAAAACTCCAACAGTAACGGAAATGAAAAATGCGCATGAGCTATTAAAAATCCAATTAAAATATGGAATCAGAATCCTCGAAAACCTTATAAACGATACGTTATCCTAAAAAAAACTTCAGCAGTAACGGATATGCCAAACGCGCATGCGAGATCTAAAACCCAACTAAAAAAATTGAATCAGAACTCTCGATAACCTAATAAACGATCCCTTTATCACAGAAATCAACAATAGCAACGTAAAAACGAAATGCGCATGCGCGATCAAAAATACAAATAAATATGGATTCAGATCACTCGATAACATTATAAACGATACCTTTATCATAAAAAACTCCAACAGTAACGGAAATGAAAAATGCGCATGAGCCACTAAAAA